>CM019703.1:35812-418312 GCA_009760885.1 Achatina immaculata | reverse complement strand
TGATGATGATGATGATGAGGCCCGCCTGACATTCTGTACTTTTACACACAACTTTCTCTCTCTTTATCCAACAATAGATAATACAAATGTGCTACACACAATACAAACGTAATTAACACTGAAACAACAACAGGAAACAAAATTTAACATTTACGTTTCACTCTTATCCATGTGCTCTATAATGAAACAAAAAACTGCATATATGTAAACAAAAAATTATTCTCACAGTATGACACTAGTGAACATCTGCCAAATTCAGTACTTCTTAGAAAATAAAATTAATGAACTAAATTCATTGTCTGTAGGAAGTCTAAAATAGAACATATATTTTATGAATCATGGAGGCATTTAGTCGACATCAAGTAGATACTATAAGAATTTGTTGTTGTAGGAAGGAGCATAGCTTATATATATTGCTGGCGATGGTTGAGACATGTGCTCCGAATGACTGACAACTCACTACCAAAAATAGCACCACAGGGGAACAGAAGTAAAGGTAGACCAAAAGAGACATGGAGAAGAACAACAGAAAGGATGTTGAGCAATAGAGGGCTCACCTGGGCAAGAGCAGAAAAAAAGGCAAAGGACAGGCATTTGTGGAAAACCCTTGAAGAAGCCCCATGTGCCCTTTGCACTTAAGGTTCATATATATATATATATATATATATATATATATATATATCTATACTGCAGCATATAGGATGGGAGGTATTCCAAAGATCAGCAGCAGAGTAAGCAAAGCTTTTATTAAACATATGAAGTTTAGGTTTTTCTAGGTTTTGAAAGAAGAATATTGTTCAGGAAGGAGGGGGGGAGGTTGAGGAAAAAAACAGAAGAGAATAGAAAGATAGAGCGAGCGAGCGAGCGAGAGAGAGAGAGAGAGAGAGAGAGAGAGAGAGAGAGAATATGGAGAAAGAGAGACTGAGATAAAAAAAGACAGAAACAGGAAAGACAGAGATAAGAGAAGGATAGATAGAAAAGATACAGAAAAAGAGAGAAAGACAGAAAAGGTAGGGAGGGGGGAGTCGTTAGCGGGTAGGGAGAAAATGAAAACAGAAAAAAAAAATCTGTTAATTAAGGTCATTGCAGTTCGCGTTTAGGCCAATACGTAGAACCTCACTTCGCCAAGTGCTTCAGGTAAAGTAAGGCAGAAATGAAAAACTATACAGTGACTTCAAAGAAAACAGAACACAATCCATCTGGACAACATTCAGTCAGTCAGTCATTTGCATGTGCTTTTCAGAACTTTGCCTCCCTAACAACTCTCTTGTAGGCCTCTCGGTTGTTAGCAAGATGGCCTGCTGCTGATGCATCTATTTGCAGATAAATCAACGATGTCCTGCAGCCATCTTCGCCTTGGTCTTCCTCTTTCTTTTTCCCATTATGTCCCCTTCCAAGATGGTCTTCTCTAAATTCTCATGACATTTAATATGTCCAAAATATTTAAGTTTTCTCTGTTTAATCTTCCTGAACCTTCTTCAATATTAAGTTATTGTATTATGAGTATATTTGCACTTGTTCGCGTCTATGATATTTGAAGGACTCTTCTGTAGCATGTACATTCAAAGGCATTTATGTGTTTCTCAGCTATTTTATTAAGTGGCCAGGTCTCACAGGCATATGTTGCGATGGGAAAGATGCATCCCTTAAAAATCTTATATTTGTAGTTATGTCTGTTCCTCTTCACAGCTTCTTTAGTTGTTTAATGTTTTTGAAGAGCGACAGAAGTCCTCCTTTTAATATCACTCATTGTATCTCCATTATTATTTAGTAATAATCCAAGACATTAATAACTCTCCACCTCTAAATAGGGAACATTATTCACAGGTAAAATTCAAGAAAGGCAAGTCTAAAATAAAATTCATGGATAAATTTGTAATAAGCAGTTTCTGAGCATAAACTCAATATATATATATATATATATATATATATATATATATATATATATATATATATATATATATATATATACAATATTTCGCCCGTATCTGCAGCCATTTGGTTCCAAGCCTTACTGCTCTGTTCCTACTGGTTTTAAAAGTTGTCTAATTATACGGACAAGCTTGAGCCCCGCCGTTGGTCAACTTGTGTGAGCAAGTGCAGGACTTCGAAACACATTATCCTCTCTGTTATCAGTCGACCTCGCGAACAACAAAGATGATATCTGCTCACAAACTGAGCCAAAACTAAAACCAAGGCATTTTTACAAGGATTGTCGGTTATTTAGTGAAATTCAGATTTCTTCTTCTTCTTCTTCTTCAGGGCCCTGTAAACTTAGCTGGCGCTAAATCTACATTTTATGGATAGACTGGGAAGAAATAGATCAACCCAGCTGTTTCAGGCATTCCCTTGGCATGTACTGTCGTACTGCTTGACCAAGAGCTGTAACCAATAAGCTTCGAAATGACCGTTCACAGCCCCCCTGGAGCTGCGAGCTAGTGTTCTTTGCAGCTGATGCGGTGAGGATGTTGAGGCACAGCATCGTGCCGAACTTTGAACAGGGTTATGGCGGTTATTGCTCCAATCTCTGACTGGAGCTAAAAAGAAGCAGGGGGGGGGTATGCAATACTTCTTTAGCAGACTCCACCCCCGTGAGAGAACTACGGCAATGCAAACCTCGTTAGCCAGGTTAGACTTGTTACCAGGGGTACCAGCGGTGTGGTGGGACAGGGTCTTGGCCATCCAATTCTGATGCTAGCATATTTTTCCGACTGTTGCGCTAATTTGCCAAAATGGACAGCGTATTTGTCCCCGAATATCAGATATTCACGTAAAAATTATTCTTAGTTGTATGTGTCTAACACTGATGAGAAAAACTGGTGAGTCCTGCACGATAGGGTCTAACACTGATGAGAAAAACTGGTGAGTCCTGCACGATAAGCATACTGGAACATAAATATTTTAGAGATCATTAGTTCTTCACCGGTTGCTAATAATAATCCATTAGTTCTTCACCGGTGGCTAATAGTAATCCATTAGTCCTTCACTGGGCTGCTAATAGTAATCCAGTAGTCCTTCACCGGGCTGCTAATAGTAATCCAGTAGTTCATCACCGGACTGCTAATAGTAATCCATTAGTTCTTCACCGGGGTGCTTATAGTAATCCTGCAATTTATGGATGCTTTAATGTAGATGCATTTTGTAGATGCTTTTCGCTGACGGAATGTAAGCAACGTAGTAATTGCTTTTTCAGTATGAAGTGACAGTTCTGAAATAATGACAACTAGACGAAGTCCAAAACTCAAAACACAGCCCCTATATTGGCTTCCTTCACTCGACGAAGTAAATAGAAACGAATATGCAGACGCCTTCTCCAAGGCAGGGAGCAAAATTGAACAGATTAACCATACAGTAACATATCAAAAAGCAAAAACAAAAAAAACAAAAAGCTTTATCTACATCAGACTAAATACGAACTTGAAAACAAAAATTGAAAATAAAATCCTATCATGACGGCACCCAACAGTTACGAGATACCAGCAAACTAGTCTTTCGCCTAAGAATGGGGCATTGCAGACTTCTAAGCCAATTCTGTCGCCTCATAACATCACACACAAATGAGTGTCCCTGTGGCTTTGGTATCCAGGCGCCAGAACATAACCTGCAAACCTGTCCAACCTACTCAAACCTCCGAGCACAGAACTGGCCCGAAGGAGAGGAACTGAAAGAAAAGCTGTGGGGTTCTCACTCGATGCCTGGAGAAGATAAGGAGAGTTCGTCAGGATGACACGGCTGCAGATTTGAAGAAGAATAAGACGAAGAAGAAGACGACGACGAGGAGAAAGAAGAAGTAGTTTTGTTTTGAACAGGTGAACATCAACTGTTTCTGTCGCGTACCATATCCATACTACAACTTAATATTGAAGAAGGCTGGCTAGTAAAAAGGATTAAACAGAGAAAACTTATTTATTTTGGACACCTTAAACGTCATGATAGTTTAGAGAAGATCGTCTTGGAAGGGTACTCGTACATAATGGGAAAAAGAAAGAGAGGAAGATCAAGGCGAAGATGGCTGCAAGACATCGTTGATGATCTGCGAATGGATCCATCAGCAGCAGGGCATATTCCTTACAGCCAAGAGGCCTACAGAAGTGCTGTTAGGGAGACAAAGTTTCTCAAGGGACATGCAAATGACTGACTGATCATTTTGCTGAGAGATAAGGGAAACAACTGCGGTAAAACTGGTTCTAGTAATGAAAGTAAATGGAGGTGTATGGTTCAGTTAAAAAAAAAAAGAAGATAGAAGGAGTGAGGAAAGTTGGCAGAAGCAAGAAAGACAGAAAACGAATTGAGCTCGTAATTTTGTGCTCCAATTTTCTTACAAGGACGAAACAACAAAAAAGTTACTTTTTTTCTTTTCTTTTTATTTTGGTAGTTTTTAATCTGTTGTGTTGTTTGTTTACGTGATCCTTGAAAAAGGCCGAAATAGTGGATTGCTGTATGTTCCTCAATTATGCGTTCTCATCTTATTTTTTTTGCTATTTGCGTTTGTGCATATTTTCCTCACTCTTTATATCTTTTTTTTGTGTGTGTAAAACTGAACCATACCTCTGTGTCTACTTCATGACCATTTTGCTGAGCATATTTTTACATTGTTAAAACCTTATCGATGTTTTGTTGGTACAATCGGCCACGGTAACAACAAGCCGTGTCTGTGTTGCAAAATCCAGTTCTCTTTGTTCTTGCGTTGGCTGTCTTTTGAGTCTTGAAATATGAAGAACCTGCCGGGGAAAAATGATAAACATAAAGATAACTGCCACGTGGTTGTTGGTGCATTGTCTTGGCGTCGCAGTCTGTGTACCATGGCCATCTCCGGAGCTGTAGCAGTGGGAGTTCTACTCCTGACAGGTTCATCCAAGCCTGAAAGGTCTGCGCAGGTAAGGGTCAAACTGGATGGATGGATGGATGAATGGATGGATGGATCCATCCTGGTCCTCCCGGAGGGGGGGGGGAGTTGGAGCATGGGGCCAACGACCCCATCTCTGTGAAAAGACTAGTGTTACAAAACAGAAAAGAAGGCCCCGAAGATTAAGAACACAGAGAGGAACGGAGACAAGCCTTGTTTCCAGCAGTGAGCCGCATCTTTTCTGGGAAAGCTCAATGAATGAATGAAAGATTGAATGAATGAATGAATGAATGAGTAACGATAAGAAATCGATCTCTTGAATCCTTGCCAGGGTGGGGAGCTACACTTGAATTCATACAATCCATGTAACACAAACATTACTTGGTACTAAATGTTGCCGGTTATGCAAAATCCAACATTAGTAGAGTCAGCCATGTAAAATTTGCAGCAGATGTTATCTCCATCCATCCATCCATCCATCCATCCATCCATCCATCCATCCATCCATCCATCCTAACACAAAAATTGTCGGTGATATTTCATAAAAAAAAATAATGGTGTCCGTACTCGCGAAATCTTTAGAAACACTGATGTCTCCAACTCTGACTACGTTTCTGTCTGTAACAATGTCTCATGAATATTATAGTTTTCGGAAAAAGTGCACGAATATCATAAATGCATTTTAAAAGTGCAGACATGACTTATGCACAAGGGAGATAAATCAGAAATAATCCTGAAAGACAAATCGATGCCAAGAAATGCAAATCCAGGAGAATGATTGGCTATCTCTAGCAGCCTATGCATGTATGTATGTATGTATGTATGTATGTATGTATGTATGTATCTATCTATCTATCTATCCATCCATCCATCCATCCATCCATCCATCTGTACATGTGTAAGTCTGTCTGACTATCTTATCTGTCTGTCTGTCCATATGTCGCCCTAGTCTATGTACAGATATATCTCTTAAGAAACTGTCAGTCAGTTTAATGGTACAGAGAACAGGTCTTCTCTTTTTTTTTTACTCTAAAAACTTGAAAGCCGTTTAGAGAGAGGCCTATGCCAAGATAGTACTGGCATAAGAGAAATAAGAATTTATTTCTGTAAGTTGTTCAGTCAGTTAGTCAGTCATTTGCATGTCCCTTGTGGAACTTTGCCTCTCTAACAGCTCTCCTGTACGCTTCTCGGTTGTACGCAAGATCCTCTGCTGCTGATGCGTCCATTCGCAGATCATCAAAGAAAATCAAAATGGAGAATTACTAATACTTCGAGAATTTTCAGTAATGTTCGTGAGTCGTGTTTGTTGTTAAATATGACTAAATTAGGGTGAACTAGTACAGTATGCAGATGAAGCCACTGACAGCAATTATTGAGGAAAGATGCTGGCGATGGGTGGGACATGTGCTCCGAATGACTGATAACTCACTACCAAAAAAACAGCACTAAGATGGACACCACAGGAGAACAGAAGTAAGGGTAGACCAAAAGAGACATGGAGAAGAACAACAGAAAAGATGCTGAGCAATAGAGGGCTCACCTGGGCAAGAGCAGAAAAAAAGGCAAAGGACAGGCATTTGTGGAAAACCCTTGCAGAAGCCCCTTGTGCCCTGGGCACTTAAGGTTCAGAGAGAGAGAGAGAGTTCAGAGAGAGAGAGAGAGAGAGAGAGAGAGTACAGTATGGAAAGTCTGAGTATCATGAGAAAGATAGAAAGAAGTTTCTAGATCCCAGCAGCGTGCATCGTAATGGGCACGAGTTAGAAACAACGTAGTCCCGAGGTTTCACAGCGGAGCCGGGAAATATAAAAACAGAAAGATGGAAAACACGAGGACAGGCCTCAGACAGAGAGAGCGCAGACATAATTCAGACAGAGAGGGCTCATACAGAATTCAGACAAATAGGGCTCAGACAGAATTCAGACAGACGGGGCTCAGACAGATAGGACTCAGACAGAATTCAGACAGAGAGAGCTCAGACAGAATCAAACAGAGATGACTCAGGCAGAATTCAGACGGAGAGGGCTCAGACATAATTCAGACAGAGAGGGCTCAGACAGAATTCAGACAAATCTCAGACAGAATTCAGGCGGAGAGGGTTCAGACAAAATTCAGACAAATCTCAGACATAATTCAGACAGAGAGGGCTCAGACAGAATTCAGACAAATCTCAGACAGAATTCAGACGGAGAAGGTTCAGACAGAATTCAGACAAATCTCAGACAGAATTCAGATGGAGAGGGTTCAGACAGAATTCAGACAAATCTCAGACATAATTCAGACAGAGAGGGCTCAGACAGAATTCAGACAAATCTCAGACAGAATTCAGACGGAGAGGGTTCAGACAAAATTCAGACAGAGAGGGTTCAGATATAGGATTCAGAGATTGTTGGTAGCTGAGTTAGAGTTTTTATAGACATGATTGATAAGTATAATCACGTGTTGTCATAGCTGACTGTAGGAGAAGAACAGTTGCTCTAGTCATGTAAAGTATTGTTGCTTGTTGCAAGTGGACATAGTTTTGTGCAGGAGGGTTGGGTCATGTTACTTACCTTTTTTTTTTTTTAACTTTGTGATGTCAGGAGAGGTTCTCACACTGTTTAGTGTAGGACTTAGGTTGGAAGGTTTATAATTTTTTGGGGATATTGATTCAAATGTATGTATGTGGTAATTTGAACAGAAGCGTATGACTATGTCTCGAGTCATATTTTGCTCCTAAGGCGGGACAATTCCTTCTGCTTGGACACTTGGCATTTTCCATTTTTTTGGTTTTGTTTGATTTTCTTGACTTAATCCATCCCTCACCTCGTCATCCACATCTATTCTCGTATTATAGTGTTCTTGGTTCTTGGAAACTATAAATTGGAGACTCTGTTGTGACGTGTTCATTTCTTGCGTTGTCTTTAGTCTTGTGGTCAAGGACATCTATGTTATCATTATGTGAACTTGATGAGGACCTGGGTTGTGCCGTTACTTTACCTTTACTTTAGTAACAATTTGGTGAATTTCAGTTCTTGGAATAGTTAACTTGAGTAGTAAAGATACAGTTAATTACACTCACAATCTTTCAGTAAGACACACAGCTGGCCAATCTAAATTGTTCTTTCAATAATAGCCGTGGTGACTGATTCATAAAGATATCTTATTTCAAGCCCTGATGAGGGCATAATAAAACAGTATTAAATTCATAGGGTCGTTGCGTCTAGAGATTGTACGTGCTGACGACAAGTAAGGGAGGGAACTCTTTCAAGAAGTTCTGATTAATGGTTAGCGTTCGTGACTACCAATCTTAGCTAGCTTGGTTCTGGTGCTGTAGTCCTCTCTCTCTCTCTCTCTCTCTCTTCTCTTCTCTTTTCTTCTCTTGTTTCTATTTTCTTACTTTGTCTTCCTATTTATCTTTTTTTTATTAGTTTCTTTTACAATCTCTCTGTTTATTTTACGTTCTCTCTCTCTTCTTCACTTACTCTGTTTCTTTTACTGTTTTTTTTTCGGTTTATTTTTACATTCTTTCTCTCTCTCTCTCTCTCTTTCTCTGTTTCATTTAGTCTTTTTTCTGTTTCTTTTACTCTCTCTTTCTACCTGTTGCTTTTACGTTCTCTCTTTCTCAGTTTCGTGTCTCTGTTTCATTTACTCAGTTTGTATATCTTTCTCTGTTTCTTTTCCTTTCTTTCTCTGTCTCTCTCCCCATCTCTCTCTCTCTCTCTCTCTCTCTCTCTCTCTGTACTTCTTTCGCACTCTTTCTTATTCTCGTCCCTTTCATTTTGTTAATTTTCTCTGTCTCTTTCTGTCTGATTTTCTCTCTCTCCCCCTCTCTCTTCCTCCCTGTTTCTTTTTTCTCTTTCTCTGAATTCTCTCTCTCTCTCTCTCTCTGTCTACTAGATTTATTGTAGAAAATGTATAAACTAGGAAAAAAGTAGGAACATCTTTATTATTTAACGAGCACACAGCTGTGACGTTTCGATGTGAGCCTTATTCATACAAAAATACACTGGACGAAGAAATAGAGAGAGAAGATAAAAGATAAATTCACGTGAATGCTATGGACAAAATAGGAATGGAAAAAAAAATAGAATAAAACAAAAATGAATGAAGCACTTAGTTGTGACTTGTAAGTGCGCATGGTGGAGTGTAGATAATATTTAATTGGAGACTTGTGATGTGTGATAGGTTGGTCGTAAATAAGAATGGGGAGGGGGACCATGCAGAGGGGAGAGAGAGAGAGAGAGAGAGAGAGATACAATGGTAATCTAACCGGAAGAAGGTGGAATAGTTGATTATAGCGGGGGTAGAAGGGTTGTAATCTGATGCTGTGAGGCGGTTCTGAAAAGTGTGTTACATGTGAGAAGGGAGTGGAACTTAGTGGAAAGGGATTATGATTGTGGAAGAGGGGAATTAAACATCAGTAGATAGTAAACTAAGAGAAGAGCAAGCAGGTTTCAGGCAAGGAAGATCCTGTACTGACCACATTGCTACAATGCGAATAATAGTAGAACAGTCACTGGAGTGGAATTCTTCACTGTTAGTTACATTTATTAATTATGAGAGGGCATTTGATAGTTTAGATCATATTATGCTATGGAAACTGCTGGAACACTATGGTATCCCAGCCAAGATAACAAAGCTTATAAAGACCATATATGAAGGAACAACTTGTAGAATTTTGCATGGAGGAACTCTCACAGAAAGTTTTAAAGTGGAAACAGGCGTGTGAAAGGGATGTTTGCTATCACCATTCCTGTTTCTTCTAGCAATTGACTGGATCATGAAAACTACCACACAAAGAAAAAGAAACGAGATACAATGGACATTATGGAACCAACTGGAAGATTCTGACTTTGCAGATGATGTGGCACTTCTGGCACACAGCCACACACAAATGCAAGAGAAACTTCAGATATTAAGCAAGAAGTCAGCTAAACTGGGACTATATATTAACAGACAAAAACAAAGATAATGAAAAGTAATAGTGCAAGCAATAGCCTCACGATAATTGAGGGAGTGCCAATTGAGAAAGTATTTCACATATTTAGGCAGCATAGTGGATAAATATGAGGGAACGGAAAAGGATGTTAAAGCTTCTTCTTATGGAAGATAAATGGAGCTATATGGAGAAAGACTTTGTAAAGAAATTCTCAGAGTGTTAGATATACCTTACAGGGAAACAATGTGAGCGCCCTCCCGCCCCCCTCAATTTATGGCACCGCACACGTCAATGCGATAATCCAGTTCCTTTCAGGTTTTACGTAGCATAGCATAGCATAGCATAGCATAGCATAGCATAGCATAGCATAGCATAGCATAGCGGTAGTAACACAATGTATGACACCTGAGATTCTCTGATAAGATATAGCATCTGAGATTCTCTGCTAAGCTATGACACCCGAGATTCTCTGATAAGCTATGGCATCTGAGATTCTCTGATAAGCTATGGCATCTGAGATTCTCTGATAAGCTATGGCACCTGAGATTCTCTGCTAAGCTATGGCATCTGAGATTCTCTGCTAAGCTATGACACCTGAGATTCTCTGCTAAGCTATGGCACCTGAGATTCTCTGATAAGCTATAGCACCTGAGATTCTCTGCTAAGCTATGACACCTGAGATTCTCTGCTAAGCTATGACATCTGAGATTCTCTGCTAAGCTATGACACCTGAGATTCTTTGATAAGCTATAGCATCTGAGATTCTCTGCTAAGCTATGGCATCTGAGATTCTCTGCTTCACAAAGTTCAGATTTCGTGCAAGTAGGTGGGTAAACATTTATTTTTAAAGTACACCTACAAGAAAAAAAAGTCACGAGGCATCAGGTCAGGGGATCTGTGGGGGCCACCTACAAGGGCCGCCAGAAAGTATAAAGAAACATCTGAAAGACCCTAGGAACTAACGCAGGAACTTATTTTAAAAGCCCCAAAGAATTGGACACGCACGTCCATTTGACCTTTTCAGTTTTTCAAAGAGGAAATCAAATGATCTGTAGACTTGTTAAGAGTGCAAATATAATAGAATGATAGTTCTTACAGCATGTGGACAACATGTAATAAATTTATTCCTTCATTCATTCATTTGCATGTCCCTTGCAGAACTTTGCCTCCCTAACAGCACTTCTGTAGGCCTCTTGGTTGTTAGCAAGATGGCCTGCTGCTGATGCATCCATTTGCAGATCATCAACGATGTCTTACAGCCATCTTCGCCTTGGTCTTCCTCTCTTTCTTTTTCCCAGTATGTACCCTTCCAATGCGGTCTTCTTTAGATTATCGTGACGTTTAATGTGTCCAGAGTATTTAAGTTTTCTCTCTTTAATCCTCTTTACTAGCCAGCCCTCTTCAATATTAAGTTCTTGTAGTATAGATATATTTGTTCTTTTTCTGTGTCCATAATATTTGAATATACATAGACCGTATGGCGAAAGAGGCAGAGAAAGTAGCAAAAACAGGAGACAACAAAACTTTATGTAACATACAAAAGATGCTAACAGGTATTATTACATCTAAAGAAAGACCAATCCTTACCAAAACTGGAACCCTATTAACACCAAGTAAAGATCAAAAGCAAAGATGGGATGAATACTTCCAAGAAATACTTAATCGAACACACCCAAAAGAATTGATAAACCTTGAAACCGACTTACCAGTCCCACAACTAAATGTCAACCTAGATGAAAGGAAGTTAGAATCAGAGATCATTGTTAAGAGAGGCCAAATTAACAGGCATAAAATCCTTTGATGAGGTTGAAAGACTCGCTGAAGACAGGAGAAATTGGCGAACTACTTTGCGAGCCCTATGTGGTGATTAACGGCACGGGAAGGATATAAGATAAAAGATAAGAAGAAATTGAAACAGCCGTGAATTTAATGGCTAACAACAAAGCTGCAGGTGAAGATAAAATAACACCCGAAATGTTAAAAGCTATCAATAGTGACAACATGAGACAACTACAGAGAATGTTTAATAAGATTTGGATTAAAGAAAAGGTCCCTTCTAAATGGAAAAAAGGAATCATTGTTAAAATACCAAAAACTTTTTTGACTGTAACAATTGGAGAGGAGTAACCTTAATATCGGTTGTGTCAAAAGTATTTTACAAGGCCATTTTGAACAGACAATGAGAGAAGAAAAAGCAGGATTTCGAAAAGGGAGAAGCTGTCTCGACCAGATCTTTACTCTAAGAATAATACTTGAAGAACATATTGAAAAGCAGAAACCATTAATACTGAACTTCATAGACTTTAAAAAGGCATTTGATAGCATACTTAGAGATTCATTGTGGGGGAATTTTAAGTCTGTATGGAATACCATCTAAAATTGTCAACATCATTAAGGACTTCTACAATGGATATGTTCGTGCAGTCAAAAAAGAAAAGGGATGAGTGAATGGTTCCAGACTGAAACAGGTGTGAAGTAAGGATGTATACTGTTTCCTTTGCTTTTTGGAATTACAATAGACTTTATAATGAAAAAACGCTGCACAGGTAACACAGGTATTGATTGGGTACATGGGACCCAACTAGAAGATCTTGATTTTGCTGATGACATAACTCTTATCAGTAACAATGCGAATTTCATGCAAGAAAAAACAGATATCCTGCCTTCACTGGCTAGCAAAATATGGCTTGAAATTAACAAGGACAAAACAAAAATAATGAAACTTCCCATTAATCAAAATGGAAAAATTCACATAGAAGAGACAGATATTGATGAAGTCAATCAATTTGAATACCTTGGCAGCTACATAGACCAGGTTGGTGACACCAGAAAGGAAGTTAGAATTAGAATTGCAAAACCAGCATCGATCTTCAAGGATCTTGAGAATATATGGAATTCAAAAGTTATAAGCACAAAAACTAAGTTAAGACTATTCAATTCAAATGTAATATCCACCCTCATTTATGCATGCGAAAGTTGGAAATCAACTACAGAAACAGAAAAGAAATGCGACTCTTTTGAAAACAAATGCCTAAGGAAAATACTCGGCATCAAGTGGAACGAATTCAAGAACAACGCAGAGATAAGACAGATGACTGAACAACAACCAGTCTCATGGGTGATCAGGAAAAGGAGATGGACATATGTTGGTCACGTGATGAGAAGAAACAGTCAGAGAATCCCAAAACAAGCTATAAAATGGAACACAACAGGACAAAGAAAAAGGGGCAGACCGCGTAAAACTCTGAAAAGGACATGATGAGAATGAAAGACTCGCCGAAGACAGGAAAAATTGGCGAACTACCTTGCGAGCCCTATGTGACGTTTAACGGTACGGGAAGGATATAAGATATAAGATAAGAAATTTGAAGAACTCTTCTGTAGCATTTACAATCAAAGGCATTTATGTGTTTCTCAGCTGTTTTGTTAAGTGTCCAGGTCTCACAGGCATATGTTGCGATGGGAAAGATGCATGCCCTTAAAAAATCTTGTTTTTGTGGTTCTGTCTGTTCCTCTTCACAGATTATCTAGTTGCTTTACTTTCCTCCTTGTAATTTCCCTCATTTTTTCTCCATTATTAGTTAGTAATGATCCAAGATATTCAAAACTCTCCAATTCTTCCAGTTTTTCCTCATTGATACATATTTCAGCTGCCTTATTTGATTTATCAGTTGTCATCCAATTTAATTTTCTTCGCATTAAGATAGGGGTTTTGCTCATCGCTGTTCTTACGGACTGATATACTTAGTTTTTCCATTCCTTTTTGTGTTGTGGACAGTAATACTGTGTCATTAGCATATCTAATCTCTGGGTACAAATACTTGTGAATAAATACTAAAGGGAAATGTTACGTTTCCCTGCCAAAGTTCTTCGATATTGTTCGACCTTGGCAGCTGACACCGTGTTGAATATATTGGAATAAAACTGAATGGAAAGTGGATTTCGCTGACTTTATATTCTGTCGAGGGACATATAGAAGTAGTCTTTATTTAGTAGATATTATCACTTTGGTTAAAAAAAAAGTCATAGTGCCTTACTTCGTCGGCCATCTTTTTAAAGAGCAGCGTTTAAGTAGGTCATGGCTATAGTAAAGGTAACTCTTAATTTGCGGAGCTTGAAGGGAGACAATCAACTCAACTTTCAATAATTCTATATGTACTATCCGCCATTAAAAAGGCAACTTTTCTTTGTGCTTTCTTTGAGCCATAAATCGTTTTACAAGATTTAAAGTAAATTAAACCATTGATTTCATATTACTCACCAATTTACTGACATAAACTGGCTTTATTCTTATACATGACACAATTCAGAGGCGGCTGATAAGAAGTTGTCTATCGTTGGTGTAAAAACAAAATTCACACTCAGTGTCATAACATCACAGCTATCATAAATACCATGTGTGACCCTCTGAAACGTCATTGCAGGCTTGGCATCGGCGTTTCATGCTGTCGCAGAGTGCCAGGTGATTGTGCTGCTGTCTGAGTTGCTGCTTGGAAACGGTTACGCAGATGTGTCAGTAGCATTTGTCGAACTTGGGCTCGTGTTGTTAATACGAGGTTGACCAGCCCTGGGACGGTCATTCGTGGTACCCCTTGCCTGAAATCGCTGGGTGAGGCCTCGCTATAGTCGAATGGTCACAAAGAAAGTGTCTGGCAACATCTATGGTCGTCATTCCACTGTTAAACATACTAATAGCTTGTCATCGCTATTGTCACAACAATCGGGGCATGACAAAAAAACAAAAACAAAACATTAACAGACTTCCTTTCTATGGAAATAGATGATAACCCTTTACTCGCTTAAACTACCCTAATGTGTGTTGCCAACCTTCAAAGTCATGCGCTATTTAATAAGGCCATAAGTGAAGGAAAAGACCTTTTGCACGCGGTGCAGGCTAAATTTCATGTCACATCGACGGGAAAATCCCTTCACATTAACCGCCACATTTGTAGGAATTCACAGCTTTGAAAACATCGCCAGTACGCGGACATATTTCACGCTTCACAATTGTTAGATCAAGCGGTGCGTTTTTAAAGGTGTCCAGTATAGAATTAATCGCATACGAGAAACATCTAGCTACATGTAGCAGCTAGCTACAATGATACTTGCTGTATCAAACTAGGCTAAAACTGAAGTTACTATATTACACATTCGCTACAGTTTGTTTTTTATTCAAAACGTTGTGCATAGCTCTTCACTTTCATTAGTTTCATCATCATCATCATCATCATCAGTTGCCGTGCCGACTGGCGTTGGCTATTATGCTTCTCCAGAGTACACGATCCTTCATGCAGGCCATTAGCTCAGTTGATGATCTCCTCTCACATCATCCTGTCAAGTATCATTTCTCTTGGTCTTCCTCTTGATTTTCTTCCTTCTATTTTTCCTGTTGTTATAATATTTTCAATGCCCCCTCTTCTCATTGCATGTCCTATGAAAGTACATTGTCTCTCTCTTATCTTTTTGACAAGGAGTTTTGGTCTCTCCAGCTCTTCTCGTACATTCTTCATTAGTTATTTTTGCTGTCCAGGGAATTCTCAACATTCTTCTAATAAACCACATTTCTGCTGCTTCCAATGATTTTTGTGCAGACTTGTCTATTGTCCATGATTCATTTCCACATAACAAGATAGGTTCAATATAGCATTTTAGGACTAGTTTTCTAACATTCATTGATAAGGATATGTTGGCTAATATATTTCTCATTCTCTGAAATGCAGTCTTTGCTTGGCCTATTCTGTTCCTAATTATTGTTCTGCATTTCCCATCTGAAGTTGTTATTGCTCCAAGGTATTTGAATTTCTGCACCGGCTTTAGAATAGTTCCGTTTAATTTTATATTGCATGTTGGTGGATTCTGTTTCTTAGATATAGCCATAGTCTCTGTCTTTTTGATGTTCAAAGTAAGGCCTTTCTGTTCACTTTCTTTGGCGACTTTATCCAAGAGATTTTGCAGGTCTTGTTGGTTCTCAGCTATCAGTACTGTGTCGTCAGCATACCGAAGGTTGTTAATATTGTATCCCCCAATTTTTATGCCTGGTTCTGTGATGGTCGTTCTTAGAATATTCTCGCTGTACAGAGAAAAAAGGTATGGAGATATTAGTTTCGGAGAAGCAAAATAGTTGTAACGACAACAACAACAAAAATTAGTTACAAAATATTACACTATTTACGTAATGCTATATGTAATAAGAATTTATTGTAGGATATATTAAAATTTTAGTTCCCAAATAAACATAGAGAGCTTTTCTAATCTAATCTTGAAAAGAAAAAAAGAGACTTACAGAAAAATGATGAAAGAAAACATTATTTAGAGGAGACAGACAGAGAGAGAGAGAGAGAGAGAGAGAGAGAGAAGTTACTGGATGGGCTGTCAGTGTGGCTAGGAAGAAAGTCACCGCTGGATCTCATAATCAACGCAAAAGACAGGGAACTGGGGAGAAATGATCGTCTACGCCACGCGGCATGGCACTTATATTAAACATTATTTCTTAGAAAAACTGTTAGGAATCCAGCAGACACTAAGACGACTGGGTCACAATGCGCAAAAAACAGGCAGTTACAAACGGATTCATGTCAGCATAAGATGATTACAGTCAATACTGAGTTAACGTAAGAAGATTACAGTGAATATTGAGTTAACGTAAGAAGATTACATTCAATATTGAGTTAACGTAAGAAGATTACAGTCTCTTTTGAGCTAAAAGCGTCGCGTAGTAGCAGAAAGTAAAGTTTAAAAACGCATAGAAACAAAATGAAACACAAGGAATTGAAAATAATAAGCATATACACAAAATACGATCATATTTTGATACATGATAATCTCAATACAATGAAATAAATCAAATGACTATGATCAGTAATATTACAGCACACACGGAAAACATATCTTAAGATGCATATTATATATATATATATATATATATATATATATATATATATAAAACTAGTTGATTACCCGGCGATGCTCGGGAATTTATTTATTATTCATACTGCAGAGTGGATTTGAGGTCGCCATGTTTCTCCTACGGACAACCTTGTGTTGCTTGTTCAAGGGTGGGTTCACCCAAGAAATTATTTATTCTTTCTCCTGGAGGTGAAACTAAAAATTTTGTATATAATCAAGATTTGGGTTAAATTAATATTATGTTGAATTTGTAAAAGACTTTACTCTATAATGTGTAGACTGCCCCTGTGACTTGTTGATCGTGATCGAGAACGCAGGTCTCACTAGAAACTGCAATCTCTTAAAGTTAAAAGGGAGATCCGTCGGAATGAGTTGTATCCGTGTGCTAAAAACTGCTTCACCCTCTCCTTGTCCTGTTAAGATAGTCACTTCAACTACATTGCTCAGCATCCTCTTTACACACAGCCGTGTGCCGTTGCAAAATTTTGGCGGGTCGAGGTTCCGTAGTAAAATAATTGGAGATTCCACACTAATTTTCACCCACTCTCACATCCATGCCGATAGCAGCTGAACTTGGACGTTAACGGCATTGGGAGTGTCACTATTCATCTGAGCGACCCCGAAAACTATGTACTCGCCACAAATATCGATCGTTTTCGATTACGTTTACATGTCATCCCCATCCCACCCCACCCCTCTATCACCCCCATGCCGATGGGGGCTGACTAAGAGACCAAATAAATTATTTGGACTTGCCACCATCGTCATCGTCATCGTCATCATCATCATCATCATTGCCTTTCACTCCCCCGAGGGCATAGACCATGGATAAAGGCTCTCCAGTCATCCCTGTTCTTGTAATTATTCTACTTCCTATTCTTTTCTCCCCAGACTTAGATGTGGGCCCCGGTATCCACAAGAGAATTGACATGGGAAGCTACAAATGCTGCTCTTGGACCATCACACTCTCTTTCACGATTATCTCCCCTAGGCCATTCTTTTTTTTCCTCCTTGAATTTACTGGATAGCATGTTATCCCTTTCCCACCCCATGCATAGGGTGCTAGCGGTGTCATCCCCACAGTACTTTTCTCCAGACTGTAAGTCATATGTATACCAAGTTTGGTTGAAGTTGCTCTAGGCATTCCAGAGTTATGCTGGAACATAAACGCACATATACATCCATATATATATATATATATATATATATATATATATATATATATATATACACTTTATTTCTTGATATATTTGTTTGTCTGTACTGATGTACTAGATTCTGTGACTTTATGTCTTCTTTTAGCTAAGAGTAGTGACTCTGTGAACAAAACTTAGCTCCACAGATAGTCAACACTGGCTCCTAACTTCCCAGCTGCTATAAGTTAGGCCCCCTAACTGTCCAGGTACTATAAGCTGGGCTCCTAACTGTCCACCTGCTATAAGTTAGACCCCCTAACTGCTCAGCTTCTATAAGTTAGGCTCCCTAACTGCCCAGGTGCTATAAGTTAGGCCCCCTAACTGCTCAGCTTCTATAACTTAGGCCCCCTAACTGCCCAGGTGCTATAAGTTATGTTGCAGGACAGCATAAGCTTAATGTATGGACTAGGAAAAATAGTAGGAACAGCTTTATTAATTAACGAGCAACTCTTTCCCTGGTTCATACATTTTGTTATCACAGGTTTACTGCAGTGGTTTCGTGTGTAGTTATATACTGATACAATAATTAATCGTGGACAAGCTTAAGTTCTTGTATGCAACCTGAGATGAGGAAGGCACGTGATGAATGAATGCCGTGCATCTGACCAGTGTGGCACTTTTCGGCATAGCATCATGCAAAGTTACAAGGTAAATCTCTCTCTCTCGTCTGTCTGTCTGTCTGTCTCTCTCTCTCTCTGTCTCTCTCTTCTCCCCCTCTCTCTCTCCCTGAACCTTAAGTGCCCGAGGCACATGGGGCTTCCGTACGGGTTTTCCACATACGCCTGTCTTTGCCCCCCTCTTTTGTTTTACCGCTCTTGCCCAAGTGAGCCCTCTATTGCTCAGCATACTCTCTGTTGTTATTCTCCATGTCTCCTTTGGTCTACCCTTACCTCTATTCCCCTATTGTGTCCACAACTGGTTTTTTTGTTCTTCTTCCATTCTTATATGGTATGTATCATACATGTAAATGTACTCTTTCTCTTCCTTTCGTCTAATCTTCGTCCCACATGTTTCTGTAAGGATAAAACGAAATCCTACACGTCACACTTTTGCCCTTCCTTAACTCTTCCACTCCTTAATTCATTTTCATTTCTCTGCCAGAAAAAAAAACTTATAAACTTTTGGGTGAAAGAAGCTAGCAGGACACTTCTTCTTCTTCTTCTTCTTTCCGAGCCAATAAGGCTAATTGCTGCAAATAAAATTCACCTCCATTAATCTATTCCTAATCTACTCTCTCCAGATGGTGACATCAGTTTCTTTTATAACCTCTTCTATGTTGTTTTTCCATCTCTGTCTTGGTCTACCCCTTGGTCTTGATTCCCCCATCTCATGTGCATACATCATTTTCGTTTATCTGTTCTTTTCCATTCTTTCTACATGCCTCAGCCAGTGTAGTCTGTTCTGTTTCAAGACATTTATAATTCGTTGGGATTTAAATAAGCTGTTCAGTTCAGTGTTCTTTCTAGCTCTCCATTCTCCATTGTTGGTATCCTGTATCGGCCCAAAGATTCTTCTTAGGATCTTGTTCTCAAAGATCTGCAATTGTTGTTCATCTTTCTTTGCTGTAGTCCATGTTTCTGATCCATACATGACGGCTGGTATTATTATTGTTATTTTGGTGGGGGTTTTTTTTTTGGGACAGGAGTTGGATTTTAACAGGTGTTGCAAGCAAAGTATATTTTATTCCCTATCTGTACTCTGATTTTAATTTCATCGCTTACTGTGTTGCTTCTGTTGAAGGATCTGCTTATATATTTGTATGTTTCTGCTTTCCTAATGATCATATCTCCAGCATTTATATAGTCTGGATCATTCTTCCTCTGGTCTCTTGGTATCTTCATATACTCTGCCTTATCTTGGTTAATGGCCAAGCCCACTTTTAGTGCTACATCTCTCAGAAGCCCACTTTTAGTGCTACATCTCTCAGGTATATGCAGCTATTGATGACTTCATGCATAGTTCCCCCCACCAGGTCGATGTTATCAGCGTATCCTAGCATTTTAGCTTGTTCTTCTGTACTGCTTTCTTCTTTCGCTTTTCTGATTACCCTTTCTAGTACTAGGTTGAGTAGTACTGGAGATAATCCAGTAGGACATTATAATTTTAAAATATTGGTTGAGTTTAATGTACTACCTTTCATGTTACTTAGACTTTTCCCTCCCTAAAATCCCCCCCCCCCCCCCGAACATTGATTCGATTAGGATCATTAGGTGTACAATATCTAGCAACACTGTCAGTGCTTGTTTTGAAGTGAAAGAGTTAAAGCTGTTCCTAGCTTTAAAATAAGCAAAATAATTTGTTGTGACAGCTTTAGTACAGACGCCTCGTGTAGAATTATATATATATATAACTTGCTTACGTAAACGAGTTTCTTTCCTTTCTTGCCGCCACCCCTCTTGGCAGCACGACCATCTTTCCTTTCACGAGCCAGTTCATCTGCACGCGGTCCTTATTATTTAATTTTCCAGCTTGTCCAGACATTTCCTGTCACCATCCACCTCTCCTTGTCATTACAGAGATCCCTGTGTCTTTGAGACAGGGCGCTCTGTAGCTACAGACCTCTCTCCGTCCGGGCCTCTCTGCAACCCACGGTTTGTATTTTGGTCTCCAGACGATTCTAATCACAGTCTGGGAGGATGCTTTTATAATCGACGGACATACGGCAATCTTCGATGACATGGCGACAATATACAGAACTATAAACAGACAACATTGGAAGGCTGTGTAAGAATGATTATAAATATGGCATATGTCATAATGTAATCATTGTACAATGCCATTTTCCCAGGAGAAATTTGAATGCAATGGTCCTCACCCCTTTTCTCCAGGTGTCTTATGTTTTTGAGTCCTTAGCAGTGACACATTAGCCATACCCAGACCCCTAGGATAAACTTCATGAGGGCCCCTAGGATAACATTTATGAGGGCCCTAGGATAAAATTTAAGAGGTCAATAGGATAAACTTCACAAGGGCAATGCCATAAACTTTATGAGGACCCTAGGATAAACTTTATGAGGGCCTTAGGATAAACTTCATGGAGCCCTAGGATAAATTTTATGAGGACCTTAGGATAACTTTTAGGAGGGCCCTATTACAAACTTTATGAGGATCCCTAGGATAAACTTTATGAGGGCCCCTAGGATAAACTTTATGAGGGCCCCTAGGATAAACTTTATGAGGGCCCCTGCACCCTCCGATCCAATTCGCCCAGCTCCTTATACATGTCAGGCTCTTATTTACTTTATCCTTCCTCTTGAACAATGAGATGTCGAGGGTGGGGAGATGTAGTGGGCATTTTTTCTGGGGCCCACATGAGTAACCCCTGTGATGTTCATGCCGTAATTCGTCAGTGTTTCTGTAACGCCATCTATCCAACTTTTCCGAGGTCTTCCTCTTTGATCTGTGTCCTGTAGTACTTTGTTTGAAGACCCTCGATGCTGGCTGTATATGAGCCATTAAGTGGCCAAATCATTTCATTTCTTTGTTTTTTTTTCTGCATGATTTATAGGCATGGTGTAGTTCCTTAGCAACTGTCTGATGTCGCCATTTCTTAACTTATCCCTCTTAGTGATATTTACTGCATTTCTTAGGCATCTCATTTCACGTGTAGATATTTTATTTTGCTGTTTCTTGATTAATCCCCATGTTCCACATTGGTAGCACAACTTTGGTATAAACATGCTGTTAATTAGTTGTATTTTATAAAGTGGAACGAATTCAAGAACAGGGCAGAGATAAGACAGACGAGCAAACAACAACAATTCTCATGGTTGATCGGAAAAATGAGGATGGACGTATGTCGGTCATGTGATTAGAAGAAACAGTCAGAGAATCGCAAAACAAGCTATCAAGTGGAACACAACAGGGCGAAGAAAAAGAGGTCGACCACGTGGAAACTCTAAAGAGGACATTGTTTTAGAGAGGCCAGTTTAGTGGGTTTGTGCTAGTTTTCCAGTCTGGTTTAGTGTTCTTACATTCCAGCTGCCTATTTGCATCTTTTGTTTAGGTTCCAGGAGGTATGCAGTCGGGCTGGGGACTTCCAGTGGCTGGCTTTCATCCACAACCTTCATGGGCTCAGTTTCCTGATACGCATTTCTCCTTCCACCTGCATTTGCTTTTTCCCTTGCTTCTGTTTCTGTAGCAGTCTGATAGTTTTTTACCACTCACTACCAAAAATAGCACTAAGATGGACACCACAGGGGAGCAGAAGTAAGGGTAGACCAAAAGAGACATGGAGAAGAACAACAGAAAGGATGTTGAGCAAAAGAGGGCTCACCTGGGCAAGAGCAGAAAAAAAGGCGAAAGACAGGCATTTGTGGAAAACCCTTGCGGAAGCCCCATGTGCCCTGGGCACTTAAGGTTCAGAGAGAGAGAGAGAGAGTTTAGTGGGTATAAAATCCCTTGATGAGGTTGAAATACTCGCCGAAAACAGGAAAACTTGCGAAATACCATGCGAGCCCGATGTGACGTTTAAAGGCACGTGATGTATGTATGTATGTATGTATGCATGTATGTATGTATGTATGTATGTATGTATGTATGTATGTATGTATGTATGTATGCATGTATGTATGTATGTATGCATGTATGTATGTATGTATGTATGTATGTATGTATGCATGTATGTATGTATGTATGTATGTATATTTTAGTTTCCAGTGGTACGAATTGTCAATGTTGTCATCTGCTATTACTATACGACCTTGTTTCACACAGACAAAACACAAGATGATATGTTACTGTGTTCCAAATAATGTAACATGCTCTCTCTCACTCTCTATCTCACACTCTCTGTCTGTCTCTCTCTTTCTCTCTCTCTCTTTCTCTCTCTAAACCTTAAGTGCCTAGGTACATATGGCTTCCCAAGGGTTTTCCACAAACGCCTGTCCTTTGTCTTTTGTTCCGCTCTTGCCTCAAGTGAGCCCTCTTTACTCAACATCCTTTCTGTTGTTCTTCTCCATGTCTCCTTTGGTCTACCCTTGCTTCTGTTCCCCTGTGGTGTCCATCTTAAGGTTATTTTTTTTTGTTTGGTTACAAGCTTCATGGACTCAGTTTATATAACGTGCTAGTGCAGCAATAATATTTATAAATAAATATGACATGAAATAATAATCTGCTTTTGCAGAATTTTTTTTTATGCCGGACCCCTCCTCCATCTTCGGGCCCCATCTCCCTTTCGGGCCCCTAGGGTTAAGCCTGTTTAGCATAATGGCTAATTCGCTGCTGGTAACCATTTCTCTTCCCTATTTACTACTTTAGAATTGTCTGGGTGCCTACATCTTAGAAATGGGTCTTGATACTTAACACATGACACCTGTCAACTTCAGTTACGGTGTTTTTCGTTCATGATTGTCTCAGTCTGTTGAAAGTTGAATTAGTCACTTTGCTTTCTTATTGGGGCACCTGTTTAGCGAAGTTGTCAGAGCACTCTCCTCTCAAGGCGAAGGTCGGTAGTTAGAATCCTAGGCACTCATGGACTTTTCCAATGTGCAGCGATGATGATCCAAGATGTTAATGTTTCCTCACATTCTACCCACAAGCGATAACTGTGCCACGTACCTGACACGGGTTATTTTAGCTCTGGAAGACATGAGAAATGAATCCACGCTATTTTTAAAAAATATAACTTTATAACTAGTTACATCTGTACGCGTGTGGAAATAGCTGGAGATCTATCTATCTGTTGCCTGCAGACTGGCGTTGGCTATCATGCTTTCCCACAACTCCCTGCTCCTAGCGCTGATTATAAGTTGTGTTGGTACTCATTGTCCGTGCCATCTAGTTAATCCGTCCACCATTTTCTCTCTCTCTGTTTACCTCGGTCTATTTTGCCTCCAGTCTTTCCTGTTGTCACAGTGTATTATAGCTTGCCTCGCCGTAGAACGTGTCCTAAGAATGTGGACTGTCTTTTTCAGACTTTTGTTATTGTTTATCTCGTCTCTCCAGTCTCTCTCAGAACCTCCTCGTTTGATTTCTTTGTTGTCCATGGCATTCGTAGCATTCTTCTAAGGAACCACATTTCATTGGCTTCCATTTGGCGTTGTACTTCCTAAGTGACTGACTATGCCGCGCATGCGTAAAATAAAACTGGCTCGATGTAGCACTGGAGTACTCTTTTCCTCACTCACAATGTCAATGATTTGTAGCACAGAATGCTCTACAATTTCTGAAACATTATTTTGACTTGCATTATTCTTTTCTGTCTACAGCTTGCAAGACTAATGCAAGTTGGAGACAGAAAAGTGATATCTATACGCGTGTGGAAACAGTTGGAAATAGAAAAGTGATATCTATACGAGTGAGGAAATAGTTGGAAATAGAAAAGTTGTATCTATACGCGTGTGGAAACAATTGGAAACACGATCGGAAACTGAGAAACAGGTTACAACAAAGATAGAGAAGAAATAGGAGTGGAATACAAGTTATTGTTTTCATAAACGAACACGGTGGAAACAGAAAATAACTTTTCTAACATTTTTTCTTACATCTTACATCCTTCCCGTGTTCTTATCTTACATCCTTCCTGTGCCGCTAAACGTCACACAGGACTCGCATGGTAGTTGGCCAAGATGTCCTGTCTTCGGTGAGTTATTCAATCTCATCAAGGGATGTTATTCCCACTGAACTGGCATCTCTTAACAATGCCTTCTTTAGAGTTTCACGACTCCTTTTTCTTTGGCCTGTTGTGTTCCACTTGATAGCTTGTTTGGGGATCCTCTGATTGTTTCTTCTCATCACATGATCGACATATGTCCATCTTCTTTTTCTGATCACCCATGAGGCAGGCTGTTTTCTCGTCTGTCTTATCTCTGCGTTGTTCTTGAATTTGTTCCACTTTATACCGAGTATTTTTCTTAGGCATTTGTTTTCGAAAGAGTCTAATTTCTTGTCTATTTCTTTAGTTGATTTCTTGCTTTCATATGCATAAATAAGGGTGGATATTACATTTGGGTTGAATCATCTTAACTTGGTTTTTGTGCTTATAACTTTGGAATGCCATATGTTCTCCAGATTCTTGAAGGTCAATGCTGCTTTTGCAGTTCTAATGCTAATTTTCTTTCTGGTGTTAGCACCCTGGTCTATGTAGCTGCCGAGATATGCAAAATGGTTTACTTCTTTAACAGCTGTTCCTTCTACCTACATCTTTGCTTCGTGGTTAATGGGAAGTTTCATTATTTTTGTTTTGTCCTTGTTAATTTCAAATCCAGTTTTACTAGCTAGTGAAGACAGGGTATATGTTTTTTTAACTTGCAATGATTTCACACTGTCACTGATAAGAGTTATGTCATCTGCAAAATCAAGATCTTCCAGTTGGGTCGCATGTACCCATTCAATGCCCGTTTTACCTGTGCAGGATTTTTCATTATGAATTCTATGGCAATTCCCAAAAGCAAGAGAGATAATATACACCCTTGTTTCACACCTGTTTCAATCTGAAACCATTCGCTCATTCCTTCTTCTGTCTTAACTGCACAAACATATCTGTTGTAGAGGTCTCTAACGATGTTGACATTCCACATATTCTTAAAATTCTCCACAATGAATCCCTGTGTGTTGTATTCTAAAAATGAGGGATGTCTACATATAGAATCAATCTTCCTGATTCTCTGCTGTCTTGGGCTTCCTGTGCCACGCCTACTCTTTGAGTCTCAAATTTCAAACTCTCATCCAACTCTCCCCATTTGGTGGAAAACTTACTGACACGGCGAAACTGTTAATCAACTGGCCATTAGCGAGCATGTATAAACTAATGAACATTGCAAAGCTTAATGATGTTTTCCCTCTGATTCTGATGTATATCAGCAAATCCATGTTCTCTATGTTGGAATATTCATCAGTAATGCTATTACAGTTTGCACCTCTAACTGCTGGTTAGAAAGTAAGGTAAAACTCCCGTTTCCATGCCATTAAAGCATATTGGGGATATATATATATATATATATATATATATATATATATATATATATATATATATTGTCCTCGTTAGAAAGTAGGGACCCAAAAGACATTGATCTGTCTTTGCCACAGCCATGGATTTGGTCGGAGTTTTATCTAGAGATGGGGTCTGAGTTGGATATTAGGAAAAAAAATGTAGGAGCCAGAGTCTCTCCATGTCACATAACGAAGCTACTTCTGAGAATCATTATGAGAAGAAGAAGGAACATGATAAAAATGGAAATAGCAGATGAACAGTTTGGATTTGTTGAAGGAAAGGGAGCACACAATGCCAATTATGCTTTACGAACACTAACAGAAAGAGCTTTAGAAGTACAGAAAGATCTCTACTTATGCTTCATTTATTACACCAAAGCATTCGACAAGGTGAAACATAATGAAATTATTAAAATGCTTGAAGACATCAATATAGACGGCAAAGACCTGAGAACTGTAAAACATCTATATTGGCAGCAAGAAGCAACAGTTCGAGTTGAAAATAGAAATAGAAAATATCAATCAATAAAACAAGGGGTGCGCCAAGTATGTGTACTATCTCTAGACCTTTTTTTTCTCTGTACAGCGAGAATATTCTAAGAACGATCATCACAGAACCAGGCATAAAAATGGGAGATTACAATATTAACAACCTTAGGTATGCTGACGACACAGTACTGATAGCTGAGAACCAACAAGACCTGCAAAATAGGATTTTTATCTCTTGGATAAAGTCGCCAAAGAAAGTGAACAGAAAGGCCTTACTTTGAACATAAAAAAGACAGAGACTATGGTTATATCTAAGAAACAGAATCCACCAGCATGCAGTATAAAATTAAACGGAACTATTCTAAAGCAGGTGCAGAAATTCAAATACCTTGGAGCAGTAATAACTTCAGATGGGAAATGCAGAACAGAAATTAGGAACAGAATAGGCCAAGCAAAGACTGCAGAGAGGGAACAAACTATCGATTTTATTTGAAAAGGGTGAAGAAATGGGGACGCAGGCCACTGTTGCATTCTATCCCTTTATCACACAACACTTTTATTTTATTCCTGACATTCTATCCCTTTATCACACAACACTTTTATTTTATTCCTGACATTCTATCCCTTTATCACACAACACTTTTATTTTATTCCTGACATTCTATCCCTTTATCACACAACACTTTTATTTTATTCCTGACATTCTATCCCTTTATCACACAACACTTTTATTTTATTCCTGACATTCTATCCCTTTATCACACAACACTTTTATCTTATTCATGACATTCTACCTCTTTATCACACAACACTTTTATCTTATTCATGACATTCTACCTCTTTATCACACAAAGCATTTATTTTATTCCAGACATTCTACCTTTTTATCACACAACACTTTTGTTTTATTCCTGACATTCTGCCTCTTTATCACACAAAACTTTTATTTTATTCCTGACATTCTATCCCTTTATCACACAACACTTATTTTATTCCTGATACTCTACCTACTTATCACACAACACTTTTATTTTATTCCTGACATTATACTCCTTTCTCACATAACTTTTATTTTATTCATTTTATTTTATTCATTTTTACATTCTACCTCTTTATCGCACAAAACCTTTATTTTATTCCTGACATTCTACCCCCCACCCCCTTTTCCCTTTAACACACAACTTTTATTTTATTTCTGACATTCTACTTCTTTATCACACAACTTTCATTCCATTCCACACATTCTGTCCCCTTTTCACACAACTTTCATTTTATTCCTCACATTCTACATTCGTTAGTAAATATATTTATCGCGCAGAAACAAATGTAACAAAAATTGAAATAACAAAACTGTTATTTACTCCGATAGGAAGAGGTGGGGGGGGGGGGGGAGGAGGAAGAGGAAGAGGAAAAGCAGGGAATGGGGAGGGAAGGAAGGAAAGAGGAAGAGAATCTGCAAAGTATGGAGGGAAAAAAATGGCGAAAAATGGTAAATTCACAATAATCATGTCTAGCTTACAATGGGAGCTAACTTGAAGACACGAAGCGGACTCTCAAAATTTAAGCTTTTAGCAAAGCTCCACCTCCAAGGATGCTACGACGAGTCCCGTCCTATTTAGCCAAGCTGAGAGCCTGCTTTCACTACTCACACCAGGTGGGACATGGGACGGGGTCTTAATTAGGTTCACATCCTGTCCGATCAGAAAGCCGTGCCATCACATTAGCTCTGTGTCTTCTCTCTTATTTCCTCTGTGATTCAGAACAGTGCTGTATGGAAGTGGGGGTGGGCTGGTTGGTTGGTTGAGTAGTTAGGCGCTCAGTCTACTGATCTGTTGGTACTAGGTTGAAGTCCCAGTAGGTGGGGCGGGGAGGATTTTTTATTCTGGTCCTAAAACATCAAAAAGGCCCCGGGCTCCACACAGCTTCTAAAAATGGGTATCAGGATACTTGTACTTGTACTTGCTCCCTGTAAATGCGAGCTGTTGTTCTTTGCAGCCGATGCTGTAGAGATGTTGAGGCACAGCACCGTATCTGCGTGGGGAGCGGGTTATGGCGGCTACTTTTTCAGTCCCGGAGTACAGCTAAAAAGCAGGAGGTGTGCAATGCTTCATTAGCAGACTCCACCACCATGGGGACTATGGCCCTCCCTACTCCGTTAGCCAGGCTGTGCCTGTTACTGGGGGTACCACAGAGAGGTAGGACAGGGTCTTGGTCATCAATGGGTCGCTAACCCTGACGCTAGCATGTCAGCTATGGGTCGCTGATTACCTTATCGGGCGTATTCACCCCCATGGGTGTCAGAGGAAGCTAGGAAGGTACAGCGGCCAGGCGTGATATTGACTACATCAGACTTTTATGTGCCGAAGGTCTTGGAAGTACGGTCCTAACACTGTATCCCCTAATATGCTTTAGTGGTATGGAAACGGGGGGTGTTAACCCACAATGGTGTAGCATTCGAAAAACGATGGGATAAAGCTCTTTAGACTGACAGAAGGAAAAAATTGAGAAGAGAAAGGCCGGGACTCGAACCATAGAAACCAGTAGCATGACCAGCCGCCTAGCCAACTTGGCAATAAAAAAACCCCTGCAATTAAAAAAAAACCTCCAATTAAAAGTGCTGGATTAGCCGAGCTCTTAACCGCCACTGAAATCAATCGTGACACCCCAGAAGTGGAACGAGGTCACGATACTGAAATTCCCTCAGTCTCTCGCAGGTATCCAGTTTGAGACACGAACATACACAAAAACGAGATAGAGAAAGAAAAGTACAGAAACCTTAAATATCCCATTATATGAAGCAAATCGTTGAGCCCTATTAAGGCGTCTATTTGTCCCCTCAACAACGAGAGATATACGAGGAACGAGACAAGACAAGACAAGACATACACACAATGCCTGCTTCAAATGTCTAGTGCTAACCGGACAACAGTAGGCAAGGAATAAATTTCGTTTCCTTTCCGGATGTCTCGTTTCAGCCACATTGAAACTGGGTTATTCAAGCAACTATTTGTGAAGGTGTTAAATGGATTAACTGGCATTACGCTGTTTCTCGTTAACGGGTGGCTGCTGGCCTTTGCCGGAATCCGTGGTTCGAATCAATGGTAATTCTCTTGTCATTTTTTTCTGTCTTTCACGTCTACAGTGCATTGTGAACTATTTTTCGAATACTGTCAGTATGACCCAACAACCAAGTTTTCTCATGGACACTCCGAGCTATGAGAAAAGCATGGCACTCACCCAACAACCCAGTTTTCTTACACACACTCAGAGCTATGAGGAAAAGCCATGTGCCACTCACCCTACAACCTAGTTCTCTTACGGACACTCCGAGCTATGAGAAAAGCCATAATGCTCACCCAACAACCCAGTTTTTTCTTGCTAAATCTCCTAGCAGATTAGTGATACCTTGCCTTCAGCTCACCGCCACAGAGACATCCAGCAGGACCGCGGACCATAGAGACATCCAGCAGGACCACAGCTACCGTAACACTGCGCCAACCCGACGTCCTTAATCAAACACTGGGCAATAATCCCCTGCAAATGCCGAGAGCTGCCACGGGTCTTGGTCGTTAGCTTTCAGACAACCTGTAGGCGTAAGCGTAGACGGGCCTCCTCATCTTGGCCAGAATTGGCAATAACATTCAAATTCTGATGTTTCTCAGTTTGTCATTAATTTTCATGTTCCTCACTTTGTCATTAATTTTCATGTTTCTCGCTTTGTCATTATTTTTCATGTTTCTCATTTTGTCAATAATTTTCATGTTTCTCATGTTGTCTTTGTTTTTAATGTTTCTCACTTTGTCGTTAATTTTCACGTTTCTCACTTTGTTATTAATTTTCATGTTTCTCATTTTGTCTGCAATAATCTGTCTTTTATTTTTTCCTGAATTTTCTTTCTTTCTCTCTCTGCTTCTAGTTCACTCTTACATTTTTCCTACTTTTGTCACTCACTCACTCACTCACTCACTCACTCACTCACTCACTCACTCACTCACTCACTAACTGAGATACTTTCTCAGATCCTTACATGTCCATTATCCCTTACTGATATACAAGTATGTACCTTATATCTTCACTCGCTCAGAAAACAATCACCCGTTCACTCACTTGATATTCACTCATCAAACATATACCAACAAACTTAATCCCCCTCCCCCGTCTTTCTCTCTGTTTCATGCGCGTGCAGACAACTCGTCCAAGGGAATTTAAGTTCCCGTTTCAAACAGAAGAGCTAGACACAAACTTAGAAATAGCTTCGTTAACAGCAACCTAAAGGCAAGAACTCTTCGGTTAAAGACGGAGAATCTGTCAGTTATTGCCCTGAGAGAATCCAGATACAGGGAAACGTACTCTATATGTTGGTTATCATTATGTCAGGGTCCTTAATATTAGTATTCCAAGTCGCTTCTGTTTTTTTTTTCAACCGTTATGTGCTCGAGCGAATTAGACCTTCTCCATTACTCATGGGACTGAGCTTCGCCTGTTTTTGTTCAATATTCGTTGATATTGGCGTAGTTATGTAGCTCGTTGTTGTTTCTTATCACGAGAAATAGGGTCCGTCGATTTGTACGCCTAGTCCCCGTTTTTCAACAGCCGAATCGAATGAAGGGCGCCGAGTGATGAGCCCACAATCTTCCACAATCAAGTTCGATCAGCCCACTCATTCATTCATTGGCATGTCCCTTGCGGAACTTTGCCTCCCCTAACAGCTCTCTCGAAGGTCTCTCGATTGTAAACAAGGTGCCCTGCTGCTGGTGCACCCATTCGCAAATCATCAACAACGTCTTTGTTGCCATCTTCCCCTTGGTCTTCCTCTCTTTCTTTTCCCCATTATGTACCCTTCCAAGACTGTCTTCTCCGAACACTCGTGACGTTTAATATGCCCCAAATACTTAAGTTTTCTCTGTTTAATCTTCTTTACTAGCCAGGCTTCTTCAATATTAAATTCTTCCAGTATGGATATATTTCTTATTTTTTTTTTTTGTCCATGATATTTGAAGGGCTCTTCCATAACATTTACATTCAAAGGCATTTATAAATTTCTCAGCTGTTTTTTTTAAAAGAAGGTCCTTTTAATTATAAATTAATGTCCGCATCTCCGATTATAAATTAATGTCCGCATCTCCGATTATAAATTAATGTCCGCATCTCCGATTATAAATTAATGTCCGCATCTCCAGTTATAAATTAATGTCCGCATCTCCAGTTATAAATTAATGTCCGCATCTCCGATTATAAATTAATGTCCGCATCTTCGGAGAACAGGAGCGCCCAAGCAGAGAAAACAGATATGGCCAATGCTTACATCACTTCAAGAACACTGTACTGGGCTGTACACCAACTCCATCTTACTATCTATTACTAGCTAGGAGTTGACGCTAAATGTAGATGGATGATGTGAGTTGCCGATAAAGGATAGAATAGGAAATCGCAAAACATACATTCAACACCATGAAGACAGTGCTGTTATCTTACACCATGAAGACAGTGCTGTTATCTTACATCATGAAGACAGTGCTGTTATCTTACACCACGAAGATAATGCTGTTATCTTACACCACGAAGATAGTGCTGTTATCTTACACCACGAAGACAGTGCTGTTATCTTACACCATAAAGACAGTAATGTTATATTACACCACGAAGACAGTGCTGTTGTCTAACATCATGAAGACAGTGCTGTTATCTTACACCATGAAGACAGTGCTGTTATCTTACACCACGAAGACAGTGCTGTTATTAATTTTCATGTTTCTCATTTTGTCTGCAATAATCTGTCTTTTATTTTTTCCTGAATTTTCTTTCTTTCTCTCTCTCCTTCTAGTTCACTCTTACATTTTTCCTACTTTTGTCACTCACTCACTCACTCACTCACTCACTCACTTACTCACTCACTCATTCACTGAGATACTTTCTCAGATCCTTACATGTCCATTATCCCTTACTGATATACAAGTATGTACTCACCTTATATTTTCACTCGCTCAGAAAACAATCACCCGTTCACTCACTTGATATTCACTCATCAAACATAATACCAACAAACTTAATCCCCCTCCCCCGTCTTTCTCTCTGTTTCTTGCGCGTGCAGACAACTCGTCCAAGGGAATTTAAGTTCCCGTTTCAAACGGAAGAGCTAGACACAAACTTAGAAATAGCTTCGTTAACAGCAACCTAAAGGCAAGAACTCTTCTGTTAAAGACGGAGAATCTGTCAGTTATTGCCCTGAGAGAATCCAGATACAGGGAAATGTACTCTATATGTTGGTTATCATTATGTCTGAGTCCTTAATATTAGTATTCCAAGTCGCTTCTGTTTTTTTTTTTCAACCGTTATGTGCTCGAGCGAATTAGACCTTCTCCATTACTCATGGGACTGAGCTTCGCCTGTTTGTGTTCAATATTCGTTGATATTGGCGTGGTTATGTAGCTCGATGTTGTTTCTTATCACGAGAAACAGGGTCCGTCGATTTGTACGCCTAGTCCCCGTTTTTCAACAGCCGAATCGAATGAAGGGCGCCAAGTGATGACCCCACAATCTTCCTGGTGATAAAACATATCAAGTTCGATCAGCCCACTCATTCATTCATTGGCATGTCCCTTGCGGAACTTTGCCTCCCTAACAGCTCTCTTGAAGGCCTCTCGATTGTAAGCAAGGTGCCCTGCTGCTGGTGCATCCACTCGCAAATCATCAACGTCTTGGTGCCATCTTCGCCTTGGTCTTCCTCTCTTTCTTTTCCCCATTATGTACCCTTCCAAGACTGTCTTTTCCGAACTCTCATGACGTTTAATATGCCCCAAATACTTAAGTTTTCTCTGTTTAATCTTCTTTACTAGCCAGCCTTCTTCAATATTAAATTCTTTCAATATGGATATATTTCTTATTTTTTTTTGTCCATGATATTTGAAGGGCTCTTCCATAATATTTACATTCAAAGGCATTTATAAATTTCTCAGTTTTTTTTTAAAGAAGGCCCTTTTAATTATAAATTAATGTCCGCATCTCCGTTTATAAATTAATGTTCGCATCTCTGTTTATAAATTAATGTCCTCATCTCCAATTACAAATTAATGTCCGCATCTCAGATTGTAAATTAATGTCCGCATCTCCGATTATAAATTAATGTCCGCATCTCCGATTATAAATTAATGTCCGGATCTCCGGAGAACAGGAGCGTCCAAGCAGAGAAAACAGATATGGCCAATGCTTACATCACTTCAAGAACACTGTACTGGGCTGTACACCAACTCCATCTTACTATCTATTACTAGCTAGGAGTTGACGCTAAATGTAGATGGATGGTGTGAGATGGCGATAAAGGATAGAATAGGAAATCGCAAAACATACATTCAACACCATGAAGACAGTGCTGTTATCTTACACCATGAAGACAGTGCTGTTATCTTACACCACGAAGATAATGCTGTTATCTTACACCATGAAGACAGTGCTGTTATCTTACACCACGAAGACAGTGCTGTTATCTTACACCATGAAGACAGTGCTGTTATCTTACATCACGAAGACAGTGCTGTTATCTTACACCATAAAGACAGTAATGTTATCTTACACCACGAAGACAGTGCTGTTGTCTAACATCATGAAGACAGTGCTGTTATCTTACATCATGAAGGCAGTGCTGTTATCTTACATCATGAAGACAGTGCTGTTATCTTACACCGTGAAGATAGTGGTGTTATCTTACACCATGAAGACAATGCTGTTATCTTACACCACGAAGGCAGTCCTGTTATTTTACACTATGAAGACAGTACTGTTATGCAGAAATCTGCATATAAAAACAAAACTGAGATTTGTGAAATACTACTTCTGCTCTGTTTTACTGTAGGGAGCAGAAACCCGGACTCTAAGCAAAAAAGATGGATGCAGCAGAAATGTGGTTCTACAGAAAACTAGGTCATATAGCATGGAGAATGAGAAGAGCAAACGCACAAGCTTTAAAACAGCTCCAGGTACAACGTGAACTTCTCAAAGAAATAACTATGAGGAAAACAAAGTACGTTGGCCATTTCAAAAGACATAACAATGTACTGAAGAACATTCCAGAAGAAAGAAAGGTGAAAGGAAAAAAAGAACACGAGCAAGACAGAGATATAGATAGGAAGATGGCATTTCAAGAATGGACAGGATACAGCCTGGCTGACTACACCATGATTCAAGGCAAAGGAATGAGGGAACTGGAGATTCATTACCGCCAACGTACGCTAAGGAGGAGGCACATGATGATGATGATGATGATAATGATGATGATGATACAAGTCAACGTCTGAGAACGATCGAAGAAGAAGAGTTTCTGTATGTATTTACTGTGGAGGAAGGGGGGGGGGGGGAGAGTTTTCTGAATGATATAGGTTTCGTGGGTGGAAAAGGGTGGGCAGAACTGAAGAACTATTTCCGGACAGGTTCGTCCTTTTCAACCTTCTACCGCTATTTGGGCGCAGTTGGCGTCACAACAGCCTGCTATTCAGGTAGAAGTTTATATGATTCCTTTCATGGTGAAACTTTCCGAAAACCCTACCGCTGTAGCTCACTAGATGGCCATTATCCCAGTCTTCTAATGGACAACCTGAGCTGTGAGGAAAAGCATACCACTCACCCAACAACACAGTATTTTGTTTTTAAAATTCATACTGAGATGGGTAAAATAGGTCTAACACGTGAAACTCTAAAGAGGACAGTGTTAAGAGAGGCCATATTAGTAGGCATAAAATCCTTTGATGAGGTTGAAAAGCTCGCCGAAAACAGGAAAACTTGGCGAACCACCATGCGAGCCCTATGTGACATTTAACGGCACAGGAAGGATGTAAGATAAGAACACGGGAAGGATGTAAGATAACAGGGCGATAAAGAAAAGTCTGCCATCATTCTCATATAACGCACCAGTTAGTTAACTGTTCTCCCAGTGTCAGCGGGTACGGAAGTTATGTATGAATCCAGCAGAGGAGAGTTGTCATGTAACCCAGCTACATAAATAGGTACCTGGATCCTGGAGCTGAGGAAGGAAAGGCGATCAAGCGTGACACAGACCACATCGTCCTCTGCTAACTGATAATAACTTCCGGCAGCTTGCACGAGAAAGTAGATCTTGAGAGTCCCGTTTGATTATAAAAGCTTAGAGAGAAGAGAGAGAGAGAGAGAGAGAGAGGGACGGTGCTGTTATCTTACATCATGAAGACGGTGCTGTTATCTTACATCATGAAGACGGTGCTGTTATCTTACATCATGAAGACGGTGCTGTTATCTTACATCATGAAGACGGTGCTGTTATCTTACATCATGAAGACGGTGCTGTTATCTTACATCATGAAGACGGTGCTGTTATCTTACATCATGAAGACAGTGCTGTTATCTTACATCATGAAGACGGTGCTGTTATCTTACACCATGAAGACGGTGCTGTTATCTTACATCATGAAGGCAGTGCTGTTATCTTACACCATGAAGGCAGTGCTGTTATCTTACACCATGAAGACAGTGCTGTTATCTTACACCATGAAGACAGTACTGTTATGCAGAAATCTGCATATGAAAACAAAACTGAGATTTGTGAAATACTACTTCTGCTCTGTTTTACTGTAGGGAGCAGAAACCCGGACTCTAAGCAAAAAAAGATGGATGCAGCAAAAATGTGGTTCTACAGAAAACTAGGTCATATAGCATGGAGAATGAGAAGAGCAAACGCACAAGCTTTAAAACAGCTCCAGGTACAATGTGAACTTCTCAAAGAAATAACTATGAGGAAAACAAAGTATTTTGGCCATTTCAAAAGACATAACAATGTACTGAAGAACATTCCAGAAGAAAGAAAGGTGGAAGGAAAAAAAGAACACGAGCAAGACAGAGATATAGATAGGAAGATGGCATTTCAAGAATGGACAGGATACAGCCTGGCTGACTACACCATGATTCAAGGCAAAGGAATGAGGGAACTGGAGATTCATTACCGCCAACGTACGCTAAGGAGGAGGCACATGATGATGATGATGATGATAATGATGATGATGATACAAGTCAACGTCTGAGAACGATCGAAGAAGAAGAGTTTCTGTATGTATTTACTGTGGAGGAAGGGGGGGGGGGGGAGAGTTTTCTGAATGATATAGGTTTCGTGGGTGGAAAAGGGTGGGCAGAACTGAAGAACTATTTCCGGACAGGTTCGTCCTTTTCAACCTTCTACCGCTATTTGGGCGCAGTTGGCGTCACAACAGCCTGCTATTCAGGTAGAAGTTTATATGATTCCTTTCATGGTGAAACTTTCCGAAAACCCTACCGCTGTAGCTCACTAGATGGCCATTATCCCAGTCTTCTAATGGACAACCTGAGCTGTGAGGAAAAGCATACCACTCACCCAACAACACAGTATTTTGTTTTTAAAATTCATACTGAGATGGGTAAAATAGGTCTAACACGTGAAACTCTAAAGAGGACAGTGTTAAGAGAGGCCATATTAGTAGGCATAAAATCCTTTGATGAGGTTGAAAAGCTCGCCGAAAACAGGAAAACTTGGCGAACCACCATGCGAGCCCTATGTGACATTTAACGGCACAGGAAGGATGTAAGATAAGAACACGGGAAGGATGTAAGATAACAGGGCGATAAAGAAAAGTCTGCCATCATTCTCATATAACGCACCAGTTAGTTAACTGTTCTCCCAGTGTCAGCGGGTACGGAAGTTATGTATGAATCCAGCAGAGGAGAGTTGTCATGTAACCCAGCTACATAAATAGGTACCTGGATCCTGGAGCTGAGGAAGGAAAGGCGATCAAGCGTGACACAGACCACATCGTCCTCTGCTAACTGATAATAACTTCCGGCAGCTTGCACGAGAAAGTAGATCTTGAGAGTCCCGTTTGATTATAAAAGCTTAGAGAGAAAGAGAGAGAGAGAGAGAGAGAGAGAGGGAGGAGAGAGAGAGAGAGGCAGAGTGGAGCACTTCGAGAGAAGCGAATCTGCGTCGCTGCTTATACTGAGATTACAGACTGGCACGGCCTTAAGGCATATGGGGCGCGTGAGAGAACTTGTAAACTAACACAGAACAGGCATATGGGGCGCGTGAGAGAACTTGTAAACTAACACAGAACAGGCATATGGGGCGCGTGAGAGAACTTGTAAACTAACACAGAACAGGCATATGGGGCGCGTGAGAGAACTTGTAAACTAACACAGAACAGGCATATGGGGCGCGTGAGAGAACTTGTAAATTAACACTGAACGGGCACTGTCAGCCGCAGGGCACTGAAGGATATATCCAAGGAGAGGGGGAGGGGGATCTGAGCACCTCTGGACACGTACGGAACGCAGTGATGATGATTTAAACCATAAGCAACCATGTTTCCTGGCATGGCCACGCCAGCGATGACAAGGTCCATCCTTGCCTCTGTTGGAAACGCTGTTGTAGCACTTCCTGCAATCAAAGCTTAAGCAAGTAAGAGCTATGAAGGCAATCGTGCATCACATATTTCACGTAACTCTGAAGGCAGCAGAATACGCAGAAGAACATAAATCAGCATGAAAATGAAGGAAAATAACAGCATTTTGAAAGATTTATATATATCCCGAAATCCTCGCAGGTCTCAAGAGACTAGGGGGGAAAAATAGTTTTCGCATGGAGAAAAGGCTTTATGAATTATAAATATACATCTCGTGCCAAATCTTCTCTTGGAGCTAACGTTCATGGACTGTTTGGTGACCTATTTCTCTGGTTTCTGTTGACCGTCATGTTGTCTTATTCGCGCCTTTGCTGACAGCTGTCTTGACGACTTTGTCTCTACTTAAGTTTACCAATGGTAGTGAGGTTTTTTTTCAGCTTTTGATTTCTCGTGTTGTATCCACAGAGTCTCTGTTGCGTTTTCCTTTTCGGTTCAGTTTTCAGTTTTCATTAACTTCTCTGAGCATCTTGTTATTTATTTCTGTAGCCTGTATATGAAAGCAATACATTCTATATTGCGCAGATCGCAAAAACATATCATATCTTTCTCACAAATAACACATATGTCTCTTTCATGTGTTATGAAGACCGAGGTGGCTCGGGCATTTAGAGAGAATGGAGAAGGATAGACAAACAAAGAAGGCCTACAGAGAAATGATGAAAGAGGATAGCCCAAGAGATAAATGACATTTAGACAATGATGGCGAGACATCTTAGAAGAAAATCTACGCGCTCTTGGTATCGACAACTGGCAAGACAAGATCAAGAACAAAGAGGAATGGGGACGTGTTTTGTCTGCAGCAATGAACCCTCAGTGGCTTGGAAAGTTGCTGAATTCAGCAACTGCTAAAAGAAGAAGATGTGTTAATTACGCAGCCATATTTTTTTGTTTTGTTTTTTACTCTGAGATATCCAACAGTCGTGAGATGTCTTTTGCTCGTACATAAAAAAAAACATCCATGTTTACTCCTCATACTTGAAGTTAACATTCTCTCATAAATACACAAATTTTCCCACCATAAAATTCCTGAAAATCTCCCCATTTCACAGTTGTAGCCTGGAGGTCATTACCACGTGACAAGCGTTAGCTTCGTTTTTGTCTTTTAAGTTGATTAGACAAGAGATGAGTCTCGAACGTCCGTGCGGACCGCCGCTGCTCTGGTTCCAGAAAGAAGGTCTTCAAGCTTTGCTCATCAACGGAGGTTAAGAATCTCCAATCTTTGCTCATCCACGGAGGTTAAGTGTCTCCAAGCCTTGCTCATCAACGGAGGTTAAGAGTCTCCAATCTTTGCTCATCCACGGAGGTTAAGGGTCTCCAATCTTTGCTCATCCACGGAGGTTAAGGGTCTCCAATCTTTGCTCATCCACGGAGGTTAAGGGTCTCCAAGCTTTGCTCATCCACGGAAGTTATGTATGAAGTTTTCTGTGTTTGAGTAATGTATTGTCGGTAATCTAGAATAAAAGATTTAATGACTGTTAGGGGCTGGAGAGTGGGGCCAGTGGCCCCATCTCCATGAAAAAGATTAGTGTTATGGAATGAGCTGAACAGCTTATTTAAATATCAAAGAATTATAAATGTCTTGAAACTGAACAGACTACGATGGCTGGGCCATGTGGAAAGAATGGAAGAGAACAGACAAACAGAAATGATGTATGCACAAGAGATGAAGGAAACAAGACCAAGGGTTAGACCAAGACAGAGATGGAAAGACAACATAGAAGAGGATATAAAAGAAATTGGTGTCACCAACTGGAGAGAGAAGATTAGGAATAGAGAGAAATGGAGGCGAACTTTATCTGCAGCAGTGAGCCTTAATGGCTCGGAAAGCTGAAGAAGAAGAAGAGTGTTTATCCAAGTTAACCCAGAAGTTTACGTGGGTAGGTAGTTCATGAACAAATATGCCTTGATCTGTAGCAGACTTTTCAATAAGTCACTATCTATAGTAGTCTGGAAGAGAGTGCTGCAGTGTTACAATGAACCAATCCTGTTCTATTGATACGAAGCTTTGAAAGTCAGTAAAGGGATACAAAGAAGGCTGGAATCAGCAAAAATGTGGTTCTTAAGAAGAATGCTGAAGGTATACTGGACAGCGAGAAAATGGAATGAGGAAGTTTTGAAAGAGGCACAAGAAAGAAGTAAAATTATAACGAAGATCAACCAGTTAGTCAGTCAGTCAGTCAATCAGTCAGTCAGTCATTTGCATGTCCCCTGCGGAACTTTGCCCGCCTAACAGCTCTCTTGTAGACTTCTCGGTTGTAAGCAAGATGCTATGCTGCTGATTCATCTAGTAGCAGATCATCAGCGATGTCTTGCAGCTGTTATATATATATATATATATATATATATATATTGATTGGGTGTGATTTGGGGTGATTGTTATTGCTTATCGCTTATTACTCTTTATTGCTCATTTTTTCCCTTTTTAACTTCTTCACTTATTACTTCTTTACTTCTCTCCCTCATCTCGCTTCTTCATCTTTTAAGTTTAGTCATTCTTTATCACCGTCAATAGATGGTCAATGGCCGTTAATGGCCGTTAATGGTCGTTTAAATTGAGCTTCTCTCCTGTGCTCATGGCTTAAGTCGCTAGCCTAATGTAATGAGATGGTGCCCACTGAAGTACAGCTGTGCCTGAAACACTCTCAATTACCGGCCCCGCCCCTGAGGACCCTACCCCTGTTCTTTACTCTGTCAGCTGGTGTCCATACAAGCTCCCCTAAATAACGGTTGTGACTGGAAAAGGAACTTATTGTCTCAGTCATTCTTTAACTCCTCCAACAATAAATAAGTACTCAAAATTCATACATTTGATCTAGGAAAAATAAAGGGTTGGTTTATTGACAACACCAGACGCCACATATGTTTACACCAGATAACATATAAACACACGAAACAGGTCTACTCCACAGCGATTAAACACCAGGCACGAGAAATATGAGCATGCCATGACACATCAGCATGAAACAACCACAAGCATGTTCTGACACATCAGCATGAAACAACCACAAGCATGCTCTGACACATCAGCATGAAACAACCACAAGTATGTTCTGACACACCAGCATGAAACAACCACAAGTATGTTCTGACACATCAGCATGAAACAACCACAAGTATGTTCTGACACACCAGCATGAAACAACCACAAGTATGTTCTGACACACCAGCATGAAACAACCAAAAGTGCCACTCCAAGTGACGCCATTAACTATCAATATCTCTGCTAATCTCTTGTCTTCGTTTAACTCTTGTAAAACATCTACATCATTAATTTAGAACTGGCCTCACTCCCTTAATACAACATAGGAGCTAACTTTCCATTTCACCTATGTATTATATATGTGCCGAGACTGCCTGCGCTCAACATATAAAACATAGAGTGCAAATATGAAATGGTTCAATGACACATAAATTAAACAATGATGATTCAATGATGATAATGAAAGATGAACATGGCATATCATTATAAATCAAATACATTAGACACAGAGCAGCACAACCACGTGAGCCACACACAAACACATAGAAATCACATTACAGCGTCTACAAATCAAAGATTAACTTGCTCATTTATGATACATGAAAATGAAAAGTTACAATAATGAAAAATTTTGTATTTCAACGTCTTAACTCACTAAACACATCATGAAACACTCAGCACTGAACACTTCTCACGGTACATACTTACTTAACTGTGCATTCGGCATACAAAAACTTACGTATATGAACGTCACCAACATGAGCCGCCTTGGAACAGCACCTGGGTTCATAGTTAGACAATCCTTGAATCCAACATCATATATATATATATATATATATATATATATATATCTGATAACTTCGCCAGACACCGCAGACATACAACGACATGGCTCCCCCAGAATACGTGCTGCCGCCACGAGGCTCTAAACAAAGACTGAACTAGCTCAACACATTACACCACTTGACGAACACATCACGTGATCAGGTAGCACACATACACACACCCCCCCCCCCAGACCCTTAACCCTCCGAAACGGCCGAATTTCGAAGAACCAAGTCAAGCCCATTTCACACAGCCATCTTCGCCTTGGTCTTCCTCTTTCTTACCCATTATGTACACTTCCAAGACTATCTTCTCTAAATTATCATGACCTTTAATGTGTTCAAAATATTTAATTTTTCTCTGTTTAATCTTCTTTACTAGCCAACAGAGATTAGAAAACGAAATTCTAAATTTGTGGGGGGTATTTGGTGGAGGGGTGGGCTGGAGCACCTAGTGGTAATAATGAAGATCTAAGGCAAAAGAGACAGAGGTAGACAGAAGGAGTGGATGTCTGATGGTTATGCGTCCTGTCACTGAGAATGCTCGGTGACAAGTATTGCATAAGAGATCGAGGGTTATGGGGGAACATGATATCCTAGACAGAGAGAGGGAGAGAGAGAGGGAGAGAGAGGAAGAGAGAGGGGGAGAGAGACCTGTAATAGAGGTGGGACTGGAGTATTCCGATTTTCGGGGGGAGGCTTTTATTAAACTGATTTGGTTGGGGTGGGGCGGTGTGAAGACGCTGTTCGATGAGGTAATCAGCGACCCATAGCTGGCCAAGACCCTGTCCCACCTCTCCATTGATACTCCTAGTAACAAGCATGGCTAGCGGGGCAGATATCGCCATAGTCTCCATGGTGGTGGAGTCTGTTAAAGAAGAATTGTACACCCTCTGCTTTTTAGCTATACTCCGGGACTGAAAAAGCAGCGGCCATAACCCGCTCCCAGTCCTATACCACGTTGTGCCTCAACACCTTCACAGCATCGGCTGCAAAGAACACCAGCTCGCAGTTACAGGGAAATAGCACAAGACAAGACAAGACAAGACAAGACTGCTCATGTTTAATTTTATTATTATCATGTGTCGAGCCGGATAGCGTTGACGATCATGCCTCCTCATCTTTAGTGGTCCTTGATGTTTCCAATCAACTCCAGTCCTCTCTTCCCTCTCCATGCCTCTTGCATGGGGAAGTTTCTATATCACTGAGGTATTGCTCTCTTGGCCTTCCTCTCTCTTTCCTCTTGAATTTTCCAGTCATTACTAGGTCCTCCAACTTCTGTCTTCTCATGACATGTCGAAGAATTGATCGTCTTTTTTTTCCTTATCATTTTAACTAGTTTTCGTTTTTCTGAAACTTCTTTGAGGACCTCTTCGTTTATTTTTTTTTTCTGTTTGTCCAGCGTATTTGATCCATCTTTCTCCAGACCATATCTCTTTTGCTTATAATTGTCTTTGACATTCTTTTGTTGATCATTCAAGTTTCACGACCACACAGCAGTACTTATTCTATATGGCACTGTAATATTCTTTTGTTCACTTGTAGAGAGAGAGAGAGAGAGAGAGAGAGAGAGAGAGAGAGAGAGCTTTTTATTTGTTAGTATCTTCTTCAAGTCATAAAAAGACGTCTTTGCCTTGACCTATTCGTGATGTTTTTTCATCTGTCCACTTCCCATCAGATGTTGCTGCTGTTTAGAGATAACTGAATTTATCTACTTGTATTCATGTCTTCTCGTGTGAAAGGATGTTGCACCTTGGTATATTCATTCTTTGTGATATTATCAGTTTTTAGAAATTTCAGGTAAAAAAAAAATCACCATTAACGACTGTACGCAATTAAAGACACGCAATTTGTCACTTACATGTGAAAAGACACAGACAGACATTCTTCCTGTGCCGTTGAACGTCACATAAGGCTCGCATAGTAGTGTGCCAAAATTTCCTGTTTTCGGCGAGCTTTTCAACATCATCAAGGGATGTTATTTCCACTAAACCAGCCTCTCTTAACAATGTCCTTTTTAGAGTTTCACGTGGTCGATCTCTTTTTCTTCGCCCTGTTGTGTTCCACTTAATAGTTTGTTTTGGGATTCTCTGATTGTTTCTTCTTAGCACATGACCGACATATGTCCATCTTCTTTTCCTGATCACTCATGAGACAGGTTGTTGTTTGCTCATCTGCCTTATCTCTGCGTTGTTTTTGAATTCGTTACACTTATACCGAGTACTTTCCTGAGGCGTTTGTTAAGAGTTAATGTCATCTGCAAAATCAAGATCTTCCAGTCGAGTCTCAAGACACAGGTCTTATTAGTTTAGTTTTAAAAATTCCACTTAGATGAGGTGTCAAGAGATAACTGTGATGACGGCTACCGTACAACTACTACTAGTGGAGCAGAGATAGACATTTGTGTATGGTTCAGTTTCATAAAGAAAAGAAGAGTAGAAAGAGGAAAGAAGGAGGATTGAAAGGGTACTGATAAATTATAGTGATAAACATGCAAAAGTAAAGAGAAAAAACAATCAATATTTCGGCAAAATGATACTTAACTTTTCACATTTTTTTTAACGAAAAAGAACACAACCTGTTATCCTTTCTTAACAGTCGTAACTGCCTCACTCCCACTCTAATGAAATACACGGCCAAAAACACAACTAATCAGATAAGAATATCCAAGTATTTGCACAGCTTGTAGTAACTTGTTGCCGCTGGGAACATGCTATCAACACAGTCTGAATAGTGAATCTCTTACTTCAGACCTTTCATGTGCCAGAATTTAACCATACGATAAGAGTGTTGTCCAACAAAGTTTATAAATCTCCCACGAGAAGACAAATATTTGCAACCAGATCTTTGCAAACTTAATACTTGAACCGTCGTGAAACCTTCCAGCGCCGTTGGAAACAAAAACTAAAGGAACAGCTTAGAGAAGGAAATAAAGGGGAAAATTGTGTCAGGATTAAAACAGTATAACGTATCTCTCATCTATTTTTTCCCTTCACTCATTAGATGCTAGATCTTTTCTCATCTATTTTTTCCTCCACACTGTGTATAGTAGATCCTTCCTCGCCATATTTTGTCCCCTTTTTACAACATAATTCTACATCGTTCCTCATCTATTTTTTTCCTTTCACCCAGTATATTTTAGATCCTTCCTCATCCGTTTTCTTCCTTCACTCAACGTATTCTACATTCTTCCTCGTCTATTTTTTTCTTTCACTCATTGTGTATTCTAGATCCTTCACATATATTTTGTTCTTTCATCCATTATATATTCTATATAAATGATAATGACACAATGATGATGACACAAGCCGCCTAGCGCTTGAGAACCGCTACATACAGTAATATGGCATGCTGGAGCCGCACGGTTTGAACTCGCTATTCAGCTACACATAACATTCTCCTCTTCCACAATCATAACCCCTCTCCACTAAGCTCCATTCTCTTCTCACTTGTTACAGATAGTTTAGAACCTCGTCACATCATCGCACTACAACCCATCTACCTCAACCATAATCATTTATCTCACCTTCTCCTGACTAGATCACCATTGTATCACTCACTCTCCCCTCAACAGTTTCCCCACCCACTACCCTCAGTTGCGATCCACCTATCACACATCACAAGTCTCTATTTAAACATTCTCTACGCTCCACCATGCGCATTTCTGTACATTTCTGAAGGAGCACATTTTGAACGTAGCAAGGGCGCATTTCTGAGCGAGCGTTGGAAAAGCTACACATTCTTTCAAGCTAAGTACTCTTTTCATTTTGTTTATTTATTTATTTTTAATAAGAGTCATGTGAATGTATGCTTTATCTCGTCTCTCTAATTCTTCGTCCTGTATGTGTTTGTAAGATTAGGGCTCACGCCGAAACGTCACAACGTTGTAGTTGTTAAGTAATAAAGCTGTTCCTATTTTTTTCCTAGTTTATACATCATATATTCTAGATAGTTCACATCTATTTTCTTTCTTTTAACCATCATGTATTCTAGATCCTTCACATCTATTTATTCCCTTTGCTCAATATATGTAAGACCTCCAACCCGGCTACATTCATTTAATCTGTTCTACCAGTCTTTATCTTGGGCTGACAACCATTGTATACTTCTCCCTCTATCCCTTACCTCAGGCTCTTTTTCACTGCAGACTAGCCAGACTAGCATCGCATCCGCCACACCCGTTTATATTTGAACTAGGAATAGTAGAGTACCCGGCGATGCCCGGGTCAATAGCGTGAAAGGAATTACCTATCATCATGTAAGAAGTATTAGCATACAAGAACGTTACGAAGAATTTTTTCATGAATAAACGGTTACGATCCAAAATCCATGAACCAATTTTCAGAGCCAACTGACAATGCTAAGTGAACGTATTAATTGTAAAGAACCCACAGTCCCGTAAATCAGTGGTTCCCAATTACCAAAAGTCCGCGGATCCCCGCAGTTTCAAAATCCAGGTCACGGATATATATATATATTACAGAAAATGTGGGTAACATTTAATGAGTAAATGCTACACTGCACTAAAAAGCACAGTATAGACTTGGTGAAGTTTCAAAATGACAGTAAAGCTAAGAAAACAAAATATAGACAGCATTTAACATTTCTACTTGTTCTGACAAATGAACAGAATATGAAATGTGTCAGAGCTAACCAAACTAATATGATGAGAGTAGTCGTGCCTTTTTGTTTTTTATTATTCCGAACAATTGCTCCTGCGTCTGGATCAATAGTTCCTATTTTTAAAAAAAAGTTCCTTTCTTCCACACACGATTCGTCTAAATATCGGTTGTTGAACATTTCAAAGTGAGATTATAAGAAAGGGACCTTGAGTTTTTGTCCCGGACCGCTACGACAGGTTCTGCTGACCAGTTAGGAACCACAGCCATAAACAATAATGAAGAATATACGAAATGCGTAAATTGCATACCATAAATATTAAAAAGAAATTTTTATAAATGAAATTACCCAGATTTCACAGCCAGGTGAACCAATCTTAACGTCTAATTCGCCACACTGATTAAAGAAATGCAGGTACATTATCTCCAAGCTATAATAATAGAGGTAAAGGTAAAGCTCCCTTTTCCAAGCCATTAAGGTATATTGAGGAGTGCGGTGTTAGGCCCTTATTTTCCTTGACTTTCGGTACATGAAAGTGTGACGTGATCAGTAACACGCCTGGCCGCTTTACCTTTCCAGAGTTCTCTGGTACCCATTTTTAGAGACTGCGTGAACCTCGGGGCCTTTTGTCGGTGTGTACCCAGAAAAAAATTCCATTGTTGGATGATGGAAATTAAATGCCAATAAGCTGTAGAAATGGGTACCCGACTTCTTCTGGGGTTGGGGAAGGAAAGACAGTCAGGCGTGATACTGACCATATCACCCTCTAGTGTGCTGACAGGTCAAGGAAAATATGGGCACTAACACCATATCCCTATGGGCCTCTAAGGCATGACAGGATTAACTTTACCTTTACTAAGCTATTTTGAAGGTTCATTTGCACTCCTTCAAGTCTTTGCCAAATGCGAAGAATTCACATTCATCTTATAATACGCTGCCAAGTATTTTGTGCTTGATTTTCTTTTGACATTTGCATTCAGCCAAACCTTATATCTCACAATTTTCAGCGATGTTTCATGCAGTTGTTTTCATGGCTTTGTTCTTCTGCGTCGAGTAAAACTCTAAACATTCCAGTCGAGTACTTTGTTTATGTGTACCTTAAATAAACAATTTAGATCTGCTTTTCTGTAACAAAGGAACGTTATGTAGAAAAGCACTTACATTTTCTAGTGGAATGAGATTTCACGAAGAATATATTCCATTAACAGTACTACGTGGAATCCACTTAAAATGTACTTCTATGCGCCAGTTATTGTTCTTCTCATTTCGTGCGAGCTGTGAGAAGCTTCAGACAGTCCTCGAATTCATTCGAAAATCCATAGTTACCAACGAACTCGTAAAGCCTATTATATTAACAATTCGAATTTTTTTTTAAACAGACAAGGGGAAGTCACTAAGTAACTCGCAAATTGAAATATTTTATCAGTGGCAGTTATCAGGTAGTATTTAAATATACCCTTAGATGGTACCATCATCCAACTTTATAATAGTTGTATATAAGGGGCGCTGGGAGTTACGTGCGCAAAGCAAAGCAATAACAAAATGGCTACCCAACTGTTAGTGTGTACTAAAGAGGAACAGAGAAGTGTAGTGCGATTTTTGTGGGCTAAAGGACATTCATAAGGAAATGAATACAGTTTATGCTGAAAAGTGTTTATCACGTAAAGCGGTCTATATCTGGGTAAAAGAATTTTCTCAAGGACGCACCGACATTGTTGACAAAGTCCGACTTAGCCATCCTGTTCAGATTGCAACAGAAGCGACTGTGCAACGTGTGAGTAAGATTATCAGAGCTGATAGACGAGTAACGGTGACAGTGTGAATTCTGTATCGTACTGTGAAGTTCTGTCGATGCCACGGGATGCGATTCGAATAAAATGTTCTAGTCTGCTGACTAGAGGTATACTTCTCCTTCATGACAATGCCAGACCACATACGGCTCGGTTAACCCAAAAGAAAATTAGCCAGTTGGAATGGAAAGTTCTTGAACATCCACCCTATAGTTCTGACTTAACTCCAACTGATTTTCACCTGTTTGGTCCATTGCCATTGAAAAGCCACCTTGGCGGGAGAAGATTCTCGAGTGACGAAGAGGTGGAAACAGAAGCAAAAAAAAAAAAAAATGGTTCAGAAATCGGACTCCCGATTTTTACGCCATGGGCATTGCATCACTGATCACACGATGGGACAAGTGTATCAATGTTGGTGGCGATTACGTTGAGAAATAGGGGAATGATGTAGGTTAAAAAATGAACAGTTTTCAAATTACTTCCGCATTTAGCTTCTTTTTTTTTCGTTGTAACAGGCATTTGCAAGTTACATAGTGACTTCCCCTCATACATTGCTCGTAATAACACATGGATGCTACTTTGTAGCGTGCACGCAGTCGTAGTTTGCTGTATTGAAAAGAAACATCTTATCATAATTTACAATAACCTTTTTTGGCTTTCTTTTTTTTTTTAAACAGGTTAGTTTGTTCGTAATGTTATTTTCACACATGACTACCGACAACTTTTGCGATTCTGTATCTGTTTTTATGTTTATTAGTTGGCACACAAAACTTTTGTTCTCTGTTTATTAGTTGATCCAGATAAAACTACACACTTTATTATTAGCTGCACATAAACCTCACACTTTATTAGTTGCCCCAGAGTAAACTTCTCAGTTTATTAGTTGCCCCAGAGTAAACTTCTCAGTTTATTAGTTGCTCAGGAGTAAACTTCTCAATTTATTATTTGGCACAGAGTAAACTTCACAGTTTATTAGTTGGCCAAGGGTAAACTTCACATTTTATTAGTCGGCCCAGAGTAAACTTCACAATTTATTGGTCGCCCAAAGTAAACCTCATATTTTATTAGTTGCCCTAGAGTAAACTTCTCAGTTTATTAGTTGCCCTAGAGTAAACTTCACAGTTTATTGGTTGCCCCCCCCCCCCCCCAAAAAAAAATAAAGTGGATAGAGAACTTACCTGCAACTTGTAAGAAGTAAAACGCTCTATTCAGTTTATTTGATTCTTTTTTTTCCTAAAACACAGCATTCATGTGAATTTATACTTTATCTCCTCTCTCTATTTCTTCGTCCTGTATGTGTTTTTGTATGACTAAGGCTCATGCCGAAACTTCACAACTTTGTACTCGTTAAGTAATAAAGCTGTTCCCATTTTTTTCCTAGTTTATACACTCCATGGAAATTGAGCATCATCAGTCTTTTGGCTAGATATTTCACCCAACTGATTTCATTGGTTGGTTTTTACTAGGTTTCTGATAATATAAATCGGTTACGGTAACCGATGACCTTCAAAATACTGGAATTTTTCCTCTTTATTTAAACCATAATTTAGCGGTAATTTCCTGTTAAACCAATCATTAAGATAGTGCGAGAAGCGACCACATGGAAGATAATGTTGTTATGCATGCATGTTTTGTATGTAATAAACTTTTTGGCCTAATTTTAGCTTTTTCCAGGCAATCGGAGGTCGAATTTGGAACAATTTTTATATATTACAATCAGTTCGTAGGCTACTGTTTAGCATAAACTCTGGCTTCAAAACATGGAGCAAAACATTTTAGCACAAATTTTTTACGGACAATCTCAGATCCATAGATACAATCAAACAAAGTGCCGAAAATAACCCGCAACGTAATAACAAACCCCAGCGGGGGACATCCGAGTTCCACTAACGACTGATCATTGCCAGATGTTTCCGTTTGTTTTCGGTGATTTGGGAGCACGTGTTAACCAGCGCTGCGGCATGTTTTTGATTTCCAAGATGTCAGAGCCATTAACCGGCGCCGTGATAACTAGAGAGATATGTTTCCATGTTTTTTTTTTTTTGTGGGGTGAGTTCTGTTTTTCTCTTGTACTGGCTCCGGGGAATTGGGGCGCTGACATGGGACTTGGCACCGGTAAACACAGGTCGGTGATATCTCTTGCTGAACATCGATTGGTTTTACGAGAGTCCGGAGGGTGGGTTGCTTAGAATCGAGAGTTGCTGGCAGAATGGTTGTCCCTGCGTTGCATGGAGAGCAGTGCAATCTAATTTATCACAAGGAGAATAATAATCATGATGATAAAATAGTAACAGTAATATACTTATAGAGAAGATCAATGGAATGAGCTCCCGTTATTTATTACATTGTTTTTTTCAATAAATTTCTTTCTTTCTTTCTTGCTCAGTTCGTTTGTTTGGTTGGTTGTCTGTCTGTCTTCCTTCTTTCTTTCTTTTTTCTTTCATTCTGTCTTTCTTTCTTCCTTTCTTTTTTCTTTTTTTGTTCTTCAGTTGAACACTAAAATGCTTACTTTTTTTTATTAACCATACACATTTTTCACGGATTATATTTACATTTCTTTCTTTCTTTCTTCCGTTCTTTTTTCTTTCTTTTGTTAGCTCAGCACTAAAAGCTTGCTTTTGCATTTACCATACAATTTATTAGGCGCTTACTTTTCAACAGTAGAGTGGCCTTAGTCCAGATCAGACAACTTTCCATTCCCCGTAGCTCACATATGATAAACATTCTTTCTCCAGACAGGTAGGACATTGAATAATTAGTGTATAAGCACATAACTATACACGAAGCCACCTATCTCACTCACCTATCATACATCCAAAGTCTCTATTTAAATACCGTCTGCACTCCGCCATGCTCATTTCTGAACACAGTCGTCGGATAAGGCACAGTTTCTTACAAGTTACAGCTAAGTGCTCTATTCATTTTATTTTTTTTTTCCACACAGCAATCATATGGATTTAAACTTTATCTCCTCTCTCTCTCTCTATTTCGTCGTCCTGTGTGTTTTTGTATGATTAAGGCTCACGCCGAAATGTCACAACTGTGTGCTCGTTAACAAAGCTGTTTCTACTTATTTCCTAGTTTATACATTGAAGACGATATAGCCACCCGAATCGACACTCTGCTCGGCACTGTCAGATTCTTCTAATAAGCGCCAGATTCTGGGAAAAACGTGTACTTTCTTTCTGTAAAGACATATTGGTTGTCAAGAATATTTTTTCTCACCTTCATTCCTTTTGTGTTCTCAACGAAACTGGTCCATTTCTTAGAATGTTCCCGGTCTATATGCAAATATGGACAGCGATGAAGAGAAAGGAGGAGTTTCTGAGAGAGTCTGGAGATTGACTGATTGATTGATTGATCTTTGGTGAGAGGTGGTAGCCCACCCAGGCCAGGGTTGGACTTTCTCACCGGAAAACCTCGACGTGTTTTGAGATACCCGTGTATCACCGCCGGGTGAGAGGTGGTTGCCCATCCAGTCCAGAGTTGGACTTTCTCACCGGAAAACCTCAGTGTGATTAGGATACGCAAACATCCCCGCCGGGTGAGAGGTGGTTGCCTATCTAGACTTCCCTGGTCCAGTGTCTCCGACTTCAGCATATTGCGGTCGTGGCCGCTACCCTTCCTAGTTGTGACCAGGATGGAGCTTTTGTCCAGGAGGACGAATCCTCGCCACTAGTGACTTCTACCCCTGGGTTGAGCCGGTTTAGGCATTATCCCAGTATGGGCGTGTTTGGGACGGGACCGACCTCTAGGGCAGAGGTACTGTGACATGCATAGCTTTCAAGATTCACCCCTGGTATGAGCCGGTTTAGGCAAAATTCACCAGTATGGGTGTTTATCAGGCGTTACCGACCTCTAGAGCGGAGGTGACATGACATGTCTAGCCATCAAGTTCCACCCTGGTGTGTGCCGGTTTAGGCATATTTCAACAGTGTAGGTGTATTTCGGACGTGGCCGGCCTCTAGAGCAGAGGTGCCGTGGTATAGCTCTCGTAGCGATACTACTGGACATACCAGTTAAACCTCACTTTCCACCACCTTTTCCCATAGGCTCCGCACAGCAACCTTAATTTCTTTTCCGCATTTACTTCCTTAACCGGGAGGAGCTTCACTCCACGCGCGGCATTTGAAGAGTCTCGCCAGCAGTGTCTTAACCTCTGGGACAAGCCGGTTCATGCATTTCACCCGATATGACTGCACTCAGGACGTGGCCGACCTCCAAACCAGAGGTGCCGTGATTTGACTGTTTGCTTCGCTTTATCCTTTCTACCACCTTTTCCGCAGTGATGCTGCGCGGCAACCTCATTTGCAAATTTCTTCATTGGCCGGAAGGAGCACCGCTCCACGCACGGCAGCTGAAGATCTCGCCAATAGCGGCAGATGAGCTACCAAACGTGCCACTCATCTACCCTAAGTAACTGGTTTTCAGGCGCCAGATATTCGCCCTTGCCCCTTCTCCTGTCAGTTTAAACAGTTCTGCCACGGGAAGGCCAGGAGCTGGACTTGACTGCCAGAGGCTGTTTGTGGCGCGTTTGCAGTCCTTAGAACCTGTACTTTATTTCTGTAAAGACATATTGGTTGTCAACAATAATTTTTCTCACCTTCATTCCTTTTGTGTTTTCAACGAAACTGGTCCATTCTTAGAAATGTTCCCGGTCTATCTTCTAATAAGCGCCAGATTCTGGGAAAAACGTGTTCTTTCTTCTTCTTCTTCTTCGTTCACTTCTACCACCAAAAACCGCACTGTGAACCTACTGAATTCACGCCTGTGGTCCTCGTTAGGACCCGTGGTCCCCTGTGTGGTCCAAAATAGACCACACTAGATCCACGAGAGGACCACAAGGGGTTCAGAGTATCACAGTGCTTTAGCCTGTATTCTTGGTGGGTCTCGGAAGCGGGATTGCGTGACACCGTGGTTTTCATTGCACCAGTTTAGTCTAAGGTTGGACTTTCTCACCGGAAGACCTCGACGTGTTTAGGATATCAGTGCATCCCCGCTGGGTGAGAGGTGGTAGCCCACCCAGGCCAGGGTTGGACTTTCTCACCGGAAAACCTCGACGTGTTTTGAGATACCCGTGTATCACCGCCGGGTGAGAGGTGGTTGCCCATCCAGTCCAGAGTTGGACTTTCTCACCGGAAAACCTCAGTGTGATTAGGATACGCAAACATCCCCGCCGGGTGAGAGGTGGTTGCCTATCTAGACTTCCCTGGTCCAGTGTCTCCGACTTCAGCATATTGCGGTCGTGGCCGCTACCCTTCCTAGTTGTGACCAGGATGGAGCTTTTGTCCAGGAGGACGAATCCTCGCCACTAGTGACTTCTACCCCTGGGTTGAGCCGGTTTAGGCATTATCCCAGTATGGGCGTGTTTGGGACGGGACCGACCTCTAGGGCAGAGGTACTGTGACATGCATAGCTTTCAAGATTCACCCCTGGTATGAGCCGGTTTAGGCAAAATTCACCAGTATGGGTGTTTATCAGGCGTTACGACCTCTAGAGCGGAGGTGACATGACATGTCTAGCCATCAAGTTCCACCCTGGTGTGTGCCGGTTTAGGCATATTTCAACAGTGTAGGTGTATTTCGGACGTGGCCGGCCTCTAGAGCAGAGGTGCCGTGGTATAGCTCTCGTAGCGATACTACTGGACATACCAGTTAAACCTCACTTTCCACCACCTTTTCCCATAGGCTCCGCACAGCAACCTTAATTTCTTTTCCGCATTTACTTCCTTAACCGGGAGGAGCTTCACTCCACGCGCGGCATTTGAAGAGTCTCGCCAGCAGTGTCTTAACCTCTGGGACAAGCCGGTTCATGCATTTCACCCGATATGACTGCACTCAGGACGTGGCCGACCTCCAAACCAGAGGTGCCGTGATTTGACTGTTTGCTTCGCTTTATCCTTTCTACCACCTTTTCCGCAGTGATGCTGCGCGGCAACCTCATTTGCAAATTTCTTCATTGGCCGGAAGGAGCACCGCTCCACGCACGGCAGCTGAAGATCTCGCCAATAGCGGCAGATGAGCTACCAAACGTGCCACTCATCTACCCTAAGTAACTGGTTTTCAGGCGCCAGATATTCGCCCTTGCCCCTTCTCCTGTCAGTTTAAACAGTTCTGCCACGGGAAGGCCAGGAGCTGGACTTGACTGCCAGAGGCTGTTTGTGGCGCGTTTGCAGTCCTTAGAACCTGTACTTTATTTCTGTAAAGACATATTGGTTGTCAACAATAATTTTTCTCACCTTCATTCCTTTTGTGTTTTCAACGAAACTGGTCCATTTCTTAGAAATGTTCCCGGTCTATATGCAAATATGGACAGCGATGAAGAAAAAGGAGGAGTTTCTGAGAGAGTCTGGAGATTGACTGATTGATTGATTGATCTTTATTTTAAAAGGGTTAAGAATTGGGCACGCAGGCCCGTCTAACATTCTGCCCTTTATCATACATCTTTCACTCTATTCCAGACATTCTACAAATAGTACTGGAAAGAGAGAGAGAGAGAGAGAGAGAGAGAGAGAGAGAGAGAGAGAGAAGACAAAACGATAACAAAAGTCACAAAGATTTTCCGAATTCGTAGGACACTTTCTGCGGCAAGGCAAGCTAGAATACATTTTGACAACGGGAAAGACAAAAGACAAAAGAGATCGAGGTAGAGAAAGAGAGAGAGAGAGAGAGCGAGAGAGCGAGTGCGGGACGGACTAAAAACATGGCACGGACAGAGAACACCAACACAGCTTATAATCGGCACTCGGAAACGCATGATCGCCAGTCGGCAGGGCAATAGATAGATAGATAGATAGATAGATAGATAGATAGATAGATAGATAGATAGATAGATAGATAGATAGATAGATAGATAGATAGATAGATATGCAAATATTTATCACCCATAATGTCACAGACAGACCAGACAGACAAAAGAGTTAGGTATGTTCGTAGGTCGATAGGTAGGTAAGTAGGCGGGTGGGTGGGTAGATAGGTAGGTAGTAGGTGGTGGATGGGTAGGTAGGTAGGTAGATTGGGTAGGTAGATAGGTAGATAGTTAAGTAGAAAGGTTGGTGGGTGGGTAGACAGGTAGGTAGATAGGTAGGTAGGTAGGTAGATAGGTAGGTGGGTGGGTGGTAGCTAGATAGGTGGGTGGGTCGGTAGGTAGGTAGGTAGGTAGGTAGGTAGGTAGGCAGGTAGGTAGGTAGGTAGGTAGGTAGGTGAGAATTTTAATTCTGCATCTAATCTTAGGTTAAAATGTAGAGCACTCATTTTGATCGTATAAACATTCTTGTGCATACACACATACTCACACAAGCATATATATATATATACACACTCATATATATATATATATATATATATATATATATATGAGTGTGTATAATGAAAGAGAGAAAGAGAGAGAATGAATAAATAACTGAGTGAATAATCTTTACTTTCAAAAGGTGAAGAATTGGCCACGCAGGCCCAGTAACTCATTCTGCCCTTCATCACTCATTTTTCATTCGTGTCACACATGAGAGAGAGAGAGAGAGAGAGAGAGAGATAGAGAGACACACAGAGAGAGATTACGACCTTGACATATGGCAAAGGTTATCTCAACAGAATTATGTGGTCTTTTAACATTCTTCTATGCCTTCCAACCAAGGAATTTAATGAGTAAATGTTTTATTTTTTTTAAACAAAACCTTGGATGATTGACCCCATTACTTTCCAGAACAAAATTGTCTCTTAACATTGCTTGCGTGATATTTACTTTGCTGTTGTTGAGATATCTTAATGTGGTTTTGCATGTCTTAGATACAGGTATCGATCAGCGAAGACTTTAGATCTCAGATCTGGACACAAGGAAGAAGGATAGTTGGATGTTGAAGAATATGCGCGGAGAACTGTTGACGGCTCCTTGAGACAGTTTGTGTGTGTGTGTCTTTCTCTCTCTCTCTCTCTCTCTCTTTGTCTTTCCCTGTTTTTCTCTGTCTGTCTGTCTGTCTCTCTCTCTCTGTCTCTCTGTCTCTCTCTCTCTCTCTGCGTGTGTGAGTGCTATTTTATTAGGTTAATTACTTCTTCCCTTTTGCTTTGAATGTAATAGTTTAATCTTACACTCTTTTGATATGTTTTTTTTCGAATGTAATTTGTATACTTGTATTAAATCGAGTGTGTGTGAAGAAGGAAAGATAGAGTGAACTAGGGTAGAATGTAAGACGGGCCTGCGAGCCCAATTCTTTACCGTTAAAAAATAAAGATAATTCATTCATTCATTCATTCATTATCTCTGTTTATATATGGATAACCGAGGTATTGATAATGAACGCAGAATAAGATATATAAAATGATAATAAGACAGACGAATGCGGAGTTGGATCGCATGGAAACCTGTTGACCACTCCTTGAGACAGTTCTCCCCCCCTCTCTCTCTCTCTCTCTCTCTCTCTCTCTACGCCTAGACAACAGAGGTATTGATACAGAACGCAGATTAAGCTGAAGACAATGATAAGAAGACAGATGACCACAAAAGCCTCCAACATTTTTCCTAAGGATCATTTTTCTGTGCAAACATCACCGAACTGAGCAATGCATCAATCTCTCTCTCTCTCCCTCTCTCTCTCTCCCCCCTCCATTTTTCCTGGCTAAAGCAACAAGGAAACCTACTTCAGAAACACAATGAGTGAAGAGAGTGTGACGTCTTGCCAAAGTTGCTCTTTTATCATCTTTCTCAAGTAGCCACATTATTCCCTCCAAGTATTTCATTTCATTCATTTGCATGTCCCTTGCGGAACTTTGCCTCCCTAACAGCTCTCCTGTAGGCCTCTCGGTTGTGAGCAAGATGGCCTGCTTCTGATGCATCCATTTGCAGATCATCAACGATGTCTTGCAACCATCTTCGCCTTGGTCTTCTTCTCTTTCTTTTTCCCATTATGTATCCTTCCAAGACAGTCTTCTCTAGATTATCATGACGTTTAATGTGTCCAAAATATTTAAGTTTTCTCTCTTTAATCCTCTTTACTAGCCAGCCTTGTTCAGTATTAAGTTCTTGTAGTATAGATATATTTGTTCTTTTTTGTGTCTATGATATTTGAAGAACTCTTCCCTCCATGTATACGTGGAGTTAATTCTACACATTAACTCTTTCACTCCGAATTAGTTTCCCATACTGTGGTTAAGTAAATATTTTGCGACAATTTAGGTATAAAGAAACTAGAAACAAAGTACTGTATAATTTCAAAACAAAAATTGGGTTAGAAATATGCTATTTTAAAAAATTGTATGCAGTTTTTGCCTACATATCATACTGAATACTGACTGGCACAGGCGTGCAAGATCTACTTACCCTGACATGTTGTTCTGGAGCAAAAGAGTTAAGGCAACTGTGAGTTTAGTTGTAATTACTTATGTTGAAGTACAAAGACTCCGACAAGCCCGTGAAAAAGTTACTGGATATGATCAAGAGCTTAACATCATCTTTGTGGACCAAGAGCTTAGCATCATCTTTGTGGATCAGGAGATTAACATCGTCTTTGTGGACCGAGAACTTAACATCATCTGTGTGGGCCAAGAACTTAACATCATCTTTGTGGACCAAGAACTTAACATCATCTTTGTGGACCAAGAACTTAACATCATCTTTGTGGACCAAGAGCTTAACATCATCTTTGTGGACCAAGAATTTAACAACGTCTTTGTGGACCAAGAAAAAAAGCTTTTGACAGGGTTAACAGAAACAGGTTGTGGGCAGCGTTGGAGGAATATAGTGTACATGAATATGATGACAACTGACAAAACAAATAAGGCAGATGAAATATGTAACAGTGAGGAATAACTGAAAGAGGTGGACAGTTTTGAATATCTTAGATCATTACTAATATTTTAATTATAATAATAATCATATTATAATTATAATATATATATATGCATGTATATAATAAATAATAATATATAATAATAATCATTATCATCATAATAATAATCATTACTCTGTTGCCACCTCTCTCTCTTTGAACCTTCTTCTTCTTCTTTTTCTTCTTCTTTTTCTTCTTCTTCCTCCTGTTCTTGTTGTACATCATTTATTATTAAGTGCCGTGCTGGATAGCGTTGGTGATCATGTTCCTCCGTCTTGTTCGGTCCTTGGTGTTTCCAATTATTTCTGATGCTTTCCTTCTTCCATGCCACCAAGATATTTCTCTCTTAGCATTCCTCTCTTGTTCTTTTCCCTTGAGTTTTCCAGCCATTACTAGGTCCTGCAACTTCTGTCTTCTCAAGACATTGTCCAAGTAATTTTAACTGTGTTTCTTTTCTGATTATTTTAACTAGTTTTCGTTGTTCTTAAACTTCTTTGAGGACCTCTTCGTTTTTTTTTCTGCCTGTCCATTAAAAAAAAAAATTTTGCATCTTTTTCGAAAACCACATCTCTGTTGCTTCCGTACCTTCGGCATCTTTTTGTTGACTGTCCTTGACATCTTTTTGTTGACTGTCCTTGGCATCTTTTTGTTGACTGTTCTTGACGTCTTTTTGCTGACTGTCCTTGGCATCTTTTCTGTTGACTGTTCTTGACATCTTTTTGCTGACTGTCCTTGACATCTTTTTGTTGACTGTTCTTGACATCTTTTTGTTGACTGTCCTTGACATCTTTTTGTTGACTGTTCTTGACGTCTTTTTGTTGACTGTTCTTGACGTCCTTTTGTTGACTGTCCAAGTCCTACATTTACGAATGTTGTTTATGTTTTGTATTTTTTATGACACATAGATTAACAATGTAGGAATATTCACAAATTCAAGTGTAAGTCACACAATTACGTAGGCTATATATATTTTTTTTCAGTTACGATCAGCAGTGGTGTAGTGGTTAGTGCATTCGCTTGCGGATCAGAAGGTATCGATCTCACACTCGGCTGGAATCTTTTTTCGGAACGAAATGCATCGAGATCAACCAAGTCTCCAAAAACAAAAGAAAAACTGGGTAGCTGGTGCTAATAGGTGTACCAGTATTACATTCAAAGGTAGGTAATTGAGAAGTTATTTGTGAAAGAATGGCCGTTGGAGTTGTGGTCAGTGACTGTTAATACGCAGAATCTTCTAGACCACGTGTCTCTTGTGCGAAGTGTATCACAAGTTTTTGGTCCGAGAGACAAAATCTTGAGTCAGCTGAAGTTCGGTATTCGTGTGAGCATGTTTGATTCGTTAGGAAATGTGGTTGAGATAGAATGTGCCTTGTATGAACTGAATTCTTATGGCGGTGTTGCCACCCTGTTCTGGTATCTTACATCCTTCCCGTGCCGTTGAACGTCACAGAGGGCTCGCATGGTAGTTCGCCAAGTTTTCATGTCTTCGGCGAGCTTTTCAACCTCATCAAGGGATGTTATGCCCACTAAAATGGTCTCTATTAACAATGTTCTCTTTAGAGTTTCCAGTAGTCGACATATTTTTCTTCGGCCTGTTGTGTTCCACTTGATAGCATGTTTCGGGATTCTCTGACTGTTTCTTCTCATCACATGACCGATATATGTCCATCTCCTTTTTCTGATCACTCATGAGACAGGTTGTTGTTCACTCATCGATCTTATCTCTGCGTTGTTCTCGAATTCGTTCTGGTAAACCTGCCCGGGATTATATTCTATGTGTTGTGTCAAGTAATTTGACTCGTCACATGTGATATTCATTTCATACAGCCTGAGTTCCAAAACCATTTTACTGCGTGTTCATTAAACATTGTATTACAGATTATGGATCTTCTTCAGTGATAGAATCGATGTAATGTGGCTTACATGGGTGTAAATTGTTCTGTTGTGTATAACTTCGGAATGTCTTGTGTATAGTACCTAGTGCTGAGCTTATTAAAGTGGTGATGATAGAGCAGTGCATTTAAAGTAGGGCTCGTGAATGGCCAATACCTGACTGATATAACTGGCCATTGGATTATTGTGTTCTTCAGTGGATTTTCAGTACAGATGCGCACACGGCCATAATTCGGAGATATTTGGTACCATCAGAGTCAGGCACTGCTTTACCTGGGAAAATAAAGGCGACAAGGATAGGTGCCTGGCATCTCTATCTCAGATCCTGCTTACAGCCAAGAGGCCTACAGGAAAGTTCCGCAAGGGACATGCAAATGAATGACTGACGGCAAGTATATATCAGGCGTCATAGACATAATTATTATTAGTCATCATCATCATCATCATCATCACCATCATCATCATCATCATTTGCCGTCCCGCCTGGCGTTGACTATTATGTTTCTCCATAGTACCCCATCGTGATGCAGGCCATCATTTCAGTTGGTGATCTCCCCTCACTTCATCTCGTCCAGTAGCGTTCTTCTTGTTCTTCCCCTGGCTCTTCTTCCCGCTGTTTTTCCTGTTTTTACAACATTTTCAATGCCACCTCTTCTCACTGCATGTGCTTTGAAAATACATTTTGGAAAATGTAAGCCTCAAAAACTTACCGAAAATGTAACGGAATGTAGCAGAAATAACTTAGCCACAAGCACCAAATCCAGAGAAACCTTATTTCTCAGCACAAGGATTAACTCGGTCTGTTTATTCGGGAAAAAAACGAAACAATTATTTGACGAATCAACCGCCCGGCACACTATCGTCTCTCTTTGCATATCGTTTTACCAGGTCCATTCAATTTGTCTAGTCATTATTCCCGCTATCTGTGATCAATTACCAGCAGTGCAGTGTTAATGGGTCTTTGGTAAACAGCAAAACTCAGGGAGCTGTGTCTTGTTTGCGCGGGATGCATCGGTATTTCTGGGTGTGAATCTGATGTTTTCGTGTCTTTTCGCATATTTTCTATCTACCTGTTTACCTCGTACAGCTTAGGAGTAACTTAGTTCTAAGTGCCGTGTGGCGTAGGCGATCATTGCTCTCCACAGTTCCCTGTCTTTAGACTTGATTATGAGATCCGCCGGTGACTTTCTTCCTAGTCACACTAGCAGCTCATCCAGTAACTTCTCTCTCTGTCTTCTTCTGTCTCTTATTCCTTCAATTTTTCCACTTACCAGAGAGTGTTCCAATTTTCCTCTTCTCGGGAAATATCCTATAAATCTCGCTTGTCTGCCTCTGATCTTTGCTATAATATGCTTTTTAACTCCAGCCTCTCTTAAGACTTCTTCATTGGTTTTCTTGGCTGTCCATGGTACCTTCAATATCCTTCTTATAAACCATATTTCCATGGCCTCCATTTCTCACTGCACTCTCTTATTCATAGACCATGCTTCACACCCATAAAACAAAATTGGCTTGATGTAACATTTAAGTACTCGGAATCTTGTTTCCATTGATACGGATTTGTTGCACAAGATGTGTCTCATTTTCTGGAACGCTGACTTGGCCTGAGCACATCAGCTTTTTATTTCATTGTGACATTTCCCATCAGCTGTAATAATCGTTCCTAAGTACTTGAATCTATCAACTTGTTTCAGATTTGTGCCATCGATGGTAATGCTACATTTTGGTTGTATTCTTTTCTTTGAGATGACCATCACTTCAGTCTTCTTTTTGTTCAGGCTGAGATCTTTATTCTTTTACTTTCACGAACCACGACGTCCAGAAGAGCCTGTAGCTCCCCTTCACTTTTATCAATCAGAACTGCATATCTTAAGTTGTTAAGGTTGTATCCGCCAACTGATATTCCTGGTATGTTCTCTATATTTCTCATTATGTTTTCATTGTACAAGGAGAAGAGGTCAGGAGATAGAAACATCCTTGTCTCACTCCCAATTTTATGTCTTGGAATGTTCCTATTTAGTTCTCAACCTTCATTGCTACTGACTGCTGCCAATATATGTTTCTGATGAGTTTCAGATCTTTCCCATCTATGTTGATGTCTTCCAGCATTCTTATAATTTCTGTGTGCCTTACACACAGGAGTAATTTAGACTGAGCAAAAGGTTGTCCTTAATTAAACTGCAGGGCCATATTTACGGTAGGATACTGAATTTCTGAACCATTCTTTCTAGCTGGTTACAAAGAACTCTCTATCTGCGTTATGAAGTCTTTATGATCTTACTATCACACTCTTCTTCTTCTTCTTCTTCTTCTTCTTCTTCTTCTGCTTCTTCTTCTTCTGCTTCTTCTTCTTCTTCTTCTGCTGCTTCATGTGACGTATCCTTTCCAGAACGTTGCCCTTCTCACAGCCTCCCTGAAATGCAATGCAGTCTTCCTCAAGTTGACCAGCGTCTTGCAGTGACACATTCAGACTTTCCGTGATGTCCTAAGTCCATCTGCGGCGAGGTCGTCCCTCTTCTCTTTTGCCGGGCACTTATACCTTCTACTATCAACCTCTCCAAGCTGTTGTGTCTTTTGATGTGGCCGAAACATCTCAGCTTCCTAATCTTGAACTGTTCGCACTCTTCAGCTCATCCAATTATTTGTTATCCGCCTCTTTCTTCATCTATAAAATTTTCCATAGTAAATTTATAAAATATTTTTCCACAATGGAACTATGGATTTTTAACAATCATTTCATTAAAAATGTTAAACATCATTTCATTAAGGATGTTAACAATCATTTCATTAAAAATGTTAATCATCGTTTGGGAAAGGAAGAACCACGTACAAATTTTACATCGAGACCTACATTTTACTCTGTAGTTTCAATCTTCCGCATGTTAAAAAATAAAATTAATCTTTTTCTATCATAGTTTTAAAATGCAGTCGGCTGTATTTACATATCAATTTTTTTCAGTTTCCTTTTATTCAGGTGTTAATTCTGCACATGCTTCGCACTTCTGTTTCACGTATGAAGTTTATACAAGAAAATAATTCTGTTCTTCAGTAGCTGAAATGATAATGAATATGCAGTTCCGTACATGCAGTTCACGTATTTACTTAATACGTGAATAAAATTAATACAGATTTTTGTAAATGACCTAATTTTTAAAGAATATTTTGCAACCGTAATCTAGACTCTAAAAACTGATTCCAGGGTGAAACTTTGAAAAAAAAAAGTGGAAAAAGTGGCCCAGAAAGAAACAAGGAAGGAGATGAATTATGTGAAAATGTTTTGTTTAAAAAGATAAAGGGAGTCCTAAGTTCCTAATGTGTCATAAAAGCAACTAGTGGATGTTGTGCCCATTTTTTTCTTTGACCATTCGGCGCATAAGATGTTGGCATAAAGGCAGCATCAGGTCTTGTCTTCTTCAGTTTATCAAGTACAAGATGAGTCAGGTCCCTATTTCTGCGGTCCGACTTGCTACAAGATGAGTCAGGTCCCTATTTCTACGGTCAGACTTGCTATACGATGAGCCAGGTGCCTATTTCTACGGTCAGACTTGCTACAAGATAAGATGAGCCAGGTCCCTATTTCTACGGTCAGACTTGCTACAAGATGAGCCAGGTGCCTATTTTTACAGTCAAACTTGCTACAAGATGAGCCAGGTCCATATTTCTGCAGTCAGACTTAAGTACCTGGCCTGGCAGTCAGTCAGTCATCTGCATGTCTCTTGCCGAACTTTGCCTCCCTAATAGCTCTCCTGTAGGCCTCTAGGTTGTAAGCAAGACGCCCTGTTGCTGATGCATCCACTTGTAGATCACCTACGATATCTTGCAGCCATCTTCGCCTTGGTCTTCCTCTCCTTCTTTTTCCCATTACCACCTGGCCTGACAGTGAGAGACTAATGCGCTAACCACTTCTTTATTCAGCCAGTGAAAGGTGCTTTAAGCTTTCTCCGTTTCTTTCTTCAGACATGTTATACTGTACAAGAACCGAACTTTTGCCATAAAGACATACGTATATCTGCATTCAGTCTCTCAGATAATTTAGACTTTTAGTGTATTTTCCGGTATATTCTGTGTCAGCCGTTAATTTGTTGTAAAACAGAATCGAAACAAACTCGCTCTTTCGTCATATTACGCAGTTAATACAAGTGATTGGTTACTGCGCTTTTTTTTCAGTACGGAAGCAAGATGGCGGAAGACGGAATTGGGGGGGGGGAGGGGTGGGGGTGGGGGAAGAGACGGTGTTTAAAAACAAAAATCAGAGGAAAGGAGAGGAGGGGCGAGGAGGGAAGGGTGGGGGTTGGGGGGGGGGGGAAGGGCTTTTGCCATAGATTTTCTGGCTATGTCTTTGCTACTCCTAACCCTAAGAGGGGTCATCAGATATAACCTAGAACCTGGCAACTTCCACATCATCCATGACTGATGGCCTCAGGGCAGTCCTTGTCTGGAAATAATAAGTCAGAGATAGGATAAAGCAGTTACTCTTATAAGCTTCCTAGTACCAGTGGTAGTACATAGGATAAGAGCAGTTACTCTTATAAGCTTCCTAGTACCAGTGGTAGTACATAGGATAGAGCAGTTACTCTTATAAGCTTCCTAGTACCAGTGGTAGTACATAGGATAAAGCAGTTACTCTTATAAGCTTCCTAGTACCAGTGGTAGTACATAGGATAAAGCAGTTACTCTTATAAGCTTCCTAGTACCAGTGGTAGTACATAGGATAGAGCAGTTACTCTTATAAGCTTCCTAGTACCAGTGGTAGTACATAGGATAAAGCAGTTACTCTTATAAGCTTCCTAGTACCAGTGGTAGTACATAGGATAGAGCAGTTACTCTTATAAGCTTCCTAGTACCAGTGGTAGTACATAGGATAGAGCAGTTACTCTTATAAGCTTCCTAGTACCAGTGGTAGTACATAGGATAAAGCAGTTACTCTTATAAGCTTCCTAGTACCAGTGGTAGTACATAGGATAAAGCAGTTACTCTTATAAGCTTCCTAGTACCAGTGGTAGTACATAGGATAAAGCAGTTACTCTTATAAGCTTCCTAGTACCAGTGGTAGTACATAGGATAGAGCAGTTACTCTTATAAGCTTCCTAGTACCAGTGGTAGTACATAGGATAAAGCAGTTACTCTTATAAGCTTCCTAGTACCAGTGGTAGTACATAGGATAAAGCAGTTACTCTTATAAGCTTCCTAGTACCAGTGGTAGTACATAGGATAAAGCAGTTGCTCTTATAAGCTTCCTAGTACCAGTGGTAGTACATAGGATAAAGCAGTTACTCTTATAAGCTTCCTAGTACCAGTGGTAGTACATAGGATAGAGCAGTTACTCTTATAAGCTTCCTAGTACCAGTGGTAGTACATAGGATAGAGCAGTTACTCTTATAAGCTTCCTAGTACCAGTGGTAGTACACATACTTCTTCCAGGAAAAGAACATAAAGTAGTGTGGACGAACATGTGTAAACCTAGAAGTGCTTCTACACTTGTCATGATGATTATCATAAGAAAAAGTGACAATGATCTATGGATCTAGAAGTGCTTCTACACTTGTCATGACAAGGAACATAAAGAAAAACTGACAAGGAAGTGTGAACCTAGAAGTACATACACTTTTCATAGCAAAGAACATAGAGAATAATGAACGGGCAACCATAAACCTGGAACTACATTCACACACTTGTTATAGCAAGGAACATAAAACAAATAAACAAAGTTCGTTTGATGTAGACCTCACTTCTATGTCTCTTCCAGAGTATAGATTTTTTAAAAACTCGAATTATGTCCCCTGAAATTACCTTATACTTCCATTGCTCACTAGGTTTGTTTTAGTATATTACTTTAGTTTGCCCCAGTACATTGTAGCCTCATCCAAGCCGGACGAGAGAAGGGTCAGGTGGGGGTTGTATTCCTGGGGCCCTTGGCTGTTAAGGCCAAACGATCCCCTGTTTTATACATATTTTATTACCATCATCATCATAATGTGTCGTGCCGACTGGGGTTGGCTATTATGCTTCTCCAGTGTACACGATCTTTCTTGCAGGCCATCAGCTCAGTTGGTGATCTCCTCTCACACCATCCCGTCAGACTGTCCAGTATCATTTCTCCTGGTCTTCCTCTTGATCTTCTTCCTTCTATTTCTCCTATTGTTATAATATTTTCAATGTCCCCTCTTCTCATTGCATGTTTTATGAAAGTACATTGTCTCTCTCTCTCTCTTATTTCTTTTTTGTTTTTGACAAGACCTTTTTTTTATCTCCAACTGTTCTCAAGCATTCTCCATTAGTTATTTTTGCTGTCCAGGGGATTCGCAACATTCTTCTAATAAACTACATTTCTTCTGCTTCCAATGGCTTTTGTGCAGACCTGCCTATATCCATGATTCACTTCCATATAATAAGTTCAATATAGCATTTTAGGACTCAAATTCTAAAATTCATTGATAATTATGTGTTGCATAATATGTTTCTCATTCTCTGAAATGCAGTCTTTGTTTGGCCTATTCTGTTCTTAATTTCTGTTTTGTTTTTCCCATCTGAAGTTATTACTGCTCCAAGATATTTCAATTTCTGCACCTGCTTCAGAATAGTTCCACTTAATTTTATACTGCATGTTGGTGGATTCCGTTTCTTAGATATAACCATAGTCTCTGTCTTTTTGATGTTCAAAGTAAGGCCTTTCTGTTCACTTTCTTTGGCGACTTTATCCAAGAGATTTTGCAGGTCTTGTTGGTTCTCAGCTATCAGTACTGTGTCGTCAGCATACCGAAGGTTGTTAATATTGTATCCTCCTACTTTTATACTTGGTTCTGTGATGATCGTTCTTAGAATATGCTCGCTGTACAGAGAAAAAAAGTTCTGGAGATAGAACACATCCTTGTCGCACTCCTTGTTTTATTGGTTGATATTTTTCAGTTTTATTTTCAACTGGAATCGCTGCTTCTTGCTGCCAGTATAGATGTTTTACAATCCTCAGGTCTTTGCCGTCTATGTTTATGTCTTCAAGCATTTTAATAATCTCATCATGTTTCACTTTGTCGAATGCCTTGGTGTAATCAATGAAGCATCTATACTTCTAAAGCTCTTTCTGTTAGTGTTCGTAAAGCATAAATGTCATTATGTGTTCCCTTTCCTTCAACAAATCCAAACTGTTCATCTGCTATTTACATTTTTATCTTGTTCCCTGTTCTTCTCATAATAATTCTCAGAAGTAGCTTCGTTATGTGACATGAGAGGCTGATAGTCCTGTGGTTATCACATTCCTTTGCACCTGGTTTATTTGATAGTGCTATAAACGTGGATTTAAGCAAGCCACTGGGCATATAACCACTGTTGTAAATGTCATTCAGTAACTTGGTTATTATTTTTATTCCTATCTCCTCTAGGGCCTCTATTTCTTCTATTGTTATATTATCAGGCCCAGTCGCTTTTCCTTTCTTCATGTGTTTGATGGCATCTATGATTTCATCATCAAATATTGGCGGTCCATCACAGATTTCAGTATCTGGTGTTAATTCTGGTCTTGCTCCTCCATATAGCTCACCGATGTATTCTGTCCACATCTCCACAATGTCTTCTTTTCCCATTAACATTTTAGCTTCTTTTGATTTCAAGCATCCTGTGGTATATTTTGTTTTCCTGCCTGTGAGTTCATTAATTCGTTTGTGCATGTTTTTGCTGTCTTTATTATGAGAGTCCTCTATTTGTCTGCACTGTTTCTTTAACCACATTTCCTTTGCTTCTCTGCATTTGTGTCTTATTTCTGTATTTATCTTGCTATATTTTTCTTGGTTAATTTTTTACTCCTCCTTTCGTTTATCAGTCCTAAGATGTCGTCTGTCATCCATTTATTTTTAGAGGCTTCTTTTTTTTGGTGGTATTATCTCCTTAACAGTTTGGTGGATAGAATCTCTTAAATTGCCCATTGTTCATCTATACTATTTATCTTTGCTATTACATTGTATCTATTTGTTATAATAACTCTGTATTGTTCTCGCAGTTCTTGGTCATTTTTAAGGAGTTCTGTATTCAGTTTGATGTTTCTCACTTTTCTGCACGCTTTCTTTAGCTTTATTCTAATTTTTCCACAGAGTGGGTCATAGTCACTATTGCAGTCAGCTCCTGGCATGGATTTTGTTGTCAGTAATGCATTCCGGGATCGTTTGTTGATTAATACGTAGTCTATATGGTTAAATGAGAAGAGGGTGCATTGGAAATATTATAACAACAGGAAAAATAGAAGGAAGAAGATCAAGAGGAAGACCAAGAGAAATGATACTGGACAGTCTGACGAGATGGTGTGAGAGGAGATCACCAACTGAACTGATGGCCTGCATGAAGGATCGGGTACTCTGGAAAAGCATAATAGCCAACGCCAGTCGGCACGGCACCTGATGATGATGATATGGTTAAAAGTCTTTTTGTCGGGGCTGCACCAGGTTGCCAGTTTTCGAGGATGTTGCTTAAACCAGGTGTTTCCTACAATCATGCTATGTATTCTTGCCCATTCAGTTAATTTACAACTTCTGTCATTCATCTCCCCCAGTCCATTGTCACCAACGAAGTTCTTCCTTTACCAACTGTGGCATTAAAATCTCCCATGACTATAGTAACTTCATGTGACTTTGTGTGTTTCAAGGCTGTCTCTATGTCATTATAAAATAGTTGTACATCTTCTTTTCAGTGGGCTAGCAGGACTCGGTCCGAGATGTTTTCTTACCACAGACGCAAGTCAGGAGAACACTGTAACATTCCCACTACAGTTCGATGGGGGGGTCGGTGGGGGGTGCGGTGGGGTCCGATAGCAAGTGACCCCAGGTCACCTTGCTCTCCATGGCCCTGACGTCAGCTGCTTCTGAACAACAACAACAACAACAACAACAATAACAACAAAAACAACAACAGGTGATAAAAGCATGACAGAAGTCAAGAATAGTGGCCCAGTTGTGCCATGGAGAGGTACAGAGAGAGCTTGGTGTTACTGTCCACATAATGTCAATGATCTGTCGACAAACTTAAGGATGATGTGGTCAGCATCTGGCCTAGCTGCCTCTCCTTCCCATGGACCAGAAGAATCCAGTTCTATAGCTGGGGTGACTAGGGGAACTTCCGACCGGATTCAAACCCCGGACCTTCACCATGAGAGACTAGAGCACTAACCATTTGGACACTCTTGACACTCAAAGGAATGAAAAAAAAGGACAAGAGCATTTTGATTTTGTATGAAGACTAAAGGGAATGTCTAAACAGTGGTAACCAAAAAAAAAAGAAAAAGAAAACGATAGTAGTGCCATATAGAGCTAGCGTTATTCTCTGGTCCAGAAGACGTGACACTGAAAAAAAATATAACAGTGTGATATACTTGTGGTAGAGTGTGATATACTTGTAGAACTAGTGCTACTCTCTCCCCCCGAGACGTGACACTGAAAACTGTGATATACTTGTAGAACTAGTGCTACTCTCTCTTCTCGAGACGTGACACTGAAAACTGTGTGATATACTTGTAGAACTAGTGCTACTCTCTCCACTCGAGACGTGACACTGAAAACAGTGTGATATACTTGTAGAACTAGTGCTACTCTCTCTCCTCGAGACGTGACACTGAAAACAGTATGATATATTTGTAGAACTAGTGCTACTCTCTCCCCTCGAGACGTGACACTGAAAAAATATAACAGTGTGATATAAAGCCAGTATTAGTCCCTGTCCCAGGAACGTGACACTGAAAAGAAAAATAACAGTGTTTTATAGAGCTAGTATTATTCTCTGCTCCTGAGACGTGACACTGAAAAAAAATAAGAGAAAAAAATTCAGTGTAAATTTAACTAAAGTACAGAAGCACGTAAGCAAAAATTTTCTTCACTGGTTGGCGGGGGTAGAACTTACTGCCTTCAGGCCGAGAAGCCGAGTGGAGTACAACATAATAAACGAATTCGAAGTACATACACACATTAATGTCATTAACTAAGCTCATGATGATGATGTTGATGGTATATGGTCAAAATACATCCCATGTTTTTCGTGTCGTACTTATTCTTGTGATTTTCTATGAGCGGTAAAAACATCCACCGCCGGCTTGCATGGGCAGCCGCTGTTTAACCGTCTAGCTGGTCCCGCTGAGCGAGTCAGAGCCCCGTTAACCAGCATTTCGATGCCGAAACAGAGAACAGGCGCAATAAAGCGAATCAGGACTTTGGGCAAATGACACCTTTATTGAAAAACAAACGAAAGAAGAGTACTGTGGAAAATAATATCTCTCCCAGTTCTATGCTATCTCCTAGTTCTATGCTATCTCCTAGTTCTATGCTATCTCCTAATTCTATGCTATCTACTAGTTCTATGCTATCTCCTAGTTCTATGCTATCTCCTAGTTTATGCTATCTCCCAGTTTTATGCTCTTTCCTAGTTCTATGCTATCTCCTAGTTTTATGCTCTCTCCTAGTTCTATGTTATCTCCCATTTTTATGCTCTGTCCTAGGTCTATGCTATCTCCCAGTTTTATGCTCTCTCCCAGTTTTATGCTCTCTCCCAGTTTTATGCTATCTCCTAGTTCTATGCTATCTCCTAGTTCTATGCTGTCTCCCAGTTTTATGCTCTCTCCTAGTTCTATGCTATCTCCCAGTTTTATGCTCTCTCCTAGTTCTATGCTGTCTCCCAGTTTTATGCTCTCTCACAGTTCTATGCTGTCTCCCAGTTTTATGCTCTCTCCTAGTTCTATGCTATCTCCAGATTCTGTGCTATCTCCAAGTTTTATGCTATCAGTGTCAAACATGGACACTAACAGCAAAGTAAATAAATAAATAAAATAGAAGGAAAATCATCGCAACAAAAATGAGATAAAGAGAATACTAAATAGATCCAGAAGAGACCAAATAGGAAATGACACCATCAAGTCAAAGGCTGGAGTAACGCCAGTATTACACTGTATCCAGAAACAACAAATGAAAAGATTTGGTCACGTTACACGACTACCACCAGACGGTATGCCACAAAAACAAGAACAAAAAGAAACATTCACAGTGAAGTTTATAGGAAACAGAGGGAGAGACCACCCACGCAAGAGATGGAGGGAGGGAGTTAAAGAAACCTTTAATATCACATTGAAAGGAAGCAAATTGCCGAGCCCTATCAAGAGGTCCCTTCAACAGTGAAAGATACGTGAGGAACAAGACAAGATAAGACAAGATAAGACAAGACTTTTTAAAAAATCTAATTTACTCTAGTACAAATTTGTTATCAGTTTTTCTAAAAATAAAAACACATTTTCCTAGCACTTAGGCCTTGTTATATGTTTTATTCCCATGGCATACATCCTTTCCTCAGTCTCTCTCCTCCATTCCTTCTTTCCATCTTTCTCCTCCTGGACAGTGGACCAACTCTCTCCATTACTTACCGCTGTCCCGCGGAAAACAAAAACAAACAAGGAAAAAAAAATCATCGGGGAGCGATCTCTCTTTAGCTAACCCTTGCGAAATATGAGTATTACAGTTCAAACTATTCCGCGATGAAGGATTCCCCGCCTAATCCTCACGTTAACTCCGCGTCCCGGATCGAAATACATCGGGACCAGAACGTGATTCAACACCGGGAGGCCGGAGTGTTAGTACACTCCTACGTGAGCGAAAATCAAATTTGCCTAGCGACTGAGGAGCCATTTCGAGGCGAAAGAGGGGGGGGGGGGAGGCTGCCTGGCTTGTTTCTGACAGAGTATGTCATGTTCTGTTATTACTGCTTGTTGCTCTTTCATTTCCTCCACATCCCCGTCCTCTTGTTATTAATTCGTCCACTTATCTGTTTTCATCCGCTAGGTATGACCACCTTTATAAAGCCCTCCAGGCCCAGCCTTAAAAATGGAGAAAGCGATCTGGGACCACCCTTAAAACCGGAGAAAGCCCTCCGGGCCCACCCTTAAAACCGGAGAAAGCCCTCCGGGCCCACCCTTAAAACCGGAGAAAGCCCTCCAGGTATAACCCTTAAAACCGGAGAAAGCCCTCCGGGCCCACCCTTAAAACCGGAGAAAGCCCTCCAGGTATAACCCTTAAAAACGGAGAAAGCCCTCCGGGTATAACCCTTAAAACCGGAGAAAGCCCTCCAGGTATAACCCTTAAAAACGGCGAAAGCCCTCCAGGTATACCCTTAAAAACGGAGAAAGCCCTCCGGGTACACTCTTAAAAACAGAGAAAGCCCTCCGGGTCCACCATTAAAAAAGGAGAAAGCCCTTCGTGTCCACCCTTAAAAACGGAGAAAGCCCTCCAGGCCCACCCTTCAAAACGGAGAAAGCGATCTGGGTCCACTCTTAAAATCAGATAAAGCCCTCCAGGTATACCCTTAAAAACGGAGAAAGCCCTCCAGGCCCACCCTTAAAAACGGAGAAAGCGATCTGGGTCCACTCTTAAAATCAGATAAAGCCCTCCGGGCCCACCCTTAAGAACTGAGAAAGCCCTCCGGGTATAACCCTAAAAACGGAGAAAGCCCACAAGGTATAACACTAAAAAACGAAGAAAGCCCTCAAGGTATAACCCAAAAAAACGGAGAAAGCCCACAAGGTATAACCCTAAAAAACGGAGAAAGCCCACAAGGTATAACCCTAAAAAACGAAGAAAGCCCACAAGGTATAACCCTAAAAAACGAAGAAAGCCCCCCCGGGTCCACCCTTAAAAAGGGAGAAAGCCCTTCGGGCCTAAGAGAGGTGTACGGGCTAGACCCCTCCTCCCCCGGTCCCAGATAAGAGTCTGACCATAACCACTACTACTACTACTATTACTACTACTACTACTACTTCTACTACTACTACTACTACCATTGCTGCTGCTCCTACTGCCAGTAGTAGTAGAAATTGCATCTTTACTACTACTACTACTACCATTACTACTACTACTACTACTACTACTACTACTACTACTACAACTGCTGCCACTGCTGCTGCTCCTACTGACAGTAGTACAGATACAATTTCTACTAATATTACCACTGCCACTACTGCTGCTACAACTATTGTCACTGTTAATACTACTACTACTGCCACAACTACTGCTACTACTACTACTACTATTACTACTACTACTACTACTACTACAACTACTACAACTACTACTACAATTACCCCAAATATACTACTATTACTACTACTACTACTACTGCCACAACTACTGCTACTACTACTACCATTGCTGCTGCTCCTACTGACAGTAGTACAGATACAATTTCTACTAATATTACCACTGCCACTACTGCTGCTACAACTATTGTCACTGTTAATACTACTACTACTACATCTACTACTACTACTATTAATGCTGTTACTACTATTACTATTACTACTACTACTATTACTACTACTACTACTATTACTACTACTACTACTACTATTACTACTACTACTACTACTATACTATTATTATTATTATTATTATTATATAAAGGAATAAAGTCAGAGGCCTTATTTATCAGTCACTCATTTGCATGTCCCTTGCGGAACTTTGCCTCCTTAACAACTCTCCTGTAGACCTTTCGGTTGTAAGCAAGATGGCTTGCTGCTGATGCATCCATTTTCAGCTTAACAACGATGTCTTGCAGTCATCTTCGCCTTGGTCTTCCTCTCTTTTTCCTATTATGTATCGTTCCAAGACAGTCTTCTCTAAATTCTCTTGATGTTTAACGTGTTCAAAATCTTCCCGTGCCACAGGAAGAAACGTTGACGTTCAGTTGGGTGCCGGAATAAAAGCGCGAGTCTTGATCTGTATAGGGGCATAGTTGTAAAATGGAATGGAAAACAGTATTTCCATGTAGTTCCGTGTACTTTTTATGTTTCAAAATATAACTAAATGTATGAAAATTTCATAAATGCAGAGTTTTTTTTAAGGAAAAAAGAAGTAATGTGATGTTTTTAGACAATGATTGTGCCCAGCTCACCATCGGCTAGGTCTAGATATGCACTACTTACCATCTGAGATGTCTAGATCTACTTGTCGATCTCATATTGTGGTTCTATGTTGCATTCTCGCTAAATTAATGTCTGAAATAACCTCCTAACTACTTCTCCAGTCGTCTAATATGTCTAGACCTACTTGGGATACATTCAAGAGCAGTGAAGTGGTCGCAGGCCATGTCCATATCCCTATCTACATCATCAAAAATTGAAAATTTTCTATGTTTCTCTTCCTTTTTCTTGCTCGTCATCGCTCGTAACAAAGGACTCTTTCACTATTTTGAAAAGCGTCACCGGAAACGCGGACGAAATATGTACAATCTAAATGTTACACCGGTTGTTTTATTGAAACAAACCAAGAGTCGCTATATCGATTGGCACAAATAGGAAAACCGGAAAGGTCGCTACAGTGACCAAAGGCACGGGAAGAGTGTGTCCACACACTTATCTATAACTGGTTTAAAACAAGGTGATTCATTATCTCCATTACTATTCAACCTAGAAAAGGTATTCAGAAAAATGAAAGACGAAAGCAATACAGAAAAACGAACGAAAATGCTAGGATACTCTGATGACATCGACCTAGTAGGGGAAACTATGCAGGAGGTCATCAATACCTGCACACACTAGAGAGATGTGGCACTAAAAGTGTGCGTGACCATTAACCAAGATACGACAGAGTATAAGAAGATATCAAGAGACCAGAGGCAGAATGATCCAGATTAAATAAATGTTGGAGAGATGATCATTAGGAAAGCATAAACATACATATATCTAGGCACAACCTTCAACAGAAGCAATATTGTAAGCAAGGAAATTTTAAAAAGCAGAATACAAATAGGAAATAAAATACACTTCGCCTTGCAACATTCGTTAAAATCCAAAATCCTGTCCCAAAACACCAAAATAACAATCTATAAAACTATAATAAGAGCAAACATCATATATGGATCAGAAACGTGGAACACAACTGAGAAAGATGAACAATAATTGCAGATCTTTGAGAACAAGACCCTAAGAGAAATATTTAGTCCTATAAAAGGTACCAACAGTGGAGAATGGAAAGCTAGAAATAACACACTGAACAGCTTATTTAAATCTCAACGAATTATATGTCTTCAAACTAAACAGTCCACGCTGGTTGGGGCCATGTAGAAAGAATGGAAGAGAACAGATAATCGGAAATTATGAATGCACAAGAGATGAGGGAAACAAGACCAAGTGGTAGACCAAGACAGAGATGGAAGGACAACATAGAAGAGGATATACAAGAAATTGGTTTCACCAAGTGGAGAGAGAAGATTAAGAAATAGAGAGCAATGGAGGCCAATTTTATCTCCAGCAATGAGGGTTAATGGCTCGGAAAGCTGAAGAAGAAGAAGAAGAAGAAGGAGGAGGAGGAGGATATTGTTGCTGCTGCAATTCTAAAACTAGAACTAATTCTCGCGATAATGCTAAAATGTCTGATATTCCGGCAGTAGGTGGCTGAACTGTAATATCAAACTACTTATCACTTACGTCACGTGGTTGTTCTGCCGGATTACTAGAAATGCTAATAGTGTTCCCTCATGTGTGGCGAAGTGGTTAGCGTACTGGTTTCTGACGACTATGGGTGGTGATTCAGTCCTGGCCTAAGTCAACCCAGTTTGCAAAAAGAGATAACTGGCTTCTCTCGAAGTTATGAGAGGAGAAGCGATCAGAAGCGATCCCTGATCCCATCTGTAGTAAACGATTAGGGTTATATGAACCATATGTAAACACAGGTTTATACTACTATATCCATCTTACAAAGAGTAAGCTGCAGGCGTGCAGAGTTTCATGTCAACGTTTGTTCCAGATCCTACGTTGTTATACTCTTCCTACACAGACGAGGTACTGGCCTGCATGGAGGATCGTGTACTCTGGAGAAGCATAATAGCCAACGCCAGTCGGCACGGCACCTGATGATGATGATGATGACACAGATATTACCTATAAGTCCTTATAACTCAACCTCTTTGGAGAAGACTTTGAAGCACCGCATTGTGTCAGCTTGGGAGCTGGTTATGGCGACTGCTTTATTTTTCAATCGTTGAGTGCAACTTAAAAAAGCGGTGGGCGTGCAGTAATTCTTCAGTTGACCCCACTACCATGAAGGCTACGGCGATCCATGCCCCTTTTAGCCAGGGTAGGCCTGTTCCTAGGGGTACTAACTGGAAAAGTGAAACACGGTTCTCGGTCAGCTTTGCTTCGCCAAGCCTGGCGCTGTATACACGTGTCCACAATGCAATAAATGTAGAGTACACTCTTAAGGACACAGAAGCAAATGACATCAGTAACCGGTGACAAGAATGCCAAGATTAACAGTATGACATGTGTACGCGTGAGCTCCACACCTAACAGAAGGTCACTCTGTGGTTGTATCGCTTGATGAGATGGTTTAACAACTACGGCGTCACAGCTCTAAAACAGCGTCACGATTCCCTGTTTGGTATACACGTGCCAGGACAGAGTCAAGACATCTCACGGAGCACGGGAGAAAACAGTTTGGCTACATTTGCCCACACTTAGTCAACAAACACCAGCATTCAAGTTAATAATATGCTTGGTTTAATGATGGAACCAGATGACGATGATGATGATGATGAAGTTCTGGATGACGAATGATGTAGCAAGACACATGTCATAATGCTGGTGGCGGCACACGAAATACAAATCCCGTTGGCAGCTGGCTTCACCAGACTTGTAGAAAACGTCTATTGTCTCTTTACTTCTCAACATTCACATAACGACTCTACGAAAACAACATTACATTCTCACAGCATTAGACGCAGACTTAGCAACAAACAAACAAAAAAACTCATGGCTTTTCCTCACAAGTCCCATGCCTTTATCAACATTAATTCCACTCGGAATCTGTGCTCTTAAGTTAGTGGAAATCACCCTATAAATAAAAACATATATATAAACATAACAAGCAAGGGCGTCACTTTAAATGATGATGCAAGGCAACAAACCCGTGTTAATCCATATTCTGTTACAACTCTGGTGTCAAGAGTTCGTACCGTACATGACCACCTCTGACCTTGCTAAGAACACACAAGATAACGCATTACTCACTGTATAGAACAGTATCCATTCTCATTATTGTTATAATCTCTTGTAACCATGAAAGATCATGTCCACCTTTAGCAGGTAATACTGCCTTAAGGAATGAGTTTACTGCGAAACTGTTAAAACGAATTCTCTGCTGTTGTCTTAATGGTTCCTTACCTGATAGCATGAGCTTAACACAACAGCCTTGGTGGCCGGATACAGGCTACAGCAAGCATTCTTAATGAACCTAGGATTTAGCAATTAATGAAAAATTGATCAAGAACGATCTGTGTGGGCGACTAGACCAATCCAGTTACTCCGTATTAGTTTCTGAGTCTGAAGTGACTATCTGGGTCTCTCTTTGGTCTTGTTGGTTCTGTTAACGCTTATATACAGGCCAAATGACGGGGAGTGAGTGGAGGGGGTTCAGCCGCCCATTGCACGGGGCCCCTGTTTTATTATGGGAAGGATCGGAGGGTTTCCAACAGCTCGTAGTGGATGAGAACAGAATGGTTAATCGACAGATTAAGTGAGAATGTGGGTGAGTGTATGTGTGTGTGTGTGGGGGGGGGGGGGCGGTTGTACTGGATTCACTAAATACCTTTCGGAAGCCTTGCCTACAACATACCCCGAGTATTGCTTGTCAGATTGATTCTACTTGGTAGAGGCCCTTGGGAGAGATGAGAAAATGTGGGCCAGGCTAAAGATGCGGGCCCTGATGTGTTGTTAAACAGCTGTCTGCTGACCGAATGGAGAACTAGAAATGCCCCAGACCCACTGTAAAATGTTCAGATCCTATGCCAGGGGTTGTCCATCTATGCCAGGGGTTGTCCATCTATGTGAGGCCTCCCTGGGGGAGGGTTGAGACCAGTTACAGAACACCAGTCAACGGGGTTGTTGTCTGAACAGAATAGAGCTTCATTCTGAATGTCCAAACTTTATTCTTCTGACTGTCCACATATGTAACTTTTTCCTTATGACTGTCCACATATATAACTTTATTCTTCTGACTGTCCACATATGTAACTTTTTTCTTATGACTGTCCACATATATAACTTTTTTCTTATGACTGTCCACATATATAACTTTTTTCTTATGACTGTCCACATATATAACTTTTTTCTTATGACTATCCACATATGTAACTTTTTTCTTATGACTGTCCACATATGTAACTTTTTTTCTTATGACTGTCCACATATGTAACTTTTTTCTTCTGACTGTCCACATATATACTTTATTCTTCTGACTGTCCACATATATAAATTTACTCTTCTGACTATCCACATATACAACTTTATTCTTCTCATTGTCCACATATGTAACTTTACTCTTCTGACTGTCCACATATGTAACTTTACTCTTATGACTGTCCACATATGTAACTTTATTCTTCTGACTGTCCACATATGTAACTTTAGTCTTCTGACTGTCCACATATGTAACTTTATTCTTCTGACTGTCCACATATGTAACTTTATTCTTCTGACTGTCCACATATGTAACTTTATTCTTCTGACTGTCCACATATGTAACTTTAGTCTTTGACTGCCCACTTATGTAAATTTATTCTTCTGACTGTCCACTTATGTAACTTTATTATTCTGACTGTCCACACATATAACTTTATTCTTCTGACTATCCACATATAGAACTTTATTCTTCTGACTGTCCACATATGTAACTTTAGTCTTTGACTGCCCACTTATGTAAATTTATTCTTCTGACTGTCCACTTATGTAACTTTATTATTCTGACTGTCCACACATATAACTTTATTCTTCTGACTATCCACATATAGAACTTTATTCTTCTGACTGTCCACATATGTAACTTTAGTCTTTGACTGCCCACTTATGTAAATTTATTCTTCTGACTGTCCACTTATGTAACTTTATTATTCTGACTGTCCACACATATAACTTTATTCTTCTGACTATCCACATATGTAACTTTATTCTTCTGATTGATTTCCTCTTCATCCTTCACTCACTCGTACGGCCTCCTCTCTCGTTCTCTCCCTTTCCCAGAGTTCCCGATCCCGTTCCCTGGTTCCCTGGTTCCCGTCGTATATCTACTGGAAATTCAACCCGCTCGTTTTCTAAATGTAGGACCTTTTTCCTTTTAGACTTGCTTTGTCGTTTTTTTTCGCGCTTTCATGATTTGACATTAACCCTTTGTTCGTGGACTCTCTAGGGTTCCGCCCTGTTATATACTGCTCAGTTCAGTTTATGATTTTATCAGCTTCTTTCTTTTATCTCTCTCAAGTGTATGACGATAGATCAAGAAAATTATAGCTATAGAAATCATAGCTTGTGCATGATTCAGTAGTATGTAATGGGATTTCCTGTTTGTATTTTCCACAACAGCCATTGTGGCTATTGTTCCGGACAGAAAAATAAGGCAGATTAATCAGATTTCCGTATTCTTTTGAGGACAGCGAACATTGAGGAACACACACGCACACGCACGCACGCACACACACACATCAACGTTTTTCATTTTTATGCTTTGTTATTGTTTTCAATAATAATAAAATCTGAACGTTTTCGGACTTTATTTCCAATTTTTAAAAAAAACAAACTTTCAGAATTTAAAACCCAGCAAACAAGAGCCTGTTATTTTGATTGTTTTTGTCTTTGTACCTTGCAAACGACAATGACATGCGTAGTTCTATAGTATTTATTCCAGAAGAAGCCACGTTCAGGTAATGTGATAGTTGGGTAAACATATCGTGTCAGATATTCTTGTAATGTGATAGTTTAGTAAACCTATCGTGTCAGATATTCTTGTAATGTGATAGTTGAGTAAACCTATCGTGTCTGATAGTCTTGTAATGTGATAGTTTAGTAAACCTATCGTGTCTGATATTCTTGTAATGTGATAGTTGAGTAAACCTATCATGTCTGATATTCCTGTAATGTGATAGCTGAGTAAATCTATCGTGTCTGATATTCTTGTAATGTGATAGCTGAGTAAACCTATCGTGTCTGATATTTTTGTAATGTGATAGTTGAGTAAACCTATCGTGACCGATATTCTTGTAATGTGATATCATCATCATCAGGTGCCGTGCAGACTGGCGTTGGCTATTACATTTCTCCAGAGTACACGATCCTTCATGCAGGTCATCAGTTCAGTTGGTGATCTCCTCTCACACCATCCCGTCAGACTGTCCAGTGTCATTTCTCTTGGTCTTCCTCTTGATCTTCTTCCTTCTAGTTTTCCTGTTGTTATAATATTTTCAATGCCCCCTCTTTTCATTGCATGTCCTATGAAAGTACATTGTCTCTCTCTTATCTTTTGACAAGATCTTTTGTCTCTCCAGCTCTTCTCATACATTCTTCATTAGTTATTTTTGCTGTCCAGGGAATCCGCAACATTCTTCTAATAAAGCACATTTCTGCTGCTTCCAATGATTTTTGTGCAGACTTGCCTATTGTCCATGATTCACTTCCATATAACAAGATAGGTTCAATATAGCATTTTAGGACTCGTTTTCTAACATTCATTGATAAGGATGTGTTAGCTAATATGTTTCTCATTCTCTGAAATGCAGTCTTTGCTTGGCCTATTCTGTTCCTAATTTCTGTTCTGCATTTCCCATCTGAAGTTATTACTGCGCCAAGGTATTTGAATTTCTACACCTGCTTTAGAATGGTTCCGTTTAATTTTATACCGCATGCTGGTGGATTCTGTTTCTTAGATATAAGCATAGTAATGTGATAGCTGAGTAAATCTATGGTGTCTGATTTTCTTGTAATCTGAACCTTAAGTGCCCAGGGCACATGGAGTTTCTGCAAGGCTTTTCCACAAATGCCTGTCCTTTGCCTTTTTTTCTGCTCTTGCCCAGGTGAGCCCTCTATTGCTCAACATCCTCTCTGTTGTTCTTCTCCATGTCTCTTTTGGTCTACCCTTACTTCTGTTCCCCTGTGGTGTCCATCTTAGTGCTATTTTTGGTAGTGAGTTGTCCGTCATTCGGAGCACATGTCCCAACCATCGCCAGCGTCTTATATATATATATATATATATATACGAGTACATCATTCCGACACTCTCCAGCTCTGTGGCCTGAAGTGTAGTGGATACGCTTCTTTTCTTTCGTTTATAATTGTACTCCGTTTCATGGCCGGTATGTACTAACTGCAGCACTAGGTACCTAGGACACGTCGTAACAGTCAGTCAGTCATTTGCATGCCCTTTGCGGAACTTTGCCTCCCTAACAGCTCTCCTATAGGCCTCTCGGTTGTAAGCAGGATGCCCTGCTGCTGATGCATCTGTTCTTGGCTAACTCGTGAGCTTCTGCGGCCGTTCCAAGGAGTGGACTAAGTCTGGGCACATATCAAGTGACTTTTCAGATTTCTGGCAAGCTGGAGTCTGAAATGACTCAAGTATTCTCCATAAATCATATTTTCTCCATATATGACATGTGATAACAGAATGTGGAAAATGTGAAATTGAAATTAACAGGAGAATATAAGTAGCAAAAAAAAAATGCCTTCAGCAGAACGAGGAAGATCCTTTAGTCGAAACAAGAATTGAGAAAAAAGTGCTGCATATACTCATTACTCTTCAGTGGTGTAGAAGCCTGGACTTTGAATATGAGAAAAGAAAATTGAAACTATTGAAATGTTCATATCTCTCTCTCTCTCTCTCTGAACCTTAAGTGCCCAGGGCACATGGGGCTTCCGCAAGGGTTTTCCACAAATGCCTGTCTTTCGCCTTTTTTTCTGCTCTTGCCCAGGTGAGCCCTCTATTGCTCAACATCCTCTCTGTTGTTCTTCTCCATGTCTCTTTTGGTCTACCCTTACTTCTGCTCCCCTGTGGTGTCCATCTTAGTGTTATTTTTGGTAGTGAGTTGTCAGTCATTCGGAGCACATGTCCCAACCATCGCCAGCGTCTTTCCTCAATAATTGTTGTCAGTGGTTTCATCTGCATTTCTGCCAATAAGATGTTATTTCTTATGGTGTTTGGCCAAAATGTTTTTTTAATTCTACGTAAACATTTAGTCTGGAAAGAATTCAACTTGTTTTCTATGGTTTTGGTGATTTTCCAGCATTCACTTCCATAGAGTAGTACACTTAGAGAAATGTTCATATATATATATCCCCGTGGACAGAAAAGAAAAAAAAGAAGTGCAAAACCACCTAGAAAAGAAAAGAAAATACAGCAAAGATACTTTGGGCATGTCTAGAGGAATATATACTTTAGGCACGTCAAGTGGCATATATACTTTAGGCATGTCAAGTGGCATATATACTTTAGGCATGTCAAGTGGCATATATACTTTGGGCACGTCAAGTGGCATATATACTTTAGGCATGTCAAGTGGCATATATACTTTAGGCATGTCAAGTGGCATATATACTTTGGGCACGTCAAGTGGCATATATACTTTAGGCACGTCAAGTGGCATATATATTTTGGGCACGTCAAGTGGCATATATACTTTAGGCACGTCAAGTGGCATATATACTTTAGGCACGTCAAGTGGCATATATACTATATAATCCGTGTGTATCAGTAAATCTAAGATATTTTATGTCTTGTGGCAACTTTTTAAAGCATTTCTGTGGTGTAGCTTGATCGTTTCTTTCTGCTTTGTGACCAGTGAAAGTTCTCAACAATTATGCCTTTGTTTTTTGCCTTTTACTATATTCCTTTGTTTCTTGCCTTTTACTATATGCCTTTGTTTCTTGCTTTTTACTATATGCCTTTGTTTCTTGCTTTTTACTATATGCCTTTGTTTCTTGCCTTTTACTATATACCTCTGTTTCTTGTCTTTTACTGTATGCCTTTCTTTTCTTGCCTTTTATTATGTGCCTTTGTTTCTTGTCTTTTATTATATACCTTTGTTTCTTGCATTTTATTATATGCCTTTGTTTCTTGCCTTTTATTACATGCGTTTTTTCTTGCCTTTTACTATATGTCTTTGTTTCTTGCCTTGTTATATATGCCTTTGTTTCACTATGTGCCTTTGTTTCTTGCCTTTTATTATATGCCTCTGTATCTTGCCTGTGTTTCTTGCCGTTCAATATATGAATTTGTTTCCCTACATACCTTTGTTTCTTGTCTTTCAAAATGTGCCATTTACTATATGCCTTTGTTTCTTGCTTTTTACTATATGCATTTGTTTCTTGCCTTTTACTATATGCGTTTGTTTCTTGCCTTTTACTAAATGCCTTTGTTTCTTGCTTTTCAAAATATGTACAGAAGGAGGGGGCAGTGCTCGAGTCTTTGACTTCGGCAGTCAAACTGAGGTTCCAACATCACACTAAGACTAAGACTACTTTGTCCACGCCGGGATAAGGCATAATATATCCTTAGTCCCTCGGAAGTCGAAAGTCAACGAAGACTGAAACAAAAGTGTTGCTGTAGCAACGATTACAATTTTATTTTCTGAAGTTATGGTGTACTTCTCTCCTCCACCCCCTCGCACTCCCATCCCTCACTTTCTCTCTCTTTCTCTCTCTCTTTCTCTTTCTCTCTCGCACACACACACACGCATACATATGTGTATGGTTGTCATGCTAGCGTCAAGGTTGGCGAACAATGTCAGCTGATTGCCAAATCGAACAGCGTCTTCATTCACTCTCTCGGAGAGTTAAGTTTGTTCACAGAATTCCGTCGCACAATGCTCCGTCTTGCTTGTGCTCACTGTTTACGTATAATAGTAAACATATCTTATCTTATATCTTATATCCTTCCCGTGCCGTTAAATGTCACAAATGGGCTCGCAAAGTAGTTCGCCAATTTTTCCTGTCTTCTGCGAGTCTTTCAACATCATCAAAGGATTTTATGCCTGTTAATTTGGCCTCTCTTAATAATGTCCTCTTCAGAGTTTCACGCGGTCTGCCCCTTTTTCTTCGGCCTGTTGTGTTCCACTTGATAGCTTGTTTTGGGATTCTCTGCTCATTTCTTCTCATCAAGTGACCAACATATGTCCATGAGACTGGTTGTTGTTCAGTCATCTGTCTTATCTCTGCATTGTTCTTGAATTCATTCCACTTGAAATAGTAAACATAACCAGCGTTAAAAAAAAAAACTGTCTTCTTCTTAAACCTAGGCTTGACCTTGCATTCTCTGCAGTACAGCTCGGAAACACCCTCCATACCATTTAAAATCTACTTCATCCTTTAACTCAAACTTATTTCATTATTTACTTGCTTGTAACTATATGCCTCCATGGAATAACCAACACTCTCTCAACCCATGACTCGCCAACCATCAAGTAAAATATGACACAGTTAGAAAAGTAACTTGTTAGATGTTGTTAGAAATTATTTTAATGTTTGTTAAAAATATATCATAGGGATTTGTTCTGAAAATTTTTTTGTTTATGTATATGTCTGTGTGTGTGCGTTTATGCATGTGTGAGAGCTATTTTATTAGGTTAATTACTTCTTCTCTTTTACTTTGAATGTACACTTTTGGTACGTTTGTTTTCCTAATGTAATTTGAATACTTGTATTAAATCGATCGTGTGGGAAGAATGAAAGATGGAGTTATGAAGGGCAGAATGTAAGACGGGCTTGCGTGCCCAACTCTTCACCCTTTAAAAATAAAAATTCATTCATTCATTCATTCTGTCTGTCTGTCTGTTCACTGGGTCCCTATCAACATCAAATACAGATGTTCCAGCAGGCATTGGCGGTCATGCCTCATCACAACTCTCGATCACTGATATTTTCTATCATCTCAGCTGAAATATGTATCAGTGAGGAAAAACTGGAAGAAGTGGAGAGTTTTGAATATCTTGGATCACTACTAACTAATAATGGACATACAATGAGTGAAATTAAAAGGAGGACATCTATTGCTCTTCAGAAAGTAAAACAACTAAAGAATCTATGGAGAGGAACAGATAGAACTACAAAAATAAGATTTTTAAGTGCATGCATCTTTCCCATCGCAACGCATGCTTGTGAGACCTGGACACTTAACAAAACAGCTGAGAAACATATAAACGCCTTTGAATGTAAATGCTACAGAAGAGTTCTTCAAATATCAAGGACACAAAAAAAAAGAACAAATATATCCATACTACAAGAACTTAATATTGAAGAAGGCTGGCTAGTAAAGCGGATTAAAGAGAGAAAACTTAAACATTTTGGGCACATTAAACGTCATGATAATCTAGAAAAGACCCTCTTGGAAGGATACATAATAGGAAAAAGAAAGAGAGAAAGACCAAGGCGAAGATGGCTGCAAGACATCGTTGAGAATCTGCAAATGGATGCATCAGCAGCAGGGCATCTTGATTACAACCGAGAGACCTACAAGATAGCTGTTAAGGAAGCAAAATTCCGCAAGGGACATGCAAATCAACGAATGATCAGTTGACAACTTTGACAATTACTCGTCAAACCTAGCAATTAAAATGTAAAAAAACATACATAAACATAAGATTGCAGTTATCAGTACATGTTTCCCTTTAAAGAAAACTGGAAGATTTAAAAAGAGACAACAGGGAAAACGAAAGAGAATAAAAGGGAGAGGGAGGAGGAGAAAAATGTTTTAAAAAATTGAGATAGTGGTGGATTAAACAGAAGTTACGGCAGCAAAAAGGACACGGGAACAACAAAAGATGGAAGTATGACGCGGGAGATAAGAATGCAATCAATATGAAGCACCATCGACGTGGAATAGAGAGACAGATTTATGGAGAATACTTGAATCATTTCAGACTCCAGCTTGCTAGACATCTGAAGAGTCACTTGATATTTGCCCAGATTCGGCCCACTCCTTGGAGCGGCCGCAGAAGTTCATGAGTTGGCCAAGAGCAGTTAACTTGGAGAGAGCCTTTATCAGCAGGTGGTCGATAAGTGCAAATTAATGCCCTTGTCTCTCAATAGGTCGAACATACGTTCGACAGAAACTGTAATGTACTACTGTGGTAAATGTTAATGTACGCCTATATATCGTCACATTATTATTTGAAATTGAAGAATTCAAAGCGGTCACATCTATATTCAACACAATGACGACACTGCTGAGATTTACACATAGACTGTCCATGACTCAACAGACAAATGTAGACGTGAATGTAAATTTGAGGACAAAAAACGAGACAGTCAGACAGACAAATAGGCAGGCAGACAGACAGACAGACAGAATGAATGAATGAATGAATAATCTTTATTTTTCAAGGGTAAAGAATTGGGCACGCAGGCCCGTCCAGATAGATAGATAGATAGATAGATAGATAGATAGATAGATAGATAGATAGATCACTTCACAAATCTTTAGATTAACTGCAAAAAAAGGTCATTTCACAACCCAGAACTGCCCTGGGGGAACGTTTCAAAGGATTTCCCTTCATAGCTAATAGCTAATATCCACTCTAGAATTCATAGTGTGCTTAAACCTTTCTAGATTATTATTTCCATTTTTTAAACTTGCATATTCAAGACGGGAACCCTGATGTAGTTACCGCCAGTTTGAGGAGAGTTAGAGCCCTTGTCTTACCTAAATGTGAGGGAGGCAATTTTCTATTACAGAACCCGGCGTCATTGAGAGCTCTTCAGCAAAGTCGCTGAACTATGCGATGGTATTTGTTATGTTGTGTCAGTCTTCTGTAAAAGTATAAATTTACATTGACTTTTTTTCGTGCTTTCGTATCCAGAGAATGCATTCTTTAACAATGTTATTTTAAGTATTTTCAAACAGTTTCAGAATTTTTTTGGCCCGACTTTTATTCTTCTCGTATATTTAATATCATATATCTAATAATTTTCCTTCTTACATCTCGATTTAACTCTTTATGTGAATGCTGCTGTAGCGTCTACCGCATTTCACGAACTCCCTTGGACCAGTGACAGTTCTGTAAATTATGAGATAAATCTAAGCCAGTATTGCACTTCACGAAGGGAACTACGCGGTCATTCTACCACAGCCTTCTTACTAGAAAAAATAGCTCAACTAGCCACCCGATGTCGCCCCGCTGGCATCAGAGCGTCTCGATGCTAGCAGCTGAACTTCTTGCAGCTATTCAGTCCTTCAGACCGCCAACAGCACTTAGGTTTCGAACATATTCTTTCCCGGTGTAAATGCTGCCACGACTACACCGACATCCTATACGTCGAAAATGGGTATCTTTTGCAGTTACTCGCATCATTTACGTTAGCATGTCCTCAGCAGCATTTTCATATCATAATCTTGTACATTACCGCTGAAAGGTAGGCAAACAAGAGAAGAACTCTTCACATTCTTCTGCCTTAGCTGTTCCAAGCTTACGTTTTCTCGTCTGTCAGCGCGGTTGGCAATCGCCGTGTTGCCGTGTTTCCGGAAATGGGAGATGTAAGAAGGAAAATGAACCATTGTGGTGGATGGGGGTGGGGTTAAGAGGAAAAGAAGAGCAGAGAAACACAAGAATAGTTCTAAATCTGATAGAACCAGGATAATACGCATAAATGTTGGTTATTGGAACTGTAGAAGCGCCAAACAACGCGGAACTGTCTTGTAACGTATGATTTTGATATAATATTCCCAAAGGAGGCGTTCACAGTCTACGGGACACCCTTGGGCAAGGTGGAGTACCCGTATAGCCCCCCGATCAGGGTGACGTGAAGCCATGGGAGCAGGTGGTGGATGGAATGGGAGAGCAGCTGACAGATAATGTTGGTTATGGTCACCATTCTATGATGGTAGGCAGATGATCTCAATGTAGGGACAATGGCTACGATCACTGACTAGTACAGTCACTGCCCGGAAGGAAAGCAATGGTAAACTACCTTCTGGAAACATACCAAGAAACCCAAGCAGCAACATGGAAGGTCAAATAGGAAAAAGATCTGGTGGTGAGTCCCCCAGGCCAGATAGATCTAATTTTAACACTGGGGAAGAGTGTGAGGCAGAGGTCGGTACTAGTAATTGTGATGACGGACAAAATCCTGACGGTGTTACCAAGGAAAACCCCTGTATCAAACTAAAAAGAAAAATAAGAGTAGGAACATGGAATGTAAGAAGTATGTATGAGGGAAAATATCAAGTAATAAGTGACGAGATGAAAAGAACGCGGATACACATTTTGGGAATCTGCGAACATCGATGGAAAGGATCAGGACACTTTACGAGCGAGAATGATAATATATTTATATTCTGGCGGAGAAGTAGGAGGAAAGAATGGAGTGGCTTTTTATTTGGACAAATCAACATCAAAAGCATTACTAGGCTACAATCCAGTAAGTGATAGAATCCTAACAATCAGACTTAAGGGCATTCCTAGAAATGTAACAGTCATCCAGGTATATGCACCTACATCGCAGCAGAAGAAGATGAAGTAGAACATTTTTATAACACACTGCAGACGACAATGGACCAGGTACGGAAAAATGATATTGTATTTATAATGGGTGATTTTAATGCAAAATTGGTACAGAAAGAGCAGAAGATGAAGGACATGTTGTAGGGAAATTTAGCATAGGACACAGAAATGAGGCAGGTGACAATCTAATGGCGTTTTGTATGGAAAATGAGCTAATGATCGCTAACACACTTTTTAAACAACATCCAAGAAGACTTTACACATGGACATCACCTGATGGAAAAACCAGGAATCAAATAGATTACATTTTAGTGCAGAGAAGGTGGAGGTCAAGCATAACATCAGCAAAAACTTTACCAGGTGCTTATTGTGACACGGACCATGAGTTATTAATAGCAGACATGAAGATAAAGATAAAAAGATAGTTATGGGATCAAGACCACTCCGCTTTGACCTTACAAATATACCAGAACAATACGGTATAGAAGTGAAGAACCGTTTCGAAATCCTGATGGCTGTACAGGAAGATGACACCAGATGAATTGGCTACGCAGGCCAAAGATATCTTAGTAACAACAGCTAAAGACATGGTTCCAGTAAAGAAAACACAAAGAATAGATGGATCACAGCAGGTACACTAGAACTGATAAAACAATGTAGAGAAATGAAGACGCAATGGAGAGTGACAAACAACAACAAAGATAAATATAAAACTTTAACAAAAGAAGTACGAAGAAACATAAGAAAAGACAAAAAACAATACATACAAGATTGTTGTGAAAGAATAGAAGAACAACAGAGGTGTGGAAGAGATAGTGAAATGTTTAAAGAAATGAAGACATTGACGAGAAATGTCACACCTAAGCTAAATGTAATTTGTGATGAGATGGGGAATACCCTGACAGAGACAGAGGAAATTCTGGAAAGATGGAAGGAATATTGCAAAAGAATGTATGAAACAACCGACTGTGGAAGCAGAAATCAACAGTGTGAATTATTATTGGAGGAGAAAGAACCCGAGCCGACAATGGAAGAAGTTTTATGGGCAATAAAGAGTCTGAAAAATGGTAAATCACCAGGATGTGATGAGATAACCGCTGAATTTATTAAGCAAGGAAAGGAGTGTGCAACAATCTATCATGCACTATGTAAAAAGATATGGCATTCAGGTATTTGGCCAAAAGAATGGAAAAGAACTGTATTCATACCACTGCCAAAAAAGGGTAACCTGAAATTATGCACCAACTACAGAACTGTTGCCCTGATTAGTCATGCCAGTAAAATTCTGTTAAAAATCATAATGGGTAGACTTCGAAAGAAAATAGAAGAAGAAGTCAATATGGTCCAAGCTGGCTTCAGGCAAGGAAGAGGATCAAGAGATCATATATTCAATCTAAGATTAATAATAGAGAAATGCAGGAGTTTAATGTGAATCTATATTTATCCTTTATAGACTACTCAAAGGCATTTGATTGTGTACAACACCAGAAACTTTGGGAAATAATGGAAAAAATGGGATTTCCAACACATTTGATACAATTAACATCACTGCTGTATTTAGACCAACAAGCAGCAGTAAGAATAAATGGTGAAACAACAAGTTGGTTTGACATAAAACAAGGGGTCCGTCAGGGGTGCATATTGTCACCCTACTTATTTAACTTGTATACTGAAAATATAATGAGGAATGTTAGAGAAGATGTAGACAAAGAATATTACGATGCCATAACAGTTGGAGGTTATGAAATACCAGAGATTAGATATGCTGATGACACAGTATTGCTGTCCACAACACAAGAAGGAATGGAAAAACTAATTATGTCAGTCCGCAAGAACAGCGAAGAGCAGAACCTCTATCTTAATGCAAAGAAAACTAAAGTGATGACAACTGACAAAACAAACAAGGCAACTGAAATATGTATCAGTGAGGAAAAACTGGAAAAGTGGAGAGTTTTGAATATCTTGGATCACTACTAACTAATAATGGAGATACAATGAGGGAAATTAAAAGGAGGACATCTATTGCTCTTCAGAAAGTAAAACAAATAAAGAATCTGTGGAGAGGAGCAGACAGAACCACAAAAATAAGATTTTTAAGGGCATGCATCTTTCCCATCGCAACATATGCCTGTGAGACCTGGACACTTAACAAAACAGCTGAGAAGCACATAAATGCCTTTGAATGTAAATGCTATAGAAGAGTTCTCCATATCGTGGACACAAAAAAGAACAATATATCTATACTACAAGAGCTTAATATTGAAGAAGGCTGGCTAGTAAAGAGGATTAAAGAGAGAAAACTTAAATATTTTGGCCACATTAAACGTCATGATAATTTAGAGAAGACCGTATTGGAAGGATACATAATGGGAAAAAGAAAAAGGAAGACCGAAACGAAGATGGCTGCAAGACATCGTTGATGATCTGGAAATGGATGCAGCAGCAGCAGGCCATCTTGCTCACAACCGAGAGGCCTACAGGAGTGCTGTTTGGGAGGCAAAGTTCCGCAAGGGACATGCAAAGGAATGAATGAATATCTAATAATTATGTATGCACTTTTCGTTTTTAGATGTTAGTATTGTATCATCTGCATATAGCAGATTATTCAAGTTGTGGTTAATGGTGCCATTGTGACGGATTCATAGAGTATGCTTCGTAAAATTGAGAACAATTTGCTTCGAAATGAATGGGTTCAAATGTTCAGCCAGTCAGTTGTGGCAAGCCTAACGTGGCTTTACCGTCCAGGGCATGCGGGAGTACATGGCAATGATGTGGCAGACAAACTTGCTGGACAGGCTGAAATAAATGGCAGGCTGACAATGGACGAGGGGGGGGGACATTGCTAGGAGGTGTATTGGACAGACTGCGGGAAAATGAAGAGCGAAAATGGAAGAACAATGTGGCTGTGAAGAGACTGCTGGAGCTAGGACAAATTAAAGGAGCTGGCAGGAAGTCCGAACCGTGTGGCAGAAAACGCGTCGTAAAGAACCAACATTTGACAGGAACTGTTAGCAAACAAACTCTTGGATGGATGCTGCGGCATGCGGCGGAGCATGTATGAGGTTGTCCCGAATGCAGTGAAGCCGGAGGGTCTGAATTTTGAACTTTGAACTTTTCGCGCTGTGATCTCCAACTCGAAATTCCTGGTTTATTTTTCATTTCCTCCCCCCCCCCCCCCCCCCGTGATATTTTCACTGTATGGTGAGAACAGATCTGATGAGAGGACACAACCTTATCTAACTCCTTGCTATATTGGTTGATATTTGTCTATTATATTTTCTACCCTAACGGCCGCTTCTTGATTCTAATACATGTTTTTTTTTCTTTGTTATTCTCAGATCTTTGCGTCAGTATTTGTATCCTCTAGCATTTAAAAAAAAATTCATCATGTTTTATTTTATGAAATGCTGTGGTAGTCAATGAAGCAAACAAATACGTCTTTCTTTACTTGTAAAGTCCTCTCTATCAGAGTTCTTACTGCAAATACGGCATTTATGTGTTCCTCTTCCTTCCGCAAATCCCAATCGCTCATTTCCTGCTCCCATCTTTATTCTGTGTCCATTTCTTCTCACAGTAGTTCTCAGGAGCACTTTTGTGATACGGGTTGAAAAGCTTATTGTTCTGACATTTTTCTCACTCTTTGGCTGTTGCTTTCTTCAGCAAAAGCCGTGAAGATGGATTTTAATGGTTCATTACGTACATGTAACAGTGGAGAATGGAAAGCTAGAAAGAACACTGAACTGAGCAGTTTATTTAAGTCCCAACGAAATATAAATGTCTTGAAGAAACAGGCTAATCTGGCTGGGGCATGTAGAAAGAGTTAAAGAGAACAGACAAACGAAAATTATGTACGCACAAGAGATGAGGCAAACAAGACCAAGGGGGCAGGCCAAGATGGAGATGGAAAGACAACATAGAAGAGGATATAAAAGAAATTGGTGTCACCAGCTGAAGAGAGAAAAGATAAGGAATAGAGAGGAATGGAGGCGAACTTTATCTGCAACAGTGAGCCTTAACTGCTCGGAAAGCTGAAGAAGAAGATCACGTCTATATCCAGTGGTATAGATGTCATTCAGCAATTTTATTATTCCTTTTACAGCGAATTCATCAGGTATTTCCAATTCTTCTATAGACATTTTGTCAGATCCTGTTGCTTTTCCTCTCCTCATATCCTTGATGGCATCTAAGATTTTCTCTTCAATTACTGCTGGTCCATCAGCTAAATTGCTTAAAGAGCAAGAAAACATAAACAGTGGCCGTATCGCGAAAGAAAAAAAAACAACCCCCGAATTCAATGATAAAAGACAAGGAACAACCTTGAGACAAGTGCACACACTGAAATATCTGGGCAGTCGAGTAACATGAGACGGAAAATGTCCCTCTGCAACCAAGAATAGAATATGCCCAGCCAAAACAGCTTTCCAACAGATGAAAAACATCTCGTGTGATGCATCTCTATCTGTAAACATCAGAATGAAGTTATAAAACGCTACACTGAGCCTGTCCTACTCTGTTAAGATCGATAAAAAGATCGCTAGACGTGTCAGAGATGTGGTTCATTAGAAGAATGTTAAGAATACCATGTACAGCTGAGATGACAGACAGGGAACATCTAACAGAAGAGAGTGTAAACAGAAACCTAATTAAATCCATAAGAAAATGACAGTCATCGTTCTTTGGACAAATAATGAGAAGAAAAGGGCTTGTAAATATCACAACAGGGAAGATAAATGAGAAGAGAGGCAAGGGAAGACCAACAACGACAAAAAACAAAATAACAAAACAAAAAAAAACACTCATGGATGACTCGTGATGACGCAACAAAACAAAATATCACCAACCTGAACTGATGGAATATGTCAAGGAACGAGATCTGTGAAGAAGGATGATTGCCAACAGCTACCGGCATGGCACCCGATGATGATGATGATGATGATTCAGTATTTTTTAAGTTAACTAAAACCGTAAGATAGTATCGAAGTATAACATTTCTTGTCCTGTTAGTATTAGAGCTGTTATTTTTTACTTTACCGCGAGTTCTATAACTTTTAACATTGTCGATGTCATCATACCCGTTATAATATCATCGTTAAACCCATGACAGACAATAGTATTGCTGTTATAATACCATGACAGACATTTTTACTGCTGTTATAATCCCATGGCAGACATTGTTACCGCTGTTATAATCCCATGACAGACATTATTGCTGCTATTATAATCCCATGACAGACTTTGTTACTGCTACTTTAATCCCATGACAGACATTATTGCTGCTGTTTTAATCGCATGACAGATATTATTGCTGCTGTTATAATCCCATGACAACCATTGTTACTGCTGTTTTAATCCCACGACAGACATTAATGCTGGTGTTACAATCCAATGACAGACATTATTGCTACTGTTATAATCCCATGACAGACATTACTGCTGCTGTTATAGTACCATGACAGACATTTGTTACTGCTGTTATAATCCCATGACAGACACTGCTACTACTGTTATTTACACTACTGCAACAGCTCTCGCCTCTCGCCTGAACCTTTTCATGTAGGTAAGGTAAAAAGTGGATCCATTATTATCCATTATGGGGGGCACTTACTGAATATGATAAGTGTTGATATTTTCTGTGACCGTCTACCACACTAGAGGATGTTGTTGTCAGTAGCAGTGGTGACACTGACCGACTTTCGTTCCCTCATCTCCAAAAAAAACCACCAGGTAATCATTTCTACATCTGGGTGTCCTGGGGTGTGGAGGGGGGGGGGGGCAGCGGAATCAAATCACTGAGCTTCGCCATGAGAGACTAGTGCACTAACCACTTGGCCACTCATGGACCAAGAAAACTCTGTCATAATCGTCTTTGTTAGTCTCTGGTACACGACTTATCAGCTCCACTGTTAAAAACATGTATCGGTTTTATCCTCTTTATCACAATAACTGCTATTATGAAGAAAATTATTATCAACATCATCTAAGAAACGTCATCTTTGTCTGCAGTTGTCATGAATATTATATTTATTCAGTCAGTCATTTGCATGTCCCTTGCGGAACTTTGCCTCCCTAACAGCTCTCCTGTAGGCCTCTCGTTTGTAAGCAAGATGCCCTGCTGCTGATGCATCCATTTGCAGATTATCAACGATGTCTTATTAAAATCAGTCTCATTGTTTGTTTTTTCATCATATTAATCATCGTTACCACTGACGTCATCAAGAATTATCATCATCATCCCCTCATTCTATTATCAGCACCGAGCCTGAACGTCATCCGATGAACTGGAACGAAAAATTGTCACCTGTGAAATGAGATGCCCGAGAAAAGGTTGTAAAATAAGACAGGTGAGAAACGACGAGATCCAGTCCATCATAGGAACAACACTGATAAGACATTGTAAGACAAAGACACAACTAGGAGACATACCATGACAGCTACCCAAGCCTCCCACCTTGCTCTGGACCGATGTCTGAAACTCCCTGCCACGCTAACGGCGTAAGCAGAGACATACAGAGGAAGAAGAAGAAGGAAAAAGAAGGAGAAGAAAGACAAAGAAAAAGAAGAAGAAGTAGAAGAAGGAAGACGAAAAAGAAGAAGACAAAGAAGAAGAAGAAGCAGAAGAAAGAAGAAGACAAAAAGAAGAGGAAGAAGAAAGATAAGAAGAAGAAAAAGAAGAGGAAGAAGATGAAAGATAAAGAAGAAGAGGGAAGAAGAAAAAGAAGAAGAAAGAATAAGAAAGACAAAGAAGAAGAAGAAGAAGAAAAAGAGGAAAGACAAAGAAGAAGAAAAGATAAAGATGAAGAAGGAAGAAGAAGAAGAAAAGATAAAGAAGAAGAGGAAGGAAGAAGAAGAAAGGCAAAGAAGAAGAAGAAAAAGAAAGAGAAAGAAGAAGAAGAAAGGCAAAGAAGGAGAAGAAGAGAAGAAGAAAGACAAAGAAGAAGAAGAAGAAAGACAAAGAAGAAGAAGAAGAAAGACAAAGAAGAAGAAGAATAAAGACAAAGAAGAAGAAGAAAAGATAAAGAAGAAGAAGAAGAAAGAAGAAGACGACAAAGAAGAAGAAGAAGAAAAAGAAAGAAGAAGAAGAAAAACAAAGAAGGAGAAGAAGAAGAGGAAAGACAAAGAAGAAGAAGAAGACAAAGAAGAAGAAGACAAAGAAGAAGAAAGACAAAGAAGAAGAAGTAAGACAAATAACGAACTGGTTTGGCTGTTTGAGAACAATGAATCCTGCCCATCCACAGCGCGAGAATACCCCCTAAAACACCAGGAACCAGAGAAAGGGTACGACCTAGAAGAAGATGGATACAGGGAGTAAGTGACATATTGTACACAAACTTTAAAACAGTGCATCCACTCCCCACTCCACGTGCTTTGGTTCGGACACCAGTAGTCAGACTGTATGACGTAACAGTATACAGAATAGACAATATAATGTAGATAATATAGGGTAAAAGAAGAAGTCACTGAATGAGGTTCGAAGATTACAGTAGCTGTATTTAGGTTATTGTACAAGTCTATACCACTCAGAAGTTATAAGCACAAAAAGCAGGCTAAGAATATTCAACTCAGATCTAATATCACCCACATTTATGCGTGCGAAAGCTAGAACACAGCTAAAGAAACAGACAAGAAATTAGACTCTTTTGAAAACAAATGCCTAAGGAAAATATTCAGTATAAAGTGGAACGAATTCAAGAACAACGTAGAGATAAGACAGATGAGCAAACAACAACCTGTCTCACGGGTGATCAGAAAAAGGGGATGGACATATAACGATCACATGATGAGACAAAACAACCAGAGAATCCCAAAACAAGCTGTCAAGTGGAACACAACAGGCCGATGAAAAAGAGGTCAACCACGTGAAACTCTAAAGAGGACATTGTTAAGAGTGGCCAAATTAGTAGGCATAAAATCCCTTGATGAGGTTGAACACAGTAACTAGCATATAAGCATACAACAATACACGTAGCACTGTAGTAAAGCTATGGTACCAAAATGTATAACCTAAGAAAAAAATAGGAACAGCTTTATTACTAAACGACTTTGTAGTCTTTAAGTAATGAAGCTTCTCCTACCGTTTTCCTAGTTTTTATACATTTTGATGAGGTTGAAAAGCTCGCCGAAAACAGGAAAACTTGGCGAACTGCTATGGGAGCCCTATGTAACGTTTAACTGCACAGAAAGGATGTAAGATAAGATATAGGTAACTAGGCGCGTGGTAGATTATCAGGCCATATTGCAACACACATTTAATCTAATCATGATGTCAGGGTGGTCATTAGATCATATAGTCGAGTTGTTACGAAAATTGATCAAGAGAGGAATTTTTAACGAATAGGCGTATGAAAGTATGTGAAGTCTTCTTTCTATACAAGTTCTGAGAGAGTGATTATGAAGTATATATGTGAGTTCTTGGAGCTGGACTTATGCTTGGACCTAAATGCATAAAATAGGAAAAAAAAAAAGGAACAGCTTTATTACTTAACGAGTACACAGTTGTGACGCTTCTGCGTGAGTCTTAATCATATAAAAATATACAGGACGAAGAAACAGAGCGGAGATAAAATATAAATTCACATGAATGCTATATTTTAAAAAAAAATCAAATAAAATGAATAGAGCACTTAGCTGTAACTTATAAGAAGCTGTGGTTTGTCCGACGCTGTGTGTCTTAAATGCGCACGTTGGTGTGTATAAAGTATTTAAATGGAGACTTAGAATGTGTGATTGATGGGTCGCAAATACTGGTGGTGGGTGGAGAAACCATGAAGGCGAGAGAGAGAGAGAGAGATATAATGATAATCTAACCGGAAGAAGGTGAAATATGTGGTTATAGTTGGGATAGAAATGTTGTAATGTGATGCTATGAGGAGGTCCTGAGATACGTGTAACAGGTGAGAAAGGAGTGGAACTTAGTGGTGAGGGATTATGACTGTGGAAGAGGAGAATGTTAGGTGTAGCTGAATAACGAGTTCAAACCATGTTGTTCCAGAATCCCATATTCCTGAATGTAGCGGTTCTCAAGCGCCAGGCGGCTAGTGTCATCTGCGTGACACTGTTTAATGTTTATGCTTCAGTAACTTCACAATCGTATGCTTGGACCTGTTCTTCAATGTAGATGTCGTTCCTGAATCACGATCAGAATCAGCAAGAAGTGTTCGTTTGCTTGGACGTTACTGCATGTTGAGTTGTCACTACTTACAACATAAGCCATTACACGTACGCTCATTCATTCATTCAGCTTTCGCAGCCATTGCGGCTCTTTTCTGCAGACAAGACTCGTGTCCATTCCTCTCTGTCCTTAGTCTTCTCCTGCCAGTTGTCCTCTCGAAGGCTCGTAAGTCTTATTCCAGGTTGTCACGCCCACAGTTTTCTCCCTTTATCATTTCTGTATAAGCTTTTTTTTTTGTCTGTTTATTCTCGTCCATCCTTTCAAAGTGTCCGAGCCATCTCATTCTATTGGTTTTTTTTCATAGTGGTAGTTAGAAGTGGAGACTGGAATAGCGTGTGCATTTTCTTTCCTATTTCCAGGCTTTCTTGTCTGTTTCGTAGCATTAGTTTTTTCATGGGGATGGGGTCGCTGGTCCCAATGCTCCAACCCCCCATCCTGGAGGACCAGGGTCAGACCCCTACCCACGTAGACCTTCCCAGCTACACACCACTAAATCACGCCTAACACATAAGAGGAGCAGTCAGTAAGACATTTACATGTCTCTTGTGGAACTTTGCCTCCCTAACATCTCTCATGTAGGCCTCTTGACTGTAAGCAAGATGTCCTGCTGCTGATGAATCCATTTGCAGATCATCCATGATGTCTTGCAGCCATTTTCGCTTTGGTCTTCCTCTCTTTCTTTTTTCCTTTTATGTACCCTTCCTAGACCGTCTTCTCTAAATTCTCATGATGTTTAATATCTCTAAAATATTTATGTTTTTCTATTTAATCTTCTTTCATTCAATCATCATCATCATCATCATCATCATCATCATCTTTCACTCCCTTGAGAGCAAAGGCCAAGGATAACGGCTCTCCAGTCATCCCTGTTCTTAGAATTATTCTCTGCTTCCTCCCATGTGTATCCCTTGTCTCTGAGCACTGTCATAACTTCTCTTCTCCAAGTAAGTCTAGGTCTTCCTCGTTTTCTGTGTCCTTTAAGATTCCATGTCACTGCCTGTCTTGCTATGCTGGTGTCGGGTTTCCTCTGAGTGTGGCCAATCCATCTCAACTTCCCAGACATGATTAGTAGGTTCATAGGTTCTTGTCCTGTCCTGTCCTTTCCCGGAAAGAGAGAGAAGAAAGAAACAGGAACACAGACAGACAGACCATTAGGAATAGCAGCCGTCGGACGGACAGATAGATAGATAGATAGATAGATATAGATAGATAGATAGATAGATAGATAGATAGATATAGATAGATAGACAGATAGATAGACAGATAGATAGATAGACAGATTAGATGGGTGGGTGGGTAGGTGGATGGATGGATGGATGGATGGATGGATGGATGGATGGATGGATGGATGGATTGGGAGAGAGAGACAACATAAACATTACAAATATATAATCTATGTATTAATTTCTTGTAAAGAGGAGCAAGCGTGTGCAGTGTCACAGTAACCAAAGGCAATCTGCTACGACCATCATTTCCCCCCCCCCACCCCACCCCCTTTCTGTTCCCTGGAGATAGAAACAATTTTCTAGCAGAAAAAAATCTCTTCTTAATATGAAAACCATTCTCAAATTACGCATCATACCACCCTCGCGGGAATGTACGTGCGATAACAGCATGAAATTCATGTCCAATTTCCTGACATTCATTACCCCAAAAAATGTTATCATTTACTGTCTGAAAGTTATTTTCCGACATTGTCGATGTAATATCCTCCATACCACACACTGTGACGTATATTATATTTTGCTTTGTCTCTAAATCTAGCCATCGGTATGTTCCGAACACTCGTTTATCATGCATACATCCATCAATGAAGTGCCGTGCCGCGTGGCGTAGGCGATCATTTCTCTCCACAATTTCCTGTCTTTAGACTTGATTATGAGATCCGCCGGTGATTTTCTTCCTAGCCACACTGACAGCCCATCCAGTAATTTATCTCTCTGTCTTCCTCTGTCTCTTCTTCCCTCAATTTTTCCAGTCATGCATACATACATACATAATATCGTCACAGAGCTGCCATATAGGACAGCCATATTCGATGGCACGAACAACACTCCAGTTTTTTTTTTTTTAATCTGTGAAGTAAATTCTTGGATTTAGCAACTTATCAATGGCCAGGTTTTATTATATAATAAATATTGTCTGGGGAAAAAAAGATTTTTATCAAATTATATGTGACCTAGAGGATGATGATGATGTTATTCTTACGGCATGTCTTGTTTTTAAGCATATATCGATAATATTTTTGTAATGTTTACGCTGTTTTGTCCATCCATCCATCCATCCATCCATCCATCCATCCATCCATCCATCTATCTATCTATCTATCTATCTATCTATCTATCTATCTATCTATCTATCTATCTATATATCTATCTATCTATCCGTCCGTCCGTCCGATTGCTGCTGTGCCTGTTGGTCTGTCTGTCTGCCTGTCTTCCTATTTCTTTCATTTATCTCTTTCTTCTCTCTCTCTCTCCCTTTCTCTCTCTCTCTGTCTTTCAGTTTAACTCCATCTGACTATTAAAAAAAATAATTACCACTTTGAAAACAATTGCACCATGTACTCATATATTTTCTCGTCTATTTGATCTCTTTATTCTGTTGAATATTTGGACAAAAGGCTGATTGTTTTGTGGTTTTAAATTTCACACACGCTTATTATTTGAAATACTTGCTCTGACACTGGTTGTTTGGAATGTATGAAATATGAGTGAAGAAGGGCGTCAGACGATCTTCCTGCTCATTTGTTCACCATTTGCAAAAATAAAAGTCGCACGTTTTCCTTTCTCTTTTTCCCCTCATTCCCTCACTCTTCCTGTCCAACTTGCCTCTCTCTCTCTCTCTCTCCCTCGCTCTCTTTCTCTCTCTCTCTCTATCTCTCCATATTCATATATGCAGTGATCGTGCTATGGTAGACTAGACTTGGTCTGTGTTGCTAATCTCTAAGCTGAATGAAGCCTGGCTTAAAACAATGGCAGAGGATCTCTCCCTCTCTCTCCCTCTCTCCCTCGCTCTCTTTCTCTCTCTCTCTCTCTCTATCTCTCCATATTCATATATGCAGTGGTCGTGCTATGGTAGACTAGACTTGGTCTGTGTTGCTAATCTCTAAGCTGAATGAAGCCTGAAACAAAACAATGCAGAGGATCTCTCTCTCTCCCTCTCTCTTTCTCTCCCTCCCTCTCTCTCCCTCTCTCTTTCTCTCTCCCTCGCTCTCTCCTTCTCTCTCTCCCTCTTCCTCTCTCTCTATCTCTCTCCCTCCCTCTCTCTCTCCCCCATCTCTCTGTCCATTTTCACATATGCAGTGGTCGTGCTATGGTAGACTAGACTTGGTCTGTGTTGCTAATCTCTACGTTGAATGAAGACTGGCACAAAACAATGGCAGAAGATCTCTCCCCCTCTCTCACTCGCTCTCTCTCCTTCTCTCGCTCTCCCTCTCTCTCTATCTCTCTCCCTTCCTCTCTCTCTCCCTCTCTCTCTCCCTCTCTCTCTCCCTCTCTCTCTCCATTTTCATATATGAAGTGGTCGTGCTATGGTAGACTCAGGACAGGCACTGTTAGTCGCAGGAAGCTACTGGATATGTTGAGGGGGTGAGGGATCTGAGCATCTATGGACATGTCCGAAGTGCAATGATGATGACGACCCAAACCATAAACCATAGGTTGATAAACGATAGCAGACATGTCATCTCTCTCTCTCTCTCTCTCTCTGTACTTTCAATGCCCAAGACACATGGGGCTGCTGGTATCAAGCGATTTCCCTTTTGTAGGTCCTTCGCTATCTTCTTTGGCTGTCTGGTTCTGTTGGTAGCAAGATGTTTCCTTTCTTTCGCTATCTTCTTTGGCTGTCTGGTTCTGCTGGTAGCAAGATGTTTCCTTTCTTTTGCTAGTTTCTTTGGCTGTCTGGGGCTGCTGGTACCAAGATGTTTCCTTTCTTTCGCTATCTTCTTTGGCTCTCTGGGGCTACTGGTAGCAAGATGTTTTCTTTCGCTATCTTCTTTGACTGTCTGGGGCTGCTAGTAACAAGATGTTTCTTTCGCTAGTTTATTTGGCTCTCTGGGGCTGCTGGTAGCAAGATGTTTTCTTTCGCTATCTTCTTTGACTGTCTGGGGCTGCTAGTAACAAGATGTTTCTTTCGCTATTTTCTTTGGCTGTCTGGTTCTGCTGGTAGCAAGATGTTTCCTTTCTTTCGCTATCTTCTTTGGCTCTCTGGGGCTACTGGTAGCAAGATGTTTTCTTTCGCTATCTTCTTTGACTGTCTGGGGCTGCTAGTAACAAGATGTTTCTTTCGCTAGTTTATTTGGCTCTCTGGGGCTGCTGGTAGCAAGATGTTTTCTTTCGCTATCTTCTTTGACTGTCTGGGGCTGCTAGTAACAAGATGTTTCTTTCGCTAGTTTATTTGGCTGTCTGGGGCAGCTGGTAGCAAGATGTTTCCTTTCTTTCCCTGTCTTCTTTGGCTGTCCTCTTGTCAGTCCCATGTTTACCAGCATTTTCTCTGCTGCACTTCTCTGTGTCTCTTTTGGGTCGTGCCGTGCTTCTTGTGCCCTGTGGAGTCCACAACTGTTCGTGATCAGGATTCGTCTGTCATTCTCATGAGAAGGCCAATCCACCGCCACCCACTCCTTTCAGTCACTGTCCACAGCGGTGTCACGTCTGCCTCTCTTAACAAAATGTCATTACTGATGGTATTTGGTCAGAACACAAGTATTTCTTTCATCTGACTCAGGCACCTGGTCTGGAAGGTGTCAAGTTTGGGTGTCGTTGCCTGTCACTTTTAAGCATTCGCTCCCGTATAGTAGGCTGGCCTGTCATGTCTTAAAGACACATAGGGATATGTTGTTAGTGCCCACATTTTCCTTGACCTGTCAACACGCTAGAGGGTGATGTGGTCAGCATCAGGCATGCCCACCTTTCCTTCCCTACAAACCTTTCTAATATCTATTTGTTGTCGACTACATGCCTCCATGAATCATAAAACTTAAAAGTTGTCTTAGACTGCTGTTACAGTCACCGAATTCAGTGAATTGTTTATTCTGAATAATACCGACATTTTTGTTTGGTAGATAGTCATTTTTAAATGTATGTAGTTACTTTATGCATTGAGTGCATGGATAAGAGCGAGGCGTAAATGTTTTATTTTATTTTATTTTATATCTCTCAGCTTCAGTGTTAGTTATGTTTGTTATATGAACAGCATATTTGTATAATGTCTGGAACACAGTGAAAGTTGTATGATAAAAGGCAGAATGTCAGACGGGCTTACGTGCCCAATTCTTAATCCTTTTGAAGTAAAGATCAATCATTCAATCAATCCCCAAACTCCAGAAGAAGCCGGGTACCCATTTCTACAGCTGGGTGACTGGGGCGCCTCCGGCCGGATTCGAAGCTCCCGACCTTCGCCATGAGAGACCAGTACGCTAACCACTTCTCCACCTAGACGTCCTTCCATATAATCAGACGCTTAAAACATAGCTTTTGAATATTCTTCATTTGAAGCAGAAAATAGTTACCTTTAGCTTTCAGATTAATTCTATACGTTTTCTCTTCTATACGCTGCTGTTTATAGTTATATCCATTCGTTTTTTTTAACACGATTTTTATTGTTGCATTTTCAGAATGAATTTTTCCTCCCATTTCCCATCATCACTGACGCGTGCCCGCCCATGAAGGAAGATACAGCCATTGGCACATCAAAATACAGAGGCCGCTAGTACGACAAGCAAATCACCTCAGATTTATCCCGAAAGGAAAATACTGAATTTCTCCATACAGTAAAGAACATATGAGCTGAAAACATACAAAAAGTAGAATTCTTTCTGATTTATAGCTATGATGAAGAACTCGCCACTGACACATTCGATATCGAATTGGCAGATGATTTCAGCCACTGGCAACAGTTCGATACAGGATTGAACAGTGTTGAATTGTGTTTGACATTTCATGGTGTAGTATTTTAAAGGCTGTCCAACTCTGAAATGCTGAAAGTAAACTTCACATATAACATTTGTCCAACTTTAGAATCAGCCAGATGCTGAGACAGATCACGTTGTATGCGCACCTCTTCCCGATAGAATAGTTTGCTCTGTCGTCAGGCGAATCAAACCACGCCCACAAAAATGACACGAAAGTGCTGGAAAAAGGTCGCGGCATTGACCTGGGCATTCCTAGAATGCATGTTCTTCTCTTCGGTAGCCTCTGGCTGGACATGGCTGGCTGTAGTGCTCAGGAGCGATGTTTATTTTCCGGAACATTGTAACCTGACACGGCTGAATATTACCCCGACGATGGGCTCGGCTCCTAGCTCAAGAAACGGCCACGAAACGCTAAAGATGCAGAACGGACCTAAGCAAGCGACGCAAGCCAAGAGCAAGCCGTGTAGACCTAGAAGAAGCACGGATGGAGCAATAACAGGGTCAGACACACCGTTCTTGCACTCTATTACTTCTCATGCCGGCGGCGCTAGCGTCGTCAGGAAGATCTTCGTAGAAGGAGACTGGTCTTCCAGGAACATGGCCAAGACTCAACAAAGGTAGGAACTGAAATCATTTTACCTAATTTAACTATCATCATCATCATCAGGTCCCGTGCCGACTGGCGTTGGCTATTATGCTTCTCCAGAGTACATGATCCTTCATGCAGGCCATCAGTTCAGTTGGTGATCTCCTCTCACACCATCCCGTCAGACTGTCCAGTATCATTTCTCTTGGTCTTCCTCTTGATCTTCTTCCTTCTATTTTTCCTGTTGTTATAATATTTTCAATGGCCCCTCTTCTCATTGCATGTCCTATGAAAGTACATTGTCTCTCTCTTATCTTTTTGACACGGTTTTTGTCTCTTCAGCTCTTCTCATACATTTTTCATTAGTTATTTTTGCTGTCCAGGGGATTCGCAACAATCTTCTAATAAACCACATTTCTGCTGCTTCGAATGATTTTTGTGTTGTCTTTGTAAGGAGTGGAAAAATAAGCAAGCAGTGACCCGGTTTTGAATGGAAATCCCCAGGCCTTCGAGTCCGGGCTGACCAGGTATATAAGACGAGAAGAGAAGAAAAGGGGGATAAGTTGAGCACGTGGAAGTCCAGCGACCAGTCGTTGACGAAGGATGATTCGATAGATGGAGGCTGACGTGTATAGTTTAGTATGTGCATTGTAATCAGGATTGAAATCATATTATTCAAGGAACCTTTTTTATGAATCAATAACGCGTGTGGAAATGTGTAATTATATGGACATCATGTGCATAGGATTCGTTGATTTGTGTTGCCTTATGGATCAGAATTTTGTAAATACAAGGATCGTGATTTTATAAAAAAAAGGGACTGTTGTTTCGTGTTCCTGTTATTTACATGTAAGGTGTGAACGTTGGTATAGTCACCCTTCCACCACTCAGTACGACGGCGGCCAGACAGAATAAAAGATTGAATAATAATTCACGTCAGTAAAAGCAAATATAAAATATTAATATCCTTATAAATTATAAATACTACACATGGTGCCGTGACCAGGATTCGAATCTTTGTTGCATATACGATATGTTTAATATGTCATCTGACCTTGTTACAAACCATTTGGATTAATACTGGAACAAAGGAGGTCACCGTTTGCACAAACATCGATGAAAAGAGGTCAGCCAGAGTTAGATTTTAGCGATTGCGCATGGAAAATTCCACCACGAAAAGGTCAAAGCTCAGCGCCCACGTGCGTGTTACGTCACATCGGACAGAGGCTCCATCAAGTCTGTGCTTTGAAGAAAATTCCCGTGTGAGGAAAACCCCACTGGAATCTCCAGTTAGAGTGAAGCAGTCCTAGGCGGAAGAAATTTGAGTTAGTCTCGGAACAGGCAGGCCGGTCAATAATTCAGTATGGAGAATCACGCATCGTGGTGCAGTGTGAAGATGCACACAGTGTATTAAAAAAAATTTTTTTTTGGAAAATGTTTCTACAAATACTCAACCGATAATCTTCGTCTAAAGGCCAAGAACCATGGAGTCTGCAACAAATAGCGACCCCAAACCAGAAGCTGACCCAGTCACCATAATGACCGAAGCCTTGAGACAATTAAAGCTAACCTTCGCCACTCAAGGTTTACCATGCCACATCGATGGCGATCCACAGACATTCCAACAATGGATAGAACAGACGGAAAAATATGCGCTTGTACATAACCTACAGGATTCGCAAAAGAAAAACATATTCCTTATTACAGCCAAGAGCAGTGTTTCAGACTTTGTCTCCAGGCGAATTCAAGAGAACTCAGACGAAACATATGTGGATTTTAAGAAAGAACTAGCTAAATGTTTCACCAAAGGCATCGATCCTCACACAGCCTTGAGACAAATAAGCAATTTGAAGCAACACAAAGAAGAACCAATCCAAAACATGGCAGAAACAATGATTAAACTGGCAAAACAAGCCTTCGACAACGACAAGATACATCAACCGGCCACACAGCATTTGCTGGAAAATTTTTTTATAGACGCTGTGTACGACAAAGCAATCAAAACAAAGTTAATCAAGAAAGACCCACAGACACTAAACTCGGCAATCAATGCAGCTATCGAAATGGAGCAGTTCACAAAAAGACTAACATCCCGCATGGCCAACGGGGAGACCCCATGCCCGACAACTGAACCAATAACTTCTTCTTTACGCAACGACAGTGCTACACAAAGACAAGCTGCCTCGGAAAGCGCAAGTCAAAGCACGGCCACCGTGGCCCAGGTCTCTTATCAGGACACGCAGACAAACATAAGATATAAACCATGTTTCAACTGTGGTATTCTTGGGCACATAGCTCCCAAATGCAGATATGAATCTACACCCGTATCAAACAGAAGTTCATGGAGGAGCACGCAGACTAACCATGAGTATACACCACGCAGATTCACCAGACCACCTGAGGACCGATACAGAATACCACGAGAATCTGCACCAAGATACAAAGTCTATAATCAACAGAGAAAACTCGGAAAACTTCAACGGAGGTATGGTAAACGGTCCACCCCACCTCTACAAGTAGCAACGGGCCGTATCACAGCACTGGAAAACGGCATAAACGTCCACCATTCCCATGCAGATAAACAATACCATCATCCACACACTCATCGACACTGGCAGCGAAGTCAGTCTGATCAGACAAAACGTATGGGAAACTATTCGCTCAAACACGGTATTACTGCCCAGCGAAGGCAAACTCTGGACTGTCGACAATTACGAATTAAGGGCAAAAGGAATCACGTGGATAAAAATATGCATAGGAGGACAAACTCATAAACAAAAGTTTATAGTTGTAGACAGAATGTGCAGACCCGCAATACTAGGCAGAGATTTTCTATCTCACACAAAAGCAACAGTGGATTTCGGAAGCATGCAACTATCGATTGGAAATACTAAAGTACCTATGAAAAACGAATACGAGATTTGCTCAACGATCAGAGCTACTTGTGACGTCGCAATTAAACCACAAACAATAACCATCGTACCAGCAAAATTGCAGAGACTGTTACCGGGATTTAAAGACACGGAGTTAATGATCACTATTCACCAGAACAGTGTATTGCTTCACGAACCTTGTGCTGAAACTATAGACAGTATCGTTAACCCCGATAAACAAGGAAAATGCCTCGTGACTATAGCCAACAACTCCAACAGGCATTTTAGAATAAAAAAAGGACAAATCATAGCAAAAACAGAGTTCGGCCTCGACATAAATAATATAAATAAAGAACAAACACAGAACAACGCAAATACCACCAGATCTACTGATAGAATCCAACAACTGCTTACACAAATGCAGGTAAATCCAAAACACGAAGCAGCTATCAAAACGATAATATACAAGAATCAAGACATTTTTGCAAATAACGACTTAGAATTGGCCAGAACTAATACCGTCCATCTGCACATAGACACTGGATCCAACCCACCAGCATACACAAAAACCATACCCTACGCCACTCAAACACAGAGGCATTATAGAGAAAGCAATCAAGGATATGCTAGAGGCAAAGATCATAGAACGAGCACCACTGTCCAAGTGGAACTCACCGATAGTTATAGTAAGAAAAAAGGACGGAACACATCGCTTTTGCTGCGATTTTAGAGGACTAAACAAAATCACGACTCCCATCACATACCAGATGCCCAACGTAGAAGAAATTATGTCAGTGCTCAACGGCGCAAAATACTTTACCACACTGGACGCTAAATCAGGATATTGGAGTATACCCCTAACAGATGACTCTAAAGTGAAGACCAGTTTTACGTCCAGTTTTGGAAAGTTTATGTTTACCAGAACTCCGTTTGGCGTCGCCAACGCTGCAGCAGCATTCATGGCATTAATGGATGAAGTACTGCACGGATTATCAGACCACGCCATAGCGTACATAGATGACATCTTGATTTTTACTAAGACGTCGATTCAGGACCACATCAAACACATACATTCTGTGTTTGATAGGCTAAGACAACATGACGTCAAGTTGAAAATGGCCAAGTGCAACTTCGCACAGAACAAAATCAATTATTTAGGCTTTACCATGAGTAGCCAAGGCATCACACCAGATAAAGAGAAAGTAAAGGCGATGGCAGAGATAACCACACCAAGGACAGTAAAACAAATACGAAGTTTTATAGGAACAATATCATAGTACAGAAGGTTTATAGACAATTTTTCCCACAAGGCAGAGCCCTTAATCGCGCTCACAAGAAAATATAGCCGATTCTCCTGGTCGCCAGAATGTCAAAGGGCATTCGACACACTAAAAAATGACCTCATGCACAGACAATGCTCGCATTCCCAGATTTAAATAAACCGATGATACTTTACACAGACGCATCAGCAACAACAGTAAGCGCTGTGTTGCTACAAGACAACAGCACAAGACAGAGAGAGGAAAATATAAAACCAATCTACTTTCTATCCCATAGACTAAGTGAGTCACAAAGCAAATGGCACATCAACGAGAAGGAGGCATACGCCATAGTGTACGCGTTACAGAAACTCCACAAATATGTGTTACACAGCCAGTTAAGCATCCGAACAGACAGTATCGGACTTGTAAACCTAATGAACGCCAAGCACAAGAACTTCACAATACAACGATGGAGTCATTTCATCCAAGCCTACACTACAGACATTCGTCATATCACAGGAGCACGGAACCTCGCCGACCAGTTTTCTCGGCCAGGAACAGAACAGTGTAAGGACAACAATCACCAGACAGCAGAAATTGTCAACAAGCAGGATAACATGCTTGAAATAAACACCATCAACTCTTCATTCTTTCTGCCAACTGATTTCCCCATGTACGATCCCTTCCCACAACCATAACCAATATCCGAAGTCTTACCAGCCCCCACCGAACAGTTACCCACCCTTCCCATCATGGCAGATGAGCAAGACCTGGACGAGGAGATAAGGCAATTAAAAGCAGATATGAAGCACAACCGATTACCAAGAAAAACCAGAGAAAAGTTCAGAATAGTGAATAACGTGCTATACAAAGTAGAAGAAGACGACGACGAATACAGGTTGAGAACCGTCACGCCCCAACATCTACAACAACAGGTGTTATCACAATACCACGATAATAACAACGGGCATATGGGGACGGAAAAAACGTTGAAAGCCATACAAATAGGATACTATTGGAAGAACATGAGAGAGGACGTAAACCAGCACATAGAGCAGTGCCAAACGTGCAAAACAAGAAACTTGTTACCTCTAAAAAATCCGCTAGAAATATCCGATACCCCACCGGCATGCATGCTGAAATTAAGTATCGACTGTTCAGGACCTTATCCAGTCACCACATCAGGCAACAAGTACATCGTGCATGTAACAAACGAATATTCTGCATGGACGGAGTGTTTTCCAACGCCAAACATCCAAAGTAAAACAGTAGCTGACTTGGTAATCAACAATATCGTCCCAAGACATGGAGTACCAATTACTATAGTCACAGACAACGGTCCCGAGTTTCGCGGAGAACAATTCCAAACTATGGTGAAACGCTATAACATTCACCATATCTTCACAACACCATACCATCCTCAAGCCAACGGGACAAACGAGAGACAGCATCGCACACTAAATGATATTGTTGCCAAACTAGTAAACACGGAGGTCAGTAAATGGGACGAGTACTTGACCCAGGCGGTGGCAGCGATGAATATGAACATTTCTAAACGAACAGGATACTCCCCATTTTTCCTCATGTACGGGAGACACCCCATTCTACCCCTGGACGCCATCCTGAGACTACGAACACACTGCTACAGTGAAAATGATTCTATAGAACACACGCTAATGAGACAACATAAGGCTTTTATACAAGTGATAAACCACATAAACAGAACCAAAGACGCACGAAAGCAAAAGTACGACGAACAAAGCACAACTGAGGACATTTCTATAGGCGATCCAGTATACTTATTAAACCACCATATGACATCAAAACACGACAGCAAATGGAAAACGGGATTCTTTGTTCTAAAGAAGTTATCTCCAGTATCATTTATAATAAAGAACCAACTGACAGGGAAAATACGAGTCCACGCAAACCATTTGAGAAAGGCCAAACAAGACTGGAATATCCCTACAGACGACAGAAACAATCAGCGCAGACAGGCTACACTCAGTATAGCACCCAACAACGATGACGACACCGACGATGAGACAGTAGTAGACTCGTCGGAATCACAGACCGAACCTGACAATACGCAGGTACAAATAACGGAGGAAGAAGTCGTATCCACCCCACAGGTAGCAGTAGACAGCGAAGACAGTACCACTCGAACAAGTACATCCTTACTAGTACATGAAAACCAACCACCCACCGAATCAGAAGACCGAGCTACAGAGCAGAGCGTCGAACAACGAGTAGCACCTTTGCCCACATTACACGACCAAATACAGTATATGAGAAATACTGCAAGGCACACAAAATTACAAAAAATAGGCCAGACCAACACACCAACAGTTTAACCGGAGGAAGGCGACACGCAACTACAGCAACATGTGTGATGGTTCCATAAGAAGGACATAAAGACTTTGAGTTCAGGATATGTAGCTATGCTACAATGTATATGTAAAATTTATTGTATTCCATACAAAAATTTTGTAAACAAAACCAGGGGGAGTATGTAAGGAGTGGAAAAATAAGCAAGCAGTGACCCGGTTTTGAATGGAAATCCCCAGGCCTTCGAGTCCGGGCTGACCAGGTATATAAGACGAGAAGAGAAGAAAAGGGGGATAAGTTGAGCACGTGGAAGTCCAGCGACCAGTCGTTGACGAAGGATGATTCGATAGATGGAGGCTGACGTGTATAGTTTAGTATGTGCATTGTAATCAGGATTGAAATCATATTATTCAAGGAACCTTTTTTATGAATCAATAACGCGTGTGGAAATGTATAATTATATGGACATCATGTGCATAGGATTCGTTGATTTGTATTGCCTTATGGATCAGAATTTTGTAAATACAAGGATCGTGATTTTATAAAAAAAGGGACTGTTGTTTCGTGTTCTTGTTATTTACATGTAAGGTGTGAACGTATGGTGTAGTCAGCCTTCCACCACTCAGTACGACGGCAGCCAGACAGAATAAAAGATTGAATAATAATTCACGTCAGTAAAAGCAAATATAAAATATTAATATCCTTATAAATTATAAATACTACAACTTGCCTATTGTCCATGATTCACTTCCATATAACAAGATAGGTTCAATATAGCATTTTAGGACTCGTTTTCTAACATTCATTGATAAATTTAACTATAGTGTAAGGTTAACATGATGGTACAGTAGGACTGGTATCGTCAGCCACCAAACACTGGTGGAAATATTGAAGATAGGATATGAGCTCTTTGGAGTAATTGCCGGATATGTGTGCAGTGAGGATGATCCATCGACTAGCTAACAAAGTACAACAGGACCAGGCCAGATAGTGTACTTCCAGGTTCTTCCCCGGAGGCTGCGCTCTCATGCGATGACCTAGCTTTTCAAAGATATTCCTCTCTAGAAACATGTTCTGAACTACTGACTGACCGCTGCATCCGAACAAGGACTGCCAGTCATCATCATCATCATCATCGTCATCGTCTTTCATTTCCTTGAGAGCATAGGCCAAGGATAAAAGCTCCCCAGTCATCCCTGTTCTTGGAGTTATTCTCTGCTTCCTTCCATGTGCATCCCTTGTCTCTGACCACTGTCATAATTTCTCTTCTCCAAGTAAGCCTAGGCCTTCCTCGTTTTCTGTGTCCTTTAGGATCCCATGTCACTGCCTGTCTTGCTATGCTGGTGTCGGGTTTCCCCAGAGTGTGGCCAATCCACCTCCACTTCCTAGTCATGATTTGTATGTTCATAGGTTCTTGTCCTGCCCTTTCCCAGACCTCCTGATTCCTGATCTTGTCCTGCCATTTAATGTTTAAAATCCTCCTCAAGCACTAGTTCATGAATGTTTGTGTCCTCTGTTGTACTGTCTTGATCATGACCTAGGTCTCCGTACCATACAGCAAAACAGTGACCTTTTTGACTGCTCTTACTTAAAAAAAGCCACCTTACCACGCCAAATGATATATAGGACAAGCATCTTTCCCATAGCAACATATGCCTGTGAGACCTGGACACTTAACAAAACAGCTGAGAAACACATAAATGCCTTTGAATGTAAATGCTACAGAAGAGTTCTCCAAATATCGTGGACACAAAAAAGAACAAATATATCTATACTACAAGAGCTTAATATTGAAGAAGGCTGGCTAGTGAAGAAGATTAAAGAGAGAAAACTTAAATATTTTGGACACATTAAACGTCATGATAATTTAGAGAAGACCGTATTGGAAGGATACATAATGGGAAAAAGAAAAAGAGGAAGACCAAGACGAAGATGGGTGCAAGACATAGTTGACGATCTGGAAATGGATGCAGCAGCAGCAGGCCATCTTGCTCACAACCGAGAGGCCTACAGGAGTGCTGTTTGGGAGGCAAAGTTCCGCAAGGGACATGCAAATGAATGAATGAATGAATTCTCTGTGGCGTCAGTCGACGTTATACAGCTTTACAAGGTTGGCGAGGTTTTTACTCTGTCAGTTATGAACTTTTTTTTTCCAATTTGTTTCGAGGAATTTGATTGTAGCAAGCAGAGATCACAGCTGAAGAAAACGATTCGTTCAGTGACGCTAAATTTGACAATTTTGAAGAATTTTTTGTTCTCCAGTAAGTCAGTGTTGAAGACTGTGAATAATATATATATATAATATGGAATTTCCAGTGACCTGTTTGCGATAACTTTGTGTGTAAATATTTTTTGTTGTATTGTCCAATTTTGAATGTTAAAAGTATAATGTACCTTATCATTCTTTTATTTAGCCTGTGAAATAATAATATATCCATAAAGTAACAGAACACAGTTTTGTAGGGTTAGACATTGAAAACATCGTACGCAAAGCACTTTTTTTTAGATGTGAGAGAAAGTAAACTCTCAAGAGAATAACCTTGGGATTCCAACCACGGACTCTGGTAGGGCGAGCAGCCGTCTAGCAAAGAGAGAACAGCGTACAAGAGAGCTACGCTCCGCAAGTTTTACAGTTAGGAGTCTGGCAATCAACATTATGGTGAATTCGCCGTGCAGTGGACTTGCTGGGGCTTCGCTGGTAAGCTTCTCTACATTTCTTCGCTTGGTCCTGGACGTCCCTGCCGAGGAGATATGCACAGACATCCTTCATCCCAGAATTTCGCATATCACTTCTTGATACTGTTGAAAACAGGTGCTGCCTTCTGGAGTTCCGCTCGAAATCATTGCTGCAAGGTCACAAGGGTCGAAGTTCTTGCGTATTCCAAAACATAAAATGACTGCTCACGTTTACTGAACGCCATATTTGTTACTGCTGCGTCCTAGCGGCAAACCACGGGAGCCATGCGCGGGCTTCATTTAAAAAAAAAACTTGAAGAGTTTCTCTCTCTCTCTCTCTCTCTCTCTCTCTGTCTTGGCATAAGAATTATCATGATTCATTATATGGTTATTTAATGCAAAGTTTTGAAATGTTTCACGGATTAATGAATAACCTTATATAGCTTAGACATAAAATTTTATAAGATGAATTTATATGGATGTGAAATTCACTGGTGAAATCATGTACATGCGAATTCACCCTTTCAGATTCAAGCGAGGAGACTCGGGCAATGTATCGAATATAATCTCCTCACTGGAATCGAATCCACTTTCCGCTGTCAGTATCGCGCAGCCGGGGTCAAACGAGGCCAGGGTGAAGGACGCCGATGCGATGTACGTCTACCACGTCAGAGGATACTGTCTGGAGCAGAACGAACAGCTGCGGCTGATGTTCTCTCTAGTCGTCATCTTGCGGGATGTTCTGACCTTTCCCCTTGGAGTTTTCAGTGACAAGTACGGGACGACACGTACACGGCTCCTGACAGTGTAAGTTTTTTTTTGTTTATATCGCTGACAGACTTTAGTCGAGTTTTTTGTTTTTGTTTTTGGTAGACAATTTCTTGCATCTATTGAAGCATTGTCCATCCTGTTTGTCTTGATGTATGCTCCTACCAACAAATGAAAAAAAAACGCAGCGAGTGCATGGATGATATACACGGATCTACATCTATACAGTTTTTTTTGTTGTAATTGTTTTCAGTTATCTTCATACCTGAAGCAGCGTCAGCGCAGTGGATCAGTCACTCGCTCGATAACCAGGCGACCCAGTTTAGAATTCCACTAACCACAATGGCGGTCAAACCATGGGCCAAAAAAAAAAAAAGTCCCGGAGTTCACCCAGCCTCGTACCAAGGTCAACGCTCTGGGAAGGAAAAGACTTCGCTAGCTACGGAGTCATCTAGTGGGGAGACAATAACTTTGACAATAACAGAAGGGGGGAACAGGAAGGAGATTCTATGTTTAAGGTTCGGTATTGCCTGTATAAACTGCGAAGTCCAATGTTTTCCGTGGTCTCCGCCTTTGGAAGAAGGATCTCAGTAAAAGGGACGTAATCCATATAATCCGTCACGATACTTATGGGTCGGAGAACAATGGCAGAACCTACTGAACCATCTGCTTTGAAAATGTTAAAACTGTTTAAAACAAAAGTAGGAACAGCTTTATTAGTTAATGAGAACACAGTTGTAACGTTTTGCTTAATATCTTAATCATAAAGAAACACACTTGGGAAAGAATGCATAAATATAAATTCATATGAATACTATAAGGTAAATGGGAATAGAAAGAATTTAGAAAAAAGGTAGCATTTAGCTATGACTTGTAGTAAGCTGCGTTGAGGAGTGCGCGTGATAAAGTATTGTGAATGATTAAATGAAGGCTTGGGACGTGTAACAGGATGGTAGTAAATGGAGGGGGGGGGTGGGGAAAATGGAAAGGAGAGAGAGGGAGGGAGGGAGGGAGGGAGGGATACAATAGCTAAGAAAAGGGTAGGTGGTATAGAGGGCTCCCAGTGAACCAGCTCCTAGTGAACTCCCAGCTTCTAGTCCAGTGAAGGGGTTCTGAAATATAGGTTACAAGTGTGGAAAGAGTAAAACTTAGTACAGAGGGAATATGCTCGTGGATAAAGGGAATGTAAAGTGTAGCTGAATGTCGAGTTCTAACCACGTGGTTCCAGTATCCCATGTTCCTGAATGTAGCGATTCTCAAGCGCCAGGCGGCTTGTGTCATCAGAGTGAAATTGTTTAATGGTTGTTGCTTGAAAATTAGATTTGCCTCTGTGGTTGGGGCCGTTGGCATGAATAGAGACTGGCTTACGAGCAACCTGGGAGATATCTTTCGTCATCATTTGCTTTCAATTCGAGAATCACTTTTTTAATGTTTCCTTTTTTACCAGCAGGAAATGAGGACTTTAAATAGTCCTGCGATGGATTTTAAGGGAGAATTTTAAAAAAAAACCCGGAATTTGAAAAGACACAAAAGAAAACTAACTCAGACTGCAGAAAAAAATCTTGGAGAGCATTGTCCCCGAGAATCGACTTCTCGTGATAATAAAAAGCTGACGTTTCTGAAAAAGAAACGAAACATTCATCGTAAATAAAACATGAATTTTATGAAAAGCGATAGCTCGGCTTTCAGGATCATGTAAGTCACAAAAGGATCACGATCCTGCAACGCCTCCTCTCCACCCCCACCACCCCCTCCCGCCTATTAACTCTTCCAACGGTATCCCAGAAAAAAAAGGCTGTTGTGTTACTAAAGTCTAGCATACAAGACAATGAGAGAGACCTTGCCTTCAGGCACATGTTGAACCCAGATAAGGTTCAACATGTGCCTGAAGGCAAGGTCTCTCTCATTGTCTTGTAAAGTGGTGCAAGAAGGTGGTATTCGGGGGTTGGGGGGCGGGGTCCCCCCTGGTTTATTGTTTGGACATTCTGTTTTCATCCACTGTGATGACATTTTTTTTAGTTATGGGGAATCCCTCTCGACTCTGGAGCGATACACTAACTGTAGAACTACCCCACCCTGCCCCCCCCCTCTTTTCTCATTTGGCTTGCCCGCAGGTGTCGCTGACAAGACTGTTGTTCTTAAGTTCATCCAGAGAAACTGAACGCCTTGTATATCCTTTTTTTTCAGTCTTTGTGAACTTCACAATGATGCAGTCTCCAAATAAGACGTAAAAGTTTGCTGGAAATAAAGAATTTTTTATAACTTTTTTTTCATTCAGTGACATTTGCATAATTTTAAGTAAAAAGCATACTTTTATTTTTGTTTACCTTTAAAATGAATATTTACAGCTAGATACTTCATAGTTTAGTTTACTTTTAATATGAAAATTTACAACTAGATACTCCATAATCTAGTTTAACTTTAAAAAGATTTACAGCTAGACGCTTCATAGTCCAGTTTACCTTTAGTAAGAAGATTTACAACCAGATACTTCATAGTTTAGTTTACTTTTAGTACGAAGATTTACAACTAGTTACGTTCATAGTTTATTTCACCTTTAAAATGAAAATTTAAAACTAGATACTTCATAGTTTACTTTTAGAATGAAGATTTAAAACTAGAAACTTCATAGTTTAGTTATCTTTAATATGAAGATTTGTTTACAATTAGATATTTCATATTTTCGTTTATATGTAATTTGAAGATATATAACTAATTACTTCAAATGGATGAGTTATTTCAGACTAATCTTTTCGACTAGTTACTTCATAGTGCTGTGTTATTTCACACTAATCTTTACAACTAGTTACTTTACATTGGTATGTTATTTAAGACTAATCTTTACAACTAGTTACTTCACATTGTTGTGTTATTTCAGGCTAATCTTCGCGCTGGGCACTCTCATGATGACCTTTACCAGCTCCAGCGTGCCGTGGCTGGTGGTTCCAGCTCTGACCCTGACCGGAGTGGCCGGCAGCGCTGTCCTGCTGACCAACCTCCAGACGGCCAACCTGTTTGGCAGGAAGCGTCACGTGGTTATCTCCATTTACGTGGGGGCATCTTACTCCAACGGAATTATAACGTTTCTCATGCATGTAAGAACAACATGGTATGACAGGGCATCTAAAACTGTTGTATCTTGTTACCTCTAATGTAGAATGTAATGATGTCTTTTTTTCTGTAGCCTACATCTGATGTGGAAACTTATTGGCTGATACGTGCCACTTTTGTATCCATGCTTTAAGAAATAAGAGATATTTGCTACTATCTGATTTATTTTTTCTGCTTACAGCATTCATAGATATCAAGCTGACGAATAGCGTAAACTCTTAAGAAACCGTCAACTGATCGGGTTCTGACAGAGAACATAGGACAATACAGGCTGAGGCATCAGCTATATTAGAAGCTGAAAAGAGGCCATACAGGCCTCCGTGCCTGCAGGCAGCATAGAAAAAAGCAACAGACACCGCATAACATCATCCTGAGATGACAGCTACACAACCCGTTCAGGCAAAGCACCTGGCCAGACCCTTAAAAGAAGAAGCTCTATGTGATGTTGGAAACCTGAGGTGAACTGCCGCATTTGTGAGGAGAGATTGCTATCGGTATTTGAGCGAACAAAGAAGGAGAAGGAGAAGTCAAGTTGGATAGTTTTGAAGAAACGAGTAGTCTGCGTTAGGATGCCGACATTGCTGTGCGGCTTGGTCTGGACTGATATTGTTAACGGCATATATCATATCACATATGTCACATTCATCTATATCTGTAGCTACAGCTTTATTTAATACGGTTGTCTTTTCATCTTCCATGCTTTCTACAAGAAAACGATTTGCTTCACTAAAATGTGACTGGAAAGATAATTACAGTTGAATTTGTGGAATATCAGCACAAACATAAAATCTATATCATCTAATGATGGGGACAGCTGTATTCGGGTTACTATTTAAAATGTATCTTGAAAGAGTGTAACTGGTGATTGAGCAAGTTACACTTAACCGCAAACCTCCATTGTCTCAAAAGAACCTGGTTTCGAATATCAAAGATGGATTTGCACAGTGTGTTCGAAAAGTCTCTTGGTAGTGGTGAACTTTTGATTACGGCGTACTGTGTGCGTTGTAGTGACTACGATATGTAGACATCCGCCGTTGTATACATGTTCTTTACCTAGATATCACAAACACAGCGATAACTGAATCGATACTGCACTACTGCCAAGGGACTTTCAGAACACTTTGTATAAGAAATGGACTGAGTGACAGCATCATGATGCTGACGATAAGAGTATCTTAGCTTGTAAAACGTAATGATGATCATCATCAAGTACGGAGAGCGCTGATCATAATGCAGATCTGTGTTTTACAACCCAGGGGACTGACAGTACCATGGCACATGAAGATCATCGAAGAAGTCAGCGCCATATTAACACAAATACGTTTCCTGCACTGTACACGATGATGATGATGATTATGATGATGATGATGATGAAAACAATCGACAAAACCAAAATATGGAAAATGACATATCAAATTACACAACAACACATTAAGAACAAGGTTTCCTGGCAGTTAACTAATTATGAACTGATGCATCCACCATAAGAAACACAAACCTAACTAGCATTAACTACATATCATTACACACTACACAAACACAGCGGCAGTTCTAACGACAAAAGAAGTAAGCCAACATTCTTCACGTAAAATCTCACTGGACCAAATCTCTCGACAAATTTTTATTTGGTGGAGACCAAATTTATATGCTCACTCGCTCCCTGTACAAGTCTTTTTTTCCACGTGCAAGACATTTTGAACTTTTGAGTTAAGCGTGATTCAGGGGCGAGTACAACGAAAAAATATTCCAACCGCGACAAACAACTAAAGGGATCTAAATCAGAAAAAAAACTTTTTAAAAAGTTATCTACCTTGTAGCATATTCTGCCACGTGGCACATTTAAGTTTTACTTAGTTGAAAGTGATCAAAGTATATAATTCTGGATTAAGGCCCGTTATACTAAGTACATTATATGTTTATTCCGACTCTATACACCAATATTCTGATACTGCAGATTGTGAGACAGGGATCGATGTTTTTCTAAAGGTGGTGAAGACTGACTAAATCTTTTCCAGGGATTAAAGAAAGTCGATGCCACGACCAGTTTACAAGGTCATCACCACAAGGTCAACTGCCAAAGCTTTATCTGGTGATCATGGATGATTTTATAGCCAGAAAAAAAATGTATAGCAAACGTTTTAACTGGAGTATTTAAAACGAGAGGAGGGTGGGGAGAGTGGTGAAGACCCTTTCCGTTTTGGCAATCAGCAACCCATAGCTGACATGCCGGCGTCGGGTTTGGAGAACCATAGCTGACCAAGACCCTGTCCCACTTCTCCGTTGGTACCCGAAGTAACAGGCCAAGCCTGGCTAACGTAACAAGGATCGCCATACTCAATCATGGCGATGGAGTTTGCTAAAAGTATCACAGATCTTCTGCTTCTTTAGCTTCACTCTGGAACTGAAAAAAAAAGCTGCCATAACCCGCTCCCACTCCGACACGATGGTGTGCCTCAACTCCTTCACAGCATCGGCTGCAACGAACGCCAGCTCGCAGCTCTGAGGAGACAGAAGACAAGACAAGACAACATGAGGTCATGGAATCCTTTCAATATACGTGTATATTTATCTCTGTAAGTCTCAAAGAACAAATATATCTATACTACAAGAACTTAATATTGAAGAAAGCTGGGTAGTAAAGAGGATTAAACAGAGAAAACTTAAATATTTTGGGCATATTAAACGTCATGATAATTTAGAGAAGACCTTCTTGGAAGGCTACGTAATGGGGAAAAAAAGAGGAAGACCAAGGCGAAGATGGCTGCAAGACATCGTTGATAATCTGCAAAAGGATGTATCAGCAGCGGGCCATCCTGCTCACAACCGAGAGGCCTACAGGAGAGCTGTAAGGGAGGCAAAGTTCCGCAAGTGACATGCAAATGACTGGCTGACTGATTGAAGACTCCAGTATAATTTCTCCTTTTTGTTCATTGGCCTTCATCCTAAGTGGTTATGGATGGTTCCATTATGTCGCTGCTATGTTCCTTTCGGGCCTGGGACAACCTGGTGTATTTTTTTTTTAGAAACGAGTTTGCCTACATGTTGCCATTCCTTTTCTCTCGACCAGATTATTGTGTTCTTTTCAGCGAGCGTAACAGGAAAGTAGAACAGGGTCTTGGTCGACAATGATTCGCTAACCCAGACTCAAACATTGAGCTATGTCGCTAACCCTGACTCAAAGTTTCAGCTACGAGAGCTGACCCTGACTCAAACATTCAGCTATGAGTCAGTCGCTAACCCTGACTCAAACATCCATCTACGAGTCGCTTACCCTGACTCAAACAGTCAGCTATGAGTCACTGACCCTGATTCAAACATTCAGCTATGAGTCGCTGACCCTGACTCAAACATTCAGCTATGAGTCGCTGACCCTGACTCAAACATTCAGCTGTGAGTCGCTGGCACTGACTCAAACATTCAGCTGTGAGTCGCTGACCCTGACTCAAACATTCAGCTGTGAGTCGCTGACACTGACTCAAACATTCAGCTGTGTGTCGCTGACCACTGACTCATCCAGGCTGAGTAATATGTCTTTGCCCTCTGCTGAAGTTTGAACATCTTCCTTTTGTCCCGCCGAAGCCAGTACCTTAAGCTTCTTCGACAACCATTGTCTGTAATAGGCGTCATGCAAGTATTATCTCTTACGAAGCTTATCGATTTTGATACCAAAAAGTAAATAAACTGAACTAAAGTTAAAATCTCTAGCAAATACGACCAGTCAGTTTAATATTTGCTCAATAAACTGAAAACAACCTTCAAAAGACACTCAAATATTACAAACTCAGCAGGAAAGTTATGTACAGTTGCCATGCTTTTTTTTAAAGTAACATTCTTCATTATGGTCTAGCTGTTTAAAAATAGTATTTGCCCGTTATCTTTGTTTTCCTTTTTGACAGTAACCTTTAGCATAACGTTTACTCATTCCGACATCTTATGACTTCCGTAATAAAGCAGGACTTGCCAGATTGGACGCTAGGGTTAAATTGTATTTTGGTTTCTCAAGTCCGTGTTCTAAAATCCGAGATCTGGGCCTTTTGGTACAGCCACGCCTGGAAGAAGCTAAAAGTGGCTTTTGTAATTCCCGTTTTGTTTTCTCTTACTTAAAAAGAACAAACATTCGCAGAAGCTAGTCTCGAATTTTAGAACCATCTTATCTTTAAGGAAAGTAAACAACCATAAAGGTAAACCTCGATAATTTCCAAGACGTTGTTTTGAAGAAAGATAAAAAAACTGATTAAGCTCATGTTACTTCAGTAAGTCCGCTGTTCTTATCTTCCAGAGGTTTGATGTTGTATAAAGGTTTTAATACTCGACGTAAGCGACTTAAAGTCTCCTCCACTTTTTAATTTTTCGAGAAATTAAATTACGAAAGAGGTTGTTAATATGAAAGTAGGACAGAGATGACATTTCGTTCAGCATATAAATACTGACATATGATATACATGAATCTGTTGCTGGTCCTGGGGAGGCTGTTGGTCGTGTGTTCGCCGTGTCCTAGCGTGTAACAGTGATTTGCAGGCGTTGCCCTTAGTTACTTGTAGCTCAGTTAGTCGTGCAGGGTGTGTCATTTTGATGAGGAAATGGGCTTGTTCTTCGATTGTTGTTGTTGTCGTTGTTGTTGTTGTTGGATGGAGTAAAATATTTCCTTTTTGTCCATTTTGATGAGGCCATCCAGTTGGCCCTTGCTGCTAGTTGATCAGCTTTTCCATTTCTGTCGACTCTGGCATGGCCTGGACAGTATATCCACGTGATTCCTCCATGAAACTATACTATTCAAAAAAGGATACGCAACACTACTGTAGTCGTAATGGACACCAAATTTCACACTTTTATCAAAATTTTATTTTACGGAATTAATGTTTAAATCTTGGCATGAAGAAACTTTAAGATTTTTACAACGAAATGCTGTTCAATAAATCTGGTTTGGACTTTTATTCTTTGCGAATGAGGCCTCTGTTTCAGTAAGGTGTATGGTCTCCTCTGGCCTGTATCAGAGAACGACATCTCCTTGACATGGATCCGATTAGCCGTTGGATCTGTTGTTGTGGGATGGCTACCCACTCTTCCCACAGTGCAAGAGCCACCTGTCGGAGATTGGTTGGCGCCACGTCTCTTTATTGAGTTCATCCCATAAGTGTTCTATTGGGTTCATGTCTAATGAATCGATGGCCACAGAATGGGCTGGACGTTGTTGTCAGCAAGGAACTTGGTGGTGAGTTGTGTCACATGAGGTAGAGTGTTATCCTGCTGAAAAATCGACCATGGTGCAGCCAGAAGTGGAAGGAAGTGAGGACGAAGAATTTCAGCGACGTATCGTCCTTCAGTTTGTACCAGGTCACTTCTTCCCATGAAGATGATCGTCCCCCACACCAGTACACCTCCGCCACCATATGGAGAAGACCGTCATGAGGAGCCTAACTCACGCAGTTCTGGGCGTAGCGCTCATTGACTCTGCAGTAAATTCTTCTCCTTCTATCGTTTTGCGGGAACAGAAAGAATGATTCATCACTAAACCAAACCCTTCTCCACTCATTCGCAACGGTCCATTGACGATGCTGGCTCGCCCACGGCAATCGGTTCCCTGCGATGCCGGTCCATAAGAACATGACCTCTGTAGGGTCTTTTAGCCCAAAGACCAGCGTCGTGCAACCGGTTCCTGACCGATTGATCTGAAATTCGACGAGCTGCTGTCATTGACTGGACTGTTGAGGACGCAGATACAAATCGGTCCCGAGGTGACGCAGCCGTATGAAGCGGTCTTCGGCAGGAGTTGTGACTATGGGTCTTCCACTGTGCAGCTGATCTGCAGCTGAGCCAGTTTCTTGAAATCGTCTCCAAAGCCGACTAATGGTGCTTCTAACCATATTAAATTGTTTGGCCACTACACTTTGTGACTGTCCAGTCTGTAAACGACCAATGATGACGAGTTGTTGTTCTGTAGTGAGTTGAGCCATACTTCCGCAATGAATTTTCAAATGAATTGATTCGAGAAGCATCAATCTTTTATAGGCATTCAATAACATGGTCATTAAGTTTTGTGTTCAGTGAGTTTCACGGGATTCTCGTGAACCTGTCATGAGTTATTGTCAAAAATGCTGTTTTGACTAGTGTCGCTTTTCTGTGCTCTTGAATCACCTGCTGAGTACAATTCATGTCAGCACGCGAAGCTGATGTCTAAGTGAACGTTGCAGGCAATTTGTCCTTGCCTAATCAGCAAACTTCAGTTTAAACCGCAACATCGTATTTGTTGCGTTTCTTTTTTTTTAACAGTAGAACGAACATGAAGCTCCCGGAAGCTGATTCTCTCGTGAAGATTTTGTGACCTTGTTATCAGACAGGCTATGGTTCCTGTTAAGGACTTAGTTATCAATACTCACATAAATAAATTATACGAATTTACTGTAGGGTACAATTCACAGCAATGGCGGTAGATCCGCATTTGACCGTTTCACTCTGTCACAAGCGACACTCTTCATTCCTATGGTATTTGATGTGGAGCTGGATTTCTGTGCTGCCGGCTGAAAGTGCTTATGTTCTGTTGTGGGTCGTAGCAGTATGTTCTGTTGTGGGTCGTAGCAGTTTGACTGATTATTGTGGAAAGTTATAGCCGGAGATTGGGTGGGGGATACGCTCTCCACTCCAATTAAATGTCTCCAAGGCGTGCGTCTCAAATAGCCTCTGACAGTCAGGTCAAGCTCCTGGCCTTCTCGTGGCGGAACTGTTCAAACTGACAGGAGAAGGAGCGAAAGGCGAATATCTGGCGCCTGAAAATCAGACGTTTCGCGTAGATGAGAGTCTTGTTTGGTAACTCATCTAGGAGAAGGAAAAACACTCTGCTGGCGAGATCTTCAGCTGCCGTGCGTGAGGTGAAACTCCTCCCGGCCAATGAAGAAAAATGCGATTAGGGCTGTCGCGCAGCGCAGTCGTGGAAAAGGTGAAGGAAAGGATTAAGTGAAGTAACCAGTAGTATCGAGGTCAGGACTACTCAAATCACGGCACCTCTGTTCTAGAGGCCGGCCACGTCTTATATACCCATACTGGGGCAGATTGCCTAAATCGGCTTAACCCAGTGGTTAAACTAATTCACTGCTGGCGAGATTCTTCGGCTGCCGCGCGTGGAGTGAAACTCCTCCCGGCCAATGAAGAAAATGCTATTAGGGTTGCCGGTCAGCGCCGCTGTGAACAGGTGATGGAAAGGATTAAGTGAAGTTTAATCAGTATGCCCAGTAATCTCGCGGCGAGACCTACTCATACCACAGCACCTCTGCTTTAGAGGCCAGCCACGTCCGATATACACCAATACTGGTGAAATATGCCTAAACCAGCTTAACCCAGGGGTGAAACTTGATGACTACTCATGTCTCGTTACCTCCGCTCTAGAGGTCGGTCACGTCCTAAACACGCCCATACTGGGATAATACACCTAAACTGGCTCAACCCAGGGGTGAAACTTACTAGTGGCGAGGATTCGTCCTCATGGACAAAAACTCCGTCCTGGTCACAACTAGGAAGGGTAGCGGCCACGACCACAAAATGGTGAAGTCGGAGACACTGGACCAGTGCAGTCTAGATAGGCAACCACCTCTCACCCGACGGGGATGTATGCATATCCTAATCACGTTGAAGTTTTCCGGTGAGAAAGTCCAACGCTGGACTGGATAGGCAACAACCTCTCACCCAGTGGGGATACACGGACATCCCAAAACATGTCGAGGTTTTCCGATGAGAAAGTCCAACTCTAGGCTGGATTGGCAACCACCTCTCACCCGGCCAGGATATACTGATATCCAAAACACGTCAAGGTCTTCCGGTGAGAAACTCCAAATCTAGATTAAACTGGTGCAACGAAAACTACGGTGTCACGCAATCCCGCTTCTGCGACCCACCGAAAATACAGGGCCATGCCCCACGATAATCTGAATCTCTTGTGGTCCTCTCGGGGATCTCGTGATGTCCTCTCGGGGACCACAGGAGGACCACGGGACCTATCGAGGACCACAGGAGTAAATTCAGTAGGATCACGGGGCGGTCTTGGTGGCAGAAGCGATCGAAGAAAGAGAAGAAGAAGAAGACTGAGTATTGTGCAGGAAGGAATCCACGGATGTGTCAAATTAGCAACAGTGTCGTCATTGCTTTCAAAATGGAGGCTGGTTCTGTGCGCCGTTCGACTGAGTTGAGTGCTATGGCGTCACTGTGAGCTGTGAACTTCTCATGAACAGCATTGATGGCTCTTAGTTATGTCCGCCTAGCCAATAATGAACTATGAAGGTCTTTGTGTGTCCTAGTTCGGCTATGGAGTTTGTGTCAAGAGCGACGCTGACTATTCTCGCATCTGCAGCTTTTGTACTTTCAAAAATGTCATCCTCACAGGGTGGTTCATCATCATCTTTTTTCTGTTTGCGAAAAAAAGACCAGCAATAAACATTTCATACGATGCTCACGAACACAGGCGGTGGAGCGATTATGGGAGTATCTCTGTGACGATTATACCCTGGAACTTAATACTGAAAAAAAATACTCCTTGATCAGCGAAGAAGTGGACTTTTAGTAATAATGATTAATCATAGTAAGTGGACTTCTAATCTTCCGCGGTACGCTTGAGGACTCTAGTCGGTAGAAAGTAAAGGTAAAATTCCCGCTTCCATGCCGTGAAGACATACGGAGAATACGGTGTTAGTCCCGTATTTCCACGACCTTCGGCACATGAAAGTGTGATATGGTCAGTATCACACACGGCCTCATTTATCTATCCATATTTCGTTGGTACCCAATTTTAGAGACTGAGTCGACCCTGGGGCATTTTTTTTAGCATACATAATAAAGAAACTTTATAGGTTTCTTTATTAAGTCTTTCACTCCAAAACTTGTACTTCTGCTTGTACCACATGAGAACTCCCTGTAACTGCGAGCTGTTGTCCTTTGCAGCCGATGTTGTAGAGATGTTGAGGCACAGCATCGTATCGGCGTGGGAGCGGGTTATGGCGGCTACTTTTTCAGTCCCGGAGTACAGCTAAAAAGCAGGGAGTGTGCAATGATTCTTTAGCAGACTCCACCACCATGGGGACTATGGCGATCCCTGCCCCATTAGCCATGCTATGCCTATTACTGGGGGTACCAACGGAGAGGTGGGACAGGGTCTTGGTCAGCTTTGGTTCGCTGATTACTTTATCGGGCGTCTTCATCCCCTTCATTCCAAAACAACTTTGGTAGGGTTGGTAGATCTCGCACGCTAATATAACTCTTTCACTCCAAAACAACATTAGTAGGGTTGGTAGATCTCGCACGCTAATATAACTCTTTCCCTCCAAAACAATATTGGTAGGGTTGGTAGATCTCGCAAGCTAATATAACTCTTTCACTCCAAAACAACATTGGTAGGGTTAATAGATCTTGCACGCTAATATAACTCTTTCCCTCCAAAACAATATTGGTAGGGTTGGTAGATCTCCCACGCTAATATAATTCTTTCACTCCAAAACACCTTTGATAGGGTTGGTAGATCTCGCACGCTAATATAACTCTCTCACTCCAAAACAAAATTGGTAGGGTTAGTAGATCTCGCACGCTAATATAACTCTTTCACTCCAAAACAACATTGGTAGGGTTGGTAGATCTCCCACGCTAATATGACTCTTTCACTCCAAAACAACACCGTTAGGGTTGGTAGATCTCCCACGCTAATATGAATCACTGCTCGGAGCAATATTTAGGCAAAATTTGAATAAAATTAGAAACAGCACATTTTTAACTCATTCTATTTTTTTAATTTTAAAGGAAATTCCGTACAGTTTCTTTCAACCAAAATTTCTCATCAAAGTTTGTTCCGGCAGAGCATATAAATTAATTCAGCAGTGAAAGAGTTAAACAAAACAAGACAGCTTTTCGGCTGCCTCTACCATCTCGTGAAATACGTCAGTTTACACCCTGTTCATCTGACTAAACAGCCTGTTACTGAGGCTACCGCCTGGAGACATACTAAGATTCTGACAAGATTTTGTCCATTAGCTTCCGTGTCCAGTCTGTTTCTGACATTCATCCAAACATTAGTAAGTTCTCGTGGTCATACGAGATCAGGCTTTTTGTGCGGTCCATGAATATCATCCTTCAAGAGTGCCCAAAGCACGGGAACCTGAGGATGAAGACGTGGCCTGAGGATATGAGCGTAGGGTAAAAGCTTTGGAGCTTCTCTCGGGATCTGAAGAGGACTGCGGGCTTTACTATGTCAACAGGGATCAGGGTCTGATGTGACCAACGACCTTGAAGGCGGAAGAAAAAGAAGAAGAAGAAGAATATCAATGAGATCAACTACTTTTCCTTTTCCGTCATCCTTTGTCATGAACGTTTGTCGGTTCCTTCCTTTTTTCTTTATTCCCTTTTAATTTTTTAGTGTTGTCAGTTTCTCTAACTTCTTATCTTCTAATTTCATGCCCAAAGAATTCTAATTACCTTTCTCATATTGCTTAAATTAATTACTTTTACGTGCTTTAAATTCTCTAATTATTTCCTCTTTCCCTGTTCTGACCTTAAAGCAGAATCACGGCGCCACTGAAGCAGGATTCCCCTTACAAGGAGACTACTGGTTTGATTGATTCTTCTTGTGGAGTACAGTTTCAACTTATATAAGTTTCTTCTTGTTGCTGGTGTTCTAACCATCACCTAATTTTCTGTATTATACACTAAGAAAATACAACAAGACACCCAGGCTTTCCACTCCACAAAATTAGTACGAATACAACAACTTGAACATAACTTGGCAGTCTTCCGACCAAAACAAACTGGTCAACAATGAGAATTTCCACAAAGCCGATTTGGTGTAGTTTATCATCAGACAACACACATTTATTACAGAAATTCACAGCAACAAATGCCCGGCGTGAAATATCTACGCCACATGGGCAAGGAAAACCTTACAATGATTTATTCATACCAAAACCCATACTTACAGGCTTACCAAGGACTGCAGCCACACAGAAAAAAAACAAACTAAACTAATTCTGACAACAAGACTCGCTCTACCCCATTCTCGTTCGCCCAAACACGTCCTTCCCCTTCAACGTTCACTCAAAGACTCCTAACGACCGGCTTTTTCACACGGACCTTTCTAACGACTTTTTGCACACGGGCCTTCCTAATGACGTAGTCTACGCAACACAATTAATCTCTGAACAGAATTGCTATTCTGTTACAGAATATCTCCCCACCCCCTAAAGGTAGATATTTGGCCATCAAATATCTCCAACAAAAAATTACTAACTTTTACAGAAAACTCTCAAAAAAATTAATCAAACTAATCACTATCCAACACAACCCGAATTCTACCCACAAGGTGTACCAAGGTGTACAATATTCAAATAACTACCTACTCTTATGTGTATATTCAACACTATGAGTAGTCACGTATAACCTATGCAATCTCCATAACAACCCATCCTATATCTGGTGCATGAGACTGTCCGCAACATGGACATAACAGGAAAATGAGTAAAAGGCAATCTGCCTTACAATAAGTGCTATACACATGAAATCATACTCACAACATTCCACCTAAAACCTCAGCCATCAAGAAACCTAATTCCTCCAACTACCAACAAACTTCCACTGCTAGAAACTCTTCCTAAACGAGATTCCATCTACATCAAAACTACTAAAATTCTTCCTACAACAAAACAAGTAAGGCTCTTGCTACACAAAACCATAAGGCTCTCTTTAGACTAATCGTGAGTGGTATTTATACTATTCCTACCCACTCAGTTTTCTCCATGCTGCACGCTTTTCCCAAGACCCCTGCTCAATGGTCTCAACCAACCTACCTCTGCAACAAGGGTACTCACTCTATTAATTATTTCCTAAGTACCAATCCTGGGTATAACCCCTAGCCTGTACTGCTATAATATTCCTCCATCCCAAAAGGTAGAGGTTTGCCTGTCAAAACTTTCCAAAAAAAAACCAATGTACCTATTTAAATTATAACTCCAGGCTAATTCAAAGATAATAATCGACTCTCAACATAGAACTTCATACTCTGACTATACCCATAAACTATTCGTGTGACTTTCGGCTATACTCAGCCCATGTCCACTTCATATACAATCATATATTTCTATTATGTGTGATTCCTCAATACACATACATAGAATAGGTAAACTCTGGTACCATATATAATCTGCTATTACTGACAAATGCAGCCATATGCTGTACATACGCAGAATAGGTCCATCTGGGTTACAATTATTAATCATCCATTCTTAAACATATGTAAATATCCATTAAACATATGCAGAATAGGCAAAACTTTTGGTATCATATATAATCATCCATTCTTAACATATGTAATCATCCATTAAACATATGCAGAATAGGCAAATCTTCAGGTATCATATATAATCATCCATTCTTAACATATGTAATCATCCATTAAACATATGCAGAATAGGCAAATCTTTGGTATCATATATAATCATCCATTCTTAACATATGTAATTATCCATTAACATATGCAGAACAGGCAAAACTTTGGTATCAGGCTAATCCACCTTTTATTTATCCCCAAAGGGACTGTGCCACGTACCATATGTACGCGCAACAAAACAATGTAATATCTAGGTCCTTAAAAGAAAAAAAGACCCCCTCTGGTAATTTCACCTAAGGCTCGTCACATGGAATCTGCATGTTCCGGCCTAGGTACCCAATCAGAGAACCACACCTGCTTGTGTAATCTCCTCATAACATCACATCCGTGGTAATAATGTCACATCCAAGGCAATGCTGTCACATCAAAGATAATTAACCAATTTGAACATGGTAAATGCCATAACAATTGGCTATTGATAAGTCATCATCAGTAATGTCACCTTATTCAAGGCTACATGATTTATCATCCATCCTAATTAACTACTAATAAATCCGTTATACAAAAAATAAACAGAGGAAAAAAAATACATTCACTAGTTGCTGCACAAGAACTATATAATCTATAAAACATTATGCTTAAGAGAATCTCCACTGCAGCCTTAATCTCCCAGGGCTTCTGGTACATTTCCAATGCACTGCATGACAAAGCCTAACCTCTTCCATAGTAACATGACTCTTTCTGGAAAAACTCAGACATGGAACCAATAATCTATAATAAAACAAAAAAAACAATATTAGCATTATCCAATCCACTCAAAATAATCCAACCATACTGGCACCTAATACAGTCCAGAATAATTACTGTACTTTTTAGTTAAATAAGTTATAACAGCAAATGGCAATCTTCCAGAAAAATTTTAACTAAGAATCCTCAGTTTTCTAGCACCTATCAGAGTAAAAAACTGGAATTAATGACATATACACTAATGTCAAATATCCATATCATCCTTGCTAATGCAAAATCACAACAAAATGGTAAACTAAATGCTAATTAATTGCAATCCAGAAAAAATTCCACATCAGAACAAAATAATTGTCCCTAATGTATAAACACAATAATGTTCCTGAAATTTCTAGATAATCCATGCAGAAGAAGCATATCTGACAACTTCCAATCAACAGAATGTTCATTTCCAAAAACAAATTTTTTCCACAGGTGAAGGTAGTCCAAAAAGTTACTATATCCCTCCATATGAATGTCTGGCGACTGGATGAATCAGAACTACTCAATTGTCCAACAAACTTCCAAAGAGAATGACAGTAAATAAATCCAACATTCACTATTTGCTATAATTAATAATGTTCAGTCTGTATAATCTGGCTTGACTTCTTGCTGAAATTTCAGAGGTCACAGTTAAGTTACAAATTGTTACCTGTCCCTTCCCACATAGTACCAGCGAAATGTACCGTACAAGCTGCACTGGTTCCTGACAGGATACTGGTTCAGGATCAGCCTCACTGGTATGGCTTCATCCACTATGCTGCCTAGGGGCCAAGAGCTAGAGGTGCCCACCAAGATTCTGCGCAAGCTGGACATCGTCGCCGCCTTGAGTAGACGCCACCAAGTCTCGCCAACACACCCCTGACGCCAATTCGAAGGAAGAAAAGGACGCCAATGCAACTCAACCCTGTCCTAATCTAGACTCCTTGTCTTCTCCGGCAGAAGATGTCGGGAAGCCAATGCTGACAGAACTACCAACCGAAATTCGAACACTAGCTAGCTAACCAACTCCAATCTTGACTCCTTAACTAACTACAAACCTATCAACTCCTAATCTATCTGCAGTCAGCTTCCAACACCTAAGCTAGCTATCCTTACTCTAAAACATATCTGCTGTTGACCAAAACAGAGTCTGCCATGTTTGAAAGCCGAAACCGAGGCAGGTCATCGATCGACAATCGTAATCTAGGGCATGGTACAATAGACAATCGTAATCTAGGGCATGGTACAATAGACAAAACTTTGTGGGTACTACACAACTGGAGACAAAAATACTACAACCTGGAGACTTGCCATGACTTCACAATTAGAAGTATGAGCCGTGCATGAAACCAGCAGCCCACGAGCAACAACTAAAACACTTTGTGCCAGATCGTGAAAGAAAGCGCTGGTCACGGCGCCAACTAAAGCAGAATCACGGCGCCACTGAAGCAGGATTCCCCTTACAAGGAGACTACTGGTTTGATTGATTCTTCTTGTGGAGTACAGTTTCAACTTATATAAGTTTCTTCTTGTTGCTGGTGTTCTAACCATCACCTAATTTTCTGTATTATACACTAAGAAAATACAACAAGACACCCAGGCTTTCCACTCCACAAAATTAGTACGAATACAACAACTTGAACATAACTTGGCAGTCTTCCGACCAAAACAAACTGGTCAACAATGAGAATTTCCACAAAGCCGATTTGGTGTAGTTTATCATCAGACAACACACATTTATTACAGAAATTCACAGCAACAAATGCCCGGCGTGAAATATCAACGCCACATGGGCAAGGAAAACCTTACAATGATTTATTCATACCAAAACCCATACTTACAGGCTTACCAAGGACTGCAGCCACACAGAAAAAAAACAAACTAAACTAATTCTGACAACAAGACTCGCTCTACCCCATTCTCGTTCGCCCAAACACGTCCTTCCCCTTCAACGTTCACTCAAAGACTCCTAACGACCGGCTTTTTCACACGGACCTTTCTAACGACTTTTTGCACACGGGCCTTCCTAATGACGTAGTCTACGCAACACAATTTATTAGCGCTACACAATTAATCTCTGAACAGAATTGCTATTCTGTTACAACCTTTCAACCTAGTATATTGAAATACTCCCACGAATCTGTCTCTGTTGTTTATAGCTGATAATATGACATGAAAGCTCCTCCCATTTTTGTCTTTCAGCTCTCCTATTTCAATGAGGTCGATCTTCAAACCTCCTTCATGTTTTTGACTATCGGTATAGTCCCCATGCTGGTATCTACGGTGGCATTTCTCCCAAAGACGAGAGTTCCGTGGCCACTCCCTGCCGACTATGGAAAAAGAAGGAACCAATCTTTGGATGAGGCTATGCTGCGCAGACAGAGGGCGTGGCAAAGGAGAATGTCAGGTCAGTGACACAGTATTCTTTTGAAAACAAAGATGTTACTATCCCATTTTTTGATGGAGCCTACATAGAAGTCTAGTATAATTGATATATCTTACATCTTACATCCTTCTCGTGCCGTTAAACATCACATAGGGCTCGCATAGTTGTTTGCCAAGTTTTCCTGTTCTCGGCGACTCTTTCAACTTCATCAAGGGATGTTATGCTCACTAAATTGGCTTCTCTTAACAATGTCCTCTTTAGAGCTTCACGTGGTCGACCTCATTTTCTTCGGCCTGTTGTGTTCCACTTGATAGATTTTTTGTGTATCCTCTGATTGTTTCTTCTCATCACATGGCCTACATATGTCCGCCTTATTTTCCTGATCACCCATGAGACAGGTTGTTGTTTGCTCATCTGTCTTGTCTCTGTGCTGTTCTTAAATTCATTCTACTTTATACCAAGTATTTTCCTTAGGCATTTGTTTTCAAAAGAGTCTAATTTCTTGTCTATTTCTTTAGTTGATTTCCAGCTTTCACATAAATTAGGGTGTATATCACATTTGAACTGAATAACCTTAACTTGGTTTTTGTGCTTATAACTTTTAAATTCCATATATTCTCAAGATTTTTGAAGGAGAATGCTGCTTTTCCAACTCTAGTTCTAACTTCCTTCCTGGTGTCACCATCCTGGTCTATGTTGCTCTTGGTATGCAAATTGGTTAACTTCATCAACAACTATTTCTTCTGCGTATATTTTTCCTTCTTGATTAATGAGAAGCTTCATTGTTTTTGTTTTGTCTTTGTTAATTTCAAGACCTATTTTGATAGCTAATGAAGACAGGGAATCTGCATTGACCTGCATCGATTTCACATTGTCACTGATAAGAGTTATGTCATCAGCAAAATGAAGATCTTCTATTTTGGTCCCATGTACCCAGTCAATGCCGGTTTTACCTGCACAGGATCTTTTCATTATAAAGTATATGGCAATTCCAAAAATCAAAGGAGATAATATACATCCTTTTTTCCCTCTTGCTTCAATCTGAAATAATATATATATAATATATATATATATATATATATACGGTTATTATTTCATCTTCTTGTCCATGTCCTGGGATACAACGAAACTCATAACATCCGACTATCGCTATCAACGTCATCTTCAATTGCCACCGTTATTAACACACTACGTAAAAGCATAGAGATATACAACAATGAAAGCTTTCAGGAAAGATAAGTTTGCCAAATACGAATCAGTGGTTCCCAGAGGGGCAGTAAATCCGTCCCATTCCGCTCCTCGGGTGGAATATGGGAAGATTAAGGGAGCGGAAAGGGGAAGAGAGAGAGCAGTCAGGGAGGTGCAGCATCAGATCTAGTTTATCGAAAAAAACACTAGGTTTTAGGAGCGCTGAGGATGTTGACTGGGAGGTAAAAGGGAGATAATAACCTGAAAATGTATGAGAACCTCTGGATAACATCTTCCTGGGAAAAGTATGAGAACCACTGGACAACAGCTTTCTGGGAAAGGTATGAGAACAACTGGATAACATCTGTCCGAAAAAGTATGAGAATCACAGGACAGCACCTTCTTGGGAAAAGTATGAGAAAAACTGGACAACAGCTTTCTGAAAAAGTATGAGAACAACTGGATACCATCTGTCTTAAAAAGTATGAGAACCACTAGAAGTGTCTGCTATCATTATCATTTAGCTTTTTCTGCTGTCACTGTCATTAGTAATGTCCTCTGTCCTTATCACCTTATCATCTAGCATTGCCTGTGCCATAATAATATGGCATTGTCTACTGTCCTAATAATCTAGCATTGTCTGCTCTCCTAATAATCTAACATTGTCTTCTGTCCTAATAATCTAGCATTGTCTGCTCTCCTAATAATCTAACATTGTCTTCTGGCCTAATAATTTAGCACTGTCTGCTGTCCTTAATCATTTATGATTTCTGCTGTTTTAATAATATAGCATTGTCTGCTGTCCTGATAATCTAACATTGCCTGCTGTCTAATAATCTAGCACTGCCTGCTGCCATTATCACCTAGTATTAGTCTGTTGTTCTTATTATCTAGCACTGTCTGCAATCTTTATCATCTAGCACTGTTTACCGTTCTTATCACCTAGTAGTGCACGCTCTGATTGTAACCTCTAACAAAACAACAACATTACTGAGCAGAGAAACCATGCCATCAGTTCTGTAGCGTTCAGTCCTATAACTAAATAAACCAGAACAATTAAAGTTCTAGAAATGTATGTAGCTCGACCCTGTTTTGTGACTGTATGATAACTTGAAGGGGAACACCTTGCAGATAAACTATTTCTAGAAATAGTTGAAAGCCATGTAGATAAACTATCTCTAGAAATAGTGTAACACGAGGCAGATAAACTATCTCTAGAAAAAATATTGGAACACCAGGAAAAAAAAACAACATTTGTTGACGAATATGAGCAAGATTGACTGATTTAATCAACTATTCCTACATTCTTGACGCTATTCTTGTCCTACATTCTTGACGCTATTCTTGTCCTACATTCTTGACGCTATTCTTGTCCTACATTCTTGACGCTATTCTTGTCCTACATTCTTGACGCTATTCTTGTCCTACATTCTTGACGCTATTCTTGTCCTACATTCTTGACACTATTCTTGTCCTACATTCTTGGCGCTATTCTTGTCCTACATTCTTGGCGCTATTCTTGTCCTACATTCTTGACGCTATTCTTGTCCTACATTCTTGACGCTATTCTTGTCCTACATTCTTGACGCTATTCTTGTCCTACATTCTTGACGCTATTCTTGTCCTACATTCTTGACGCTATTCTTGTCCTACATTCTTGGCGCTATTCTTGTCCTACATTCTTGACGCTATTCTTGTCCTACATTCTTGACGCTATTCTTGTCCTACATTCGTGACGCTATTCTTGACTTACTGTACTGGTTGTAAGGGCATTTCTATATTCTTGACTATATTCTTGACTTATTGTACTAGTTGTAAGGGTATTCCTATATCTTGACTCTATTCTTGACTTTAGGACGTCTAAAATCTATGACCTGTAGCATTTGCATGCCGTAGAGAGGGGTGGAGTGTTAGTGCCTTATTTCTAGACCACTACAACATTTGAGGTAGGGATGTCTTTGTTTTCCTAAGGAAACCTTAGTTACCTTTTTTTTTTTTTTTGGAGGCTGGTTTGACCCCGGTGTCGGTCAGTCGGTCGGTCCGAAAAAGAAAGCCTGCCCGAGTGCTAAATCGAACCAGGGAAATCCTGGTCGGCAGGCGAGTGTATTAATCACTACACCACCGCGGTACACATGTAAAAACATAACAATATTTTGATCCGAACTTAACCGAACTAGTTCGGTTAAGTTCGGATCAAAAAAGTCATATGAAATAATGTCTCCTGTATCGTTCAGATTTTCAGACGTCTTATGGCTGTCTTTCTTCTCTTTCAGTCTTGAGTGTTTCCACCGAAAGAAAGACTTCTTTGATTTGTCGAGGCTACTGCTTCACAATATTAATGTTTTGGATTATCCGAATTTTCAACTGCTTTACCCAGGGTAGGAGTGGCATACAAGTTAGTGCTCTCATGGTGTTTCGAGACCAGCCAGAGGCAACCCAGTTATCCCGTCTGTAGAAATGAGTATTGGGCTCCTGGGCATTGAAGAAGGAAAAGCGGCCAAGTAGTGCTGATCGCATCATCCTCTTACATGCTTCCCGCGCCGTCAGGCATCACACAGGGCTCGCAGTGTATCTATCGTCAGTCTCAATTCTCAGCGAACTTATCAGTCTCATCAAGATATTTCGTTTCTTTGTTGTCATTGTTCTCTGCTTGGTCTCTCGAGGATGACCTCTTTTCTTGTCTCCGGATCTTTCCCATTTGATGGCCTGCTTTGTAATTCTCTGATTGTTTCTTCTCATTAACGTGCATCATCCTCTAGTGTATAGTTTTTCTAACTGTGCCGCGGCACAATCGCATGCCGCGAAAGAGCTACAGGTGTGTCGCCACATTTTTAGAATACAAATGTTTTAGACCAAATTACAGCGCATTTTTTAAATATGATAAATACCCGCCAGATGGGAAAAAGATTAGTTACTAATTTATTTATATGATAAATACCCGCCAGATGGGAAAAAGATTAATTAGTAATTTATTTATATGATAAATACCCGCCAGATGGGAAAAAGATTAGTTACTAATTTATTTATATGATAAATACCTGCCAGATGGGAAAAAGATTAGTGAGTAATTTATTTATATGATAAATACCCGCCAGATGGGAAAAAGATTAGTTAGTAATTTATTTATATGCTAAATACCCGCCAGATGGAGAACAGTCTAGTTATTAATTTATTTGTTTGATAAATCCCCGTCAAATGGAGAAGGGTTTAGTTACTAATTTATTTATATGATAAATACCGCGAGATGGACAACAGTTTAGATATTAATCCCAGTCTAGCGCGAGCCTAACAGTTAGATATTAATCCCAGTCTAGCGCGAGCCTAACAGTTAGATATTAATCCCAGTCTAGCGCGAGCCTAACAATTCGATATTAATCCCACTCTAGCGCAAGCCTAACAATTTAGATATTAGTCTCAGTCTAGAGCGAGCCTAACAGTTTAGACATTAATCCCAGTCTAGAGCGAGTCTAAAAATTTAGATATTAATCCAAATCTAGAGCGAGCCTAACAATTTAGATATTAATCCTAGTCTAGAACGAGCCTAACAGTTTAGATATTAATCCCAGTCCAGCACGAGTCTAACAATTTAGATATTAATCCCAGTCTAGAGCGAGCCTAACAGTTTAGATATTAATCCCATTCTAGAGAGAGCCTAACAGTTTAGATATTAATCCCAGTCTAGAGAGAGCCTAACAGTTTAGATATTAATCCCAGTCTAGCGCGAGGCCACTCCAAACAGGCTGACCTTTCACACAGAAAAGAATGCCTTATATAATAAAACTAACAGTTGCTCTCAGTTTTTTTTCAAGCTTCGAATATGCTAAAAATATATAGATAAAAAAGTTGAAAATGCTAAAAATATATAGTTAAAAACTTATAAAATGCTATGGTTGGAAGTCTAGCATTAAAATCACAAGCGTGGCGCTAACGACAGAAAGCTGCTTTAAAAAGCGTGTCACTAGTCTGAACAAGCTTGGGAACCGTTGCTCTAGTGTGTCGTCAGGTCAAGGATAGTAGAGGGCACCAACACTGTATCCCCTTTTATGGCATGATAAGTGGTTTCTTTCATTTTAACATAGAGTAGTGAAGCCAGGGATAAGCCTAATGCATCCCTCAACAAATCTCTCACTCCACTAGACGACCCAGAAAACGATCTAGATCCTCATTTGTACCCCGAATCCTCCCTTCTTACCGATTACGATTCGACAGAGGCGGGAGTGACCTTGTGCAGGAAGCCGCCGCCCAAGTTTTCGCCCTCGGCCGTCCAGTCGTTGTTTGTGTGGTCTGTGCTGTGGTTTGGGATACAGAAGCTTCACGAGGCGGTGTTTGAGACCAGAGTGGTCGACATAGCCAACACGGAGGTCATGGGTCCTCTAGGTAAGTCTTTGACATATATATATACAAGTGTATATCTATAAAATATCAAGAAACGAACGACCCATTTTTCCGATTGAGAACAAGACACTGATCACTGCGACACCATCTATATCAGAAGCTGAAAATTGACCGAACAGATCTGTCTGTCTGTGGCAAAAGAGCAGGAGACACCACATCACATCCTCCAGAGTTGTCAGGTACACAACCCACTCAGGCAAAGGACCTGGTCAGACCCCAGCCCCCGCTATAATAGAAGCTCTATGGTCATGCTGAAAACCTGAGACGAACTGCCACATCTGTGTGTGTGTGTGTGAGTGAGTGAGTGAGTGAGTGAGTGAGTGAGTGAGTGAGTGAGTGAGTGAGTGAGTGAGTGAGTGATGAGATGAACTGCCACATTTACTGAATTATCAAAGAGGTTATTGTCACCTGGCTCGACGAAGTAGAACTAGCCAAGACCTTGTCCTGCCTGTTTCGTTCTATTTCTGGCCAGCTATTAGGACACAGCTCTCCTTGTTCCAAATTTGGATTAGAATCGATCGAGGTACATTTTTCTTAAGTCTTCTCCAGACCATTAAAGCAAACCAATGTAATCCACTTCCGATCCGATACTATGTCTGCGCTTCAAGATTATTACAGCATCGACTGCAAAGAAAAATAAAACTTAACCTTTGAGATTAAAAACTGGAACTAGAAGATCAAAGAGGCAGTTAACGAATGACCAGTCATGCCTAGAATACCACGCCTGAATATTAACCAAAAAACATAAAAGAAAAACGTATCAGAAAACTATATTAACCCTTTCACGCCATCTGAGATTTTTAGTTCATTTAACAGTTAAGGAGTTAACAGCATAGAGCAGAATTTATAAGAGGAGTAAAATCTTGCTTAATACAATCATTAAGTGCCACGGTGATGACCATAAAGCATTTTTTTTCTCTTACTCTCTACATCTATCAGATATCAAAGTTACTAAAACGCTCGCAGGCAGAAGCGTGTTTATAAAAAAATAAAAGAACTATATTAAAGAATATATAAGAAGAACTATATTAACGAATATATAAGAAGAACTATATTAAAGAATGTATAAGAAGAACTATATTAAAGAATATATAAAAACTAAATTAAATAATACATAAGAAGAACTATATTAAAGAATATAAAAGAAGAACTATATTAAAGAATATATAAGAACTGTATTAAAGAATATATAAGAAAAACTATATTAAATAATATATAAGAAGAACTATATAAGAAGAATATATAAATAAGAGTTATATCTCACAGTAATAATTTACTTTTCAAAGAATTTTGGCCTTGTGCAGCGAGCATTGAAGAGCACTTTAATAATCACGTGAATAACAATGTTCATCTCAAAAGTAACTCACCTTCTCCTCCCCCCTCCTCCCTCACAAAAAGGTGCATCATGCAAGCAAAAGGAACAAAATTAAACCAATATGACAATTTTTTTACGTACTTAGGCACCTTCATCAGATGAGAAGATGTATAACCGAAGCAGAAAAGCAGAATTGCACAAGCCAAGATCTCATTTCAAAAGCTGACATACATACTTTCAGTCACTGTCTATGACAGTCAGGAAGAGAGTGCTTTCATTGTCTATAAGAGTCAGGAAGAGAGTGCTTTCAGTCATTGTCTATGAGAGTCAGAAAGAGAGTGCTTTCAGTCATTGTCTATGAGAGTCAGGAATAGAGTGGTTTCAGTCATTTTCTATGAGAGTCAGGAAGAGACTGGTTTCAGTCATTGTCTATGAGAGTCAGGAATAGAGTGCTTTCAGTCACTGTCTATGAGAGTCAGGAAGAGAGTGTTTTCATTGTCTATGAGAGTCAGGAAGAGAATGCTTTCATTGTCTATGAGAGTCAGGAAGAGACTGCTTTCAGTCATTGTCTTTGAGAGTCAGGAAGAGAGTGCTTTCAATCAATGTCTATGAAAGTCAGGAAGAGAGTGTTAACATTGAGCCATTTCTTTTCCATGTATGGGAAGCTTGGAAGGTCAGTGAAGGTGTACAAAGAAGGCTGGAATCAGCTGAAATGTGGTTCTTAATGGTGAAGATACCATGGGCAGCGAGAAAATCTAATGAGGTTTTGAACGACGCACAGGAAAGGAGGAAAATTATAACGACGATCAGAAAACGACAGTCCATTTTTTGTTGGGCATGTCTGGTGGAGAGGTGGGCTAGAGCACCTGATGGCAACAGGGAAGACTGAAGGTAGAAGAGATAGAGATAGGCAGAGAGAAGCAATGTTTAATGATTTGGCATCCCGGCACGGGAAATAATTATAGCGGTATATTGAATGTATGGATGTAAGATAGATAACTCATCTGAGAATTCATATGATTTCTCTCTCACCTGACCTCTTTCCTGTCATTCCCCAACCGTGACCCTCGTGCAACCCGAGACAAAGCAGATGGACTCTACTCACAAACAGCTGATTACTTTAGAAGATAACTCATTTTATACAAATATTCCAATTCTCAGAGTTATCTATATTACATCCAAACATTCAATATACCGCTATATACAGTGACAAGCCTCTTGAGATGCACAAGAGATCGAGGGTTATGGAAGGACATGATGTCATACACTTGTCTGCAGGAACATTGAGAGAGAGAGAGAGAGAGAGAGAGAGAGAGAGAGACGGAAAGAGGGAGACGGAAAGAGGGAGAGAATAACTATTATAAACTCTCCAGATCTTTTCTAGCTTGTTACTGTTTGTTTGCCCATTTCACAGACTGTTTATTTTGCTCATTTCACAGACTTTGAGAAATACTTTGGTTTTGTCCAGCTACTGGGAGCATTTTGTTCTCCCCTGGCGGGTGTTCTCATAGACAGACATTTCCCAAGAGATTTAGGTACGTACTGTGTGTTCAACCATGTGTGCGATCATATTTTTCACAGAACCCATTCTTCATAAACCACAATGTTTATAGAACCCATTCTTCATAAACCACAATGTTCACAGAACCTATTCTTCATAAACCACGATGTTCACAGAACCTATTCTTCATAAACCACGATGTTCACAGAACCTATTCTTCATAAACCACGATGTTCACAGAACCCATTCTTCATAAACCACGATGTTCACAGAACCTATTCTTCATAAAATCATGATATTCATAGATTACATTTTGTACCAAACAACTGCATTCATACATAACTTACTTTTTGCAAACCAGTGTTCACAGAACCGATTTTCCGCAGGAAAATTCCGCAGGTGTTCATATATAACTGAATTTGGATACAAACCACCGTTTTCGCGGAATCATTTTGCTATAAATCAGTGTGTTCACAGATCATATTTACTACACAACACTCCATTCACAGAAAAAATTTTCATGTAAACCACAGTTTTCACAAAACCCATCTCTCCACAAAGTACAGTGTTCACGTATAGCCTATCTCTCCACAAAGTACAGTGTTCACGTATAGCCTATCTCTCCACAAAGTACAGTGTTCACGTATAGCCTATCTCTCCACAAAGTACAGTGTTCACGTATAGCCTATCTCTCCACAAAGTACAGTGTTCACGTATCGCCTATCTTCCTACAAAGTACAGTGTTCACGTATCGCCTATCTCCCCACAAAGTACAGTGTTCACGTATCGCCTATCTTCCTACAAAGTACAGTGTTCACGTATCGCCTATCTCCCCACAAAGTACAGTGTTCACGTATCGCCTATCTCCCCACAGGGCTTGGTGTTGACACAGAAACACCCTTCTTCCCACAGTAAACGGTTATCAGAACATAATTTTTCCTTTTCCAGCGATGATCAAGGTAGGCGAACCGGTGCTGATCCAGTACCTGTCCAAACTGCTTCTTGTACCTCATAAACACAGCCTGCTGGTTCACATCAGGTCGGTCAACAGCGTAAATATCACGTATTCTTTGCTGTCTGCCCAGCAACCTCCTACTTGTAAACCTTCCAGGAATTAAAGTAGTTTCACAATGTCCAGCTTCATATACGATACCTGCTTCTGCGTTTCAAGAAAACGCTGTCTACAAAAGAACGCATGATCACTTTTAAAAGAAGGTCAGTCAGTCAGTCAGTCAGTCAAATGCATGCCCCTTGCAGAACTTTGCCTCCCTAACAGCTCTCCTGTAGGCCTCTCGGTTGTAAGCAAGATGCCCTGCTGCTGATGCATTCATTCGCAGATCTTAAACGATTTCTTGCAGCCATCTTCGCTGATGAACCCAAAAAAAAAAAAAACACACAAAAAAACTAATCAACAGAGCTCACCAATTTCACTCTAAAATAATCTGTAATAATATAGTTCGGTAAAAAATTGAACATGCATAAAATTCACTCGGTGAAAATGAGGGAGAATAAAGGAATGAATTAATGAAGTAAGGATTATTTGACATGAAAACGGCTTATGATGTCCAGCACGACCTTAGAGCAATCGCCGCCGAACGTCTCAACACGTCTCAGCGTCACCGGGAGGGATCTCAGGATATACGGGTTTGTCTGTCTTAGTGAGCCCTCAGTACTACCTGATGATGTGTTTTCACACGTGGCAGAACAGTGTTGTTATAACCGCCGACTTAATGCAGGTTATCATCATATCATTTTGAATATTAAGTCTATTAAGTGTTCCAGTCTCCTCCATTAAGTGCTCCAGTCTCCTCCATTAAGTGCTCCAGTCTCCTCCATTAAGTGCTCCAGTCTTCTCCATTAACTGCTCCAGTCTCCTCCTTTAAGTGCTCCAGTCTCCTCCATTAAGTGTTACAGTCTCCTCCATTAAGTGCTCCAGCCTCCTCCATTAAGTTTTCCAGCCTCCTCCAATAAGTGCTCCGCCCTCCTCCAACAAGTGCTCTGGTCTCCTCCATTAGGTGCTCCAGTCTCCTCCATTAAGTGCTCCAGTCTCCTCCATTAAGTGCTCCAGTCTCCTCCATTAAGTGTTACAGTTTCCTCCGTTAAGTGCTCCAGTCCCCTCCACTAAGTGCTCCAGCCTCCTACACTAAGTTTTCCAGCCTCCTCCAGTAAGTGCTTTGGCCTCCTCCAACAAGTGCTCCAGCCCCCTCCATTAAGTGCTCCAGCCTCCTCCATTAAATGCTCCAGTCTCCTCCATTAAGTGCTCAAGTCTCCTCCATTAAGTGCTCAAGTCTCCTCCATTAAGTGCTCCAGCCTCCTCTATTAAGTGCATCAGTCTCCTCCATTAAGTTTTCCAGCCTCCTCCATTAAGTTTTCCAGCCTCCTCCAATAAGTGCTCTGGCCTCGTCCATAAAGTGCTCCAGTCTCTTCCGTTAAGTGCCCCAGTCTCCGAGGGCACCAATACTCCCCCCCCCCCCCCAAAGCACACCTTACATTCACTGTTACCTTTTTTTTTAACCTTTAGATATTGTCATAAAATTCCCGTAGTGATAGAGCCTATATGAACGCCTGGTCTTACAGGTGTCAGAAATTCATTATCTCGAAATTTCTACTTCCCTAGAACATAAGAGGGGGAAGGTGTTTGGGGGTGGGGGAGACATTGAGCGACCCATAGGTGATATGCTAGCGTCAGGGTTAGAGAACCATAGCTGACCAAGACCCTTTCCCAACTCTCCGTTGGTACCCCCCCCCCCCCCAGTAATGGGCGTAGACTGCCCGGCTAACAGGGCAGCGATCGCCCTAGTCCCCATGGTAGTGGAGTCAGCTAAAGAAGCATTGCACAACCCCCACCCTGCTTTTAGCTGCACTCGGACTGAAAAACAGCTTACATAACCCGCTCCCACACCGATATGATGTTGTGCATCAACATCTTCATAGAATCGGGTCGCAGTTACAGAGAAGAAGAAGAAGATATTGCAGAAGAAGAAGAAGAGAGCCATTATGCGTAACAAAATCAACAGTTGCTATATTGCGTGGATATCTTTCTTCTTTGTACGCGAGGTAACTGCTGTAAGTCTATAATCTATTATAGTTTGTTTTTGTGTGTTTTTCACACAATTTTCAAATTACATTTACAGGCTCCTCCCAAGCCACTAGACAGATGCAGCGCATCGTTCCGGCCATAGTAACTACATCCACGCTGGCATTGGCGGAGATAGCAACAGACATGTTCACTGGCCCCGCCCCTCAAGCTATCTCCACCCTTTTCAACATTCTGCATAAAGTATTTACTCATACCACAATGTGCGCTTTTGTCATGCATGTGTAAGTATTCTTTCGTCTACAGTTTGTTTCAAGCGAATATCTGAAGCAGTGCAGTGGACACTGGGGCAGTTGGCCTGAAGTGTCACGGTCAAATGTAGATCCATTCAGGTGGTGTCTTTGGAGAGGAAGAACATCACAAAGAACTCAGATCTGACAAGAGATAAAAAATGTTTCCTCATATTCATTAGAGTTTCGGACTTTCTCCATTGTTAAAAAGAAGATAGAAATATTCTCATGTCTCTTCATTGATATGTAGACTTACCATAATACACATATTTTTTTCTCAAACCGGGACACTTTTGAGAAAATACTCACAACAGAAAATAAGGTCTACTAGGATAAGTACCTATGACAGAAAAAGCTAAATAAAGAAGTTTGAATTGACTGAAAAGTTGTATCCATTTTTCTTCACAACTTGTATTTTTCCAGATTTCATAGACTGCTGACCAAACAGCTTTTGCAATCACTACCTCATCAAACAGTTGATCCATGTTCATTGTAATTATTTGGAATAGTTCATTCATTTTTTTCAGCTGAAGCTTCAACTTCAGACCATGTTAATTCACTGCTGTTTATCCAACTTTTATAATCCCGTGAGTTTTACTCATCACAGCGCTTATGTTAACGTGAAAGCTCTCTCGTTGTATGCAGGGAACTCTACTGTAGAGAATGTAACAACAGCACTTCTTCAGATCATCAGAGGAAGTACCCCCCCCCCCCAAGACAAGTTTTTCGGCCCTATTAAACTCCTGACACTCTTAAGGGGGTGGGCCCCTCTGGATCATGACTCCCAGAGGTCTTGTGAGTTGGTGCACCTATATAAATAGGGTTTATCATAAGACACAAAGTGCCCTCTCTGCAACGAAAGTCAAACATTGGAATATGTGCTGTCAGCATGCAGAGTATCATTAGGTCAAGGACGCTACACCTGGCGGCACAACAGAGTGCTGCAGGAACTAGTAGCCATTGTAGACAGGGCAAAAGATAAAGCAAATAACAGCAAAAGAGTTGAGGTCCCACCTAAATACTTCATAGGTGCTGGTACGACATCGAATATTGAAATCAGGGACAATCCCTTACCATCACTGCTAGATGGTGGAACTGACTGGGATGTGGTAGCGGACCTACTAGGAAGAAGAGAATACCCGACTGCCATCAAGAACACAGGAATGCGACCGGTCATTATAGTGTACTCCATAGAAAAACAGGAACTAATAATGATCGAGCTTACGGTTCCGTAAGAAACAAGAATAGAGGGGCAGCATCTATTCAAATGTGAGAAGTACAATGATCTGGTCAAGCAACTGAGGCAGGGGGCAGGAGTCAGGGCAAAAGTGATAGCTGTAGAAGTGGGAGCGAGAGGATTCGTAGCAACATCAGCATATGACCTATGTAAGCAACTGGGCATAAAAGGGACAAGCAAGAGCAAGGGCATTGAAAAGCCTTTCAGAAACAGCAGAAAAGGCTTCATGCTGGCTGTGGAGTATGCGAAACAAGCATTGAGAACATAAATAATGTCGTTTGCTACAACCAATACCAGTCCTCCGTAGCTAAATCGATAAAGATGCACTTCAAAGTACAGTGCCAACTCAATCCCGGGACAAAAAAAAAACAACAACTCACAAGACCTCTGGGAATCATGACCCAGAGGAGCCCACCCCCAGCCCCCCCCCCCCTTGAGTGTCGGGAGTTTAATAGGGCCGAAACACTTGTCTGGGGGGGGGGGGAGGGGGGTACTTCCTCTGATTATCTGAAGAAGTTGTGTTGTTGTTCCGCTCTCTACAGTAGAGAGTTTCCTGCACATCCAAGTAAAAGATTCTGCTCCACCAAAACTGTTGTCCCATAGCTCAATGTAAGAAAGACATCTGTCACGAAATGCTGTAAACTCATGTAGGATTGTATTGATATTAATACTTCCATTCTAAATTTTTTTTTTGTGCTTGCCTTATGTTTCGCACATTTCAAATAATTTTTTATGTCCAAACGCCCACCATGATCTACTGAAAGTTCTGAGAAGCACAGCTCACATTTCACTTTGTCAATACGATCACAAACTTTTTTTCAAAAACGGATAATCTTTTTTTTAATTCATCAGTAAACATGCAGAGTCTTTTTGGCACTTTGGAGATTAAATTAATTTAATTAAAGACATCTTATTTATGTTGATTGCGCAAAACCAAGAATTATTTGAAAGCCGTCTAAAATATTCAGATAAGTTTTGTTCTAATTATATTTCTTGATTAATGTTTTTCATGTTTTTGTTATTTCATTAACATAGTTTTATGTGATTCTATGGTCTCCTCTCTCTGATTCTTCTGCTAAGTTATTTTCACTGAGACAAACGCTTTTGTACGTCTTAACTCTCTCCTTTGCTCTTCCAATACATCTATACTTTATCACCTCTCTCTAATTCTTCGTCCTGTATGTGTTTGTATGATTAAGGCTCACGTCGAAACGTCACGACTTTGTATTCGTTAAATAATAAAGCTGTTCCTACTTTTTTTCCTCTCTCTCTCTCTCTCTGAACCTTAAGTGCCCAGGGCACATGGGGCTTCCGCAAGGGTTTTCCACAAATGCCTGTCCTTCGCCTTTTTTTCTGCTCTTGCCCAGGTGAGCCCTCTATTGCTCAACATCCTTTCTGTTGTTCTTCTCCATGTCTCTTTTGATCTACCCTTACTTTTGTTCCCCTGTGGTGTCCATCTTAGTGCTATTTTTGGTAGTGAGTTGTCAGTCATTCGGAGCACATGTCCTAACCATCGCCAGCGTCTTTCCTCAATAATTGTTGTCAGTGGCTTCATCTGCATTTCTGACTTTTTTTTCCTAGTTTATACAAATTAATTTACTGTACAGTACAGATTGTTGGCAAATGTCGACTCGCAATTTGAACTCAACTAAGATAGAGCATGCGCAACAATGACGTGGCCAGTGTAAGTTCCAGTGTAGCCAACTCTAATTGAAACAAAATATCAACAGCAAAAAAATGAAATAAAAATATCTGGATCTCATAGGCTACATGCTATTATAAATTCTGTGAAAAAGATCTCTGGATAAAAAATTAAACCTCTAAATTCATTAGGCCACATGCTCTAAATTTTGAGGGAAAACATCTAGATAACTTTAAAAGTACTTAAATCTAGATACAAAATATTTAGACTGGCAACAGTGTGTGTAACAGAGGGGATATGTTAGTTGCCAAATCACCATTTTACCAGAGGCTGTACTTTTTTTTTTTTTTACTTCTTATATATTCGGCACTGTTAAAATTTTAACAAATAACCGGGACAAAATGACAAACTGGCCGGGACGCGGGGACCACATCGTCAAACGGGGAGTCTTTTTTTATAATTTTTTAAAATTATTAAATGGCCGCATGGGCTCTCTAGATAACTTTACCACGTGTGTGGTGAGGGTTTGTAGATTAAAATCTACTTAACCTGGGTAGAAAGACCATGTTCTTGTAGTATAGATATATATATATATATATATTTTTTTTTTTTTTAACTGGGACAGTCCCGGTCAAAGCGGGACGTATGGTAAGCCAAATGATATGTAGTTCTCATTATTAAGTATCATTTATATAGCACACGACTGTAGCACAGCTGTGGTTGACAAGGTGGACAACCCTGCTGGAGTTATAACATTTAAAGCCCCTGAGTTGTTGTTCTCACACTCGGGCTATCAAGGTGACTTCCCTTGAGCTTGTGTGCTCAGACTAAGCTGTGGAGCAGAACTTGCACGGGATATGGCGAGTGTCTGATGGGAATGTGGAAAGAAAGCAAGTAAAAACTGAGCTTGTTGGAGATTCTGTATTTCTGTATTACTATTTTTTTGGAGTGAAAATTTAGTGTTGTGCTATAACTTTATATCTCTTCTTGGAGAATGTGACAGAGAACATGTTTACGTTGACTTGTTCTTCGTTCATATGGCGCCGAGAGTTGACCGTAAGAGACTGAGTCACTTGGAATTATTAATCTACGTTTCGCCTTTAGTACATTGATATGTAACTCAAAATAAACCACAAGACGAAAGAAAAAAGAAAAAGATCCTGCAACACCGAGTCATTTAGCTCAAACAGAAAGTGACAAGAGAAGAAAGGCTTGCCAGATGCCAGTGATAGAACAAGTGAAGACCTAGCATAGGACACTAGATACATCAGAGAATCGATCATGCTTCTAGACAAAGCGAGCCTAACTCTCAAATCTGATCAATAGAGAACTCGTCGCAGAAAAAAAAGAAGATGATTATATAGCTGTTGTATAACTATTGTAAGAACATCTCAGTTTATCACAATGTTGCCTATGGAATAGAAGATATGATAAAGTTAAGCCGATAATATATTTTGATATGAATATTCCATTCAAGAAGATACAATTGGAAAAGAAAGAGTCAAGAGAAGATTAAGGTTATAAATGAATGAATAACATCCAGAGTTCAGTGAATCAGTCATTTGCATGTCCCTTGCGGAACTTTGCCTCCATGACAGCTCTCCTGTAGGCCTCTCGGTTGTGAGCAAGATGCCCTGCTGCTGATGCATCCATTTGCAGATCATCAACGATGTCTTGCAGCCACCTTCGCCTTGGTCTTCCTCTCTTTCTTTTTCTCATTATCTACCCTTCCAAGACTGTATTATCTAAATTATCATGACGTTTAATGTGTCCAAAATATTAAAGTTTTCTCTATTTAATCTTCCTTAGTAGCCAACCTTCTTCAATATTAAGTTCTTGTAGTATGGATAAATTTGTTCTTTTATCTGTCCATGATATTTGCAGAACTCTTCTGTAGCATTTACATTCAAAGGATTTATGTGTTCCTCAGTTGTTTTATTAAGTGTCCAAGTCTCACAGGTGTATATTGGGAAGGGAAATATGCATGCCCTTAAAAATCTTATTTTTGTAGTTCTGTTTGTTCCTCTCCACAGCTTGTTTAGCTGTTTTATTTTTTTTGAAGAGCAAAAGGTGTCCTCCTTTTAATATCTCTCATTATATCTCCGTTATTAGTTAGTAATGATCCAAGATATTCAAATCTCTCTATCTCTTCCAGTTTTTCCTCATTGATACATATTTCAGTTGCCTTATTTGTTTTGTCAGTTGTCATCAATTTAGTTTTCTGTGCATTAAGATAGATGTTTTGCTCTTCACTATTCTTACGGACAGATATAATTAGTTTTTCTATTCCATTTTGTGTTGTAGACAGTAACATTATGTCATCAGCATATCTAATCTCTGGTATTTCATAACGTCTAGTTTTTATGGCATCGTATATTACATGCTATTTACACCCAGAGGTAAATATATAAATATGGCGTGACCATGTGCGCTGTGAATGCAAGATTTAATGATTGATTAAATAATTGATTTTGTCTTGTCTTATCGTGTGCTATCTCCCTGTAACTGCGAGCTGGTGTTCTTTGTAGCCGATGCTGTGGAGGTGTTGAGGCACAGCATCGTATCGGTGTGGGAGAGGGTTATGACAGCTATTTCTTCAGTCCCGGAGTACAGTTAAAAATGCAGGGGATGTGCAATGCTTCTTTTAGCAGACTCCACCACCATGGGGACTATTGCAATCCCTGCCCCGTTAGCCGGGCTAGACATGTTACTGGGGGTACCAACGGAGAGGTGGAATAGGGTCTTGGTCAGCTATGGTTCGCTATCTCTGACGTTAGCATATCAGCTATGGGTCGCTGATTGTCTAATCGGACTGAGTCTTCACCACCCCCCCCCCCCCCAACTGATTGGGGAATTGCCAGCCATACTTCTCTATTCTGCGCTTTACCTGGTGTTTCCTGTTAATTCATTTACCTTGTGTATGTATATTGTTCTCTGGTTGCACGTCTGTGTTTATGTGCGTGCGAAGCCATGTAAGTGTTCTTTTCAGTTATGTGTAAGTGATCGTATGGTACAGAGAAGATAAAGTCCTTCTTCGGTTGTGGTCATGCGTGCGATAACTACAGATACCCTGTCCAAGTACGACACTCAGAAGCAGGTATCAACATCAGAAAATATGGAGTTGTTCAATGCAAGGCGATAAAGACTGGCGATAAACACGTTCTATCGAAACATGATAAGACGGCAATGAAATACTTCTCTGTTTACATCACATAGGAAACAGAACCTTCGTCATAGCAAATTACAGGGTTTTGGAAAGGTATCTTGGCAGTATTGAACTTTTGATTACGGCTATTGTGTGCGGCGTAGTGACTACGATATGTAGGTCATCTGCGAGTCAAGCGTTTAGAACAATGCTTCTCAAAAGTTCTACCGCGGGATTCGCTAGGTGTGCCGCGAAACTTTTGAGACGTTGTGATATTGCTGGTAAAAATAATGAAAATAATCTCATTCAGTATTAATACTGAAAAGGGAAGAAGACCAACATTTTCAATACCTAACACATATTTATTTTCTAGAGTTTTACAGTAAAAGATTTCAGTTATCAATGAGAAACATAGGTTTGTCGTCTCTTACACAAAAAATTTCAATTCCTGGTGGAGCATTCGTGGACAAACATATACGTATTTCCTGCTTCGTTTAGAGAAGTTTCCGTTTTTTAATGCTTGCTAATGCCGAAATTGAAACAGCAGTGAATTTAATAGCTAACAGCAAAGCTGCAGGTGAAGATGAAATAACACCCGAAATGTTAAAAGCTATCAATAGTGACAACAAGAGACAACTACAGAGAATGTTTAATAAGATTTGGAAAGAAGAAAAGGTCCCTTATAAATGGAAAAAAGGAATTATTGTTAAAATATAAAAAAGGGAACCTTAGTGACTGTGACAACTGGAGAGGAGTAACCTTAATATCAATTGTGTCAAAAGTATTTTGCAAGATCATTTTGAATAGACCTAAAGATATAGTGGATACCGCAATGAGAGAAGAACAAGCCGGATTTCGAAAAGGGAGAAGCTGTCTCGATCAGATCTTTACTCTAAGAATAATACTTGAAGAACATATTGAAAAGCAGGAACCATTAATACTGAACTTCATAGACTTTAAAAAGGCATTTGATAGCATTCACAGAGATTCATTGTGGAGAATTTTAAGTCTATATGGAATACCATCTAAAATTGTCAACATCATTAAGGACTTCTACAATGGATATGTCTGTGCAGTTAAAACAGAAGAAGGGATGAGTGAATGGTTCCAGATTGAAACAGGCGTGAAACAAGGATGTATACTATCTCCTTTGCTTTTTTTAATTGCAATAGACTTCATAATGAAAAAATGCTGCACAGATAACACACATATTGACTGGGTACATGGGACCCAACTAGAAGATCTTGATTTTGCAGATGGCATAACTCATATTAGTAACAATGTGAATTCAATGGAAGAAAAAACAGATATCTTAAAATAAGTTAAAGGGAAAATACACGTAGAAGGAACAGATATTGAATAAATCAATCAATTTGCATACCTTGGCAGCTACATAGACCAGGATGGTGACACCAGAAAGGAAGTTAGAATTCGAATTGCAAAATCAGCATTAATCTTCAAGAATCTTGAGAACATATGGCATTCAATTGTTTGGTGCAAGTTTACATTTAAAATTAGTGGGAGGAATATTTTCTCAAGTTGGTTACAAACCAACATTTCCCCTTGGGAGTACTACCGTACTCGAGGCCAGCCTAGCTCCCCCATCATGACCGCCAACCCAGTTTCTCCCCTCCTTGGTATATTGTATGCTAATTTTACCTAATTCTCAAGCATTCAATCAACACAGCAAGACATTGACATGCAGTACAAATCACCAAGTCTGAAATTAAGGACACAGCATTTTGATCTCACTATACGCCACAACGTCACATACAACTGACACTGACATCAGCATGACACGCAGACAGGTGTCATCATAATGGACGAACAATTGGATGAATAGGATCAATGCAATGCAAAATACTTCAGGCAATCTTCAATGATAGAAAAACAACTAGATGAACAATGTCAACGCAAGCATAATACTTCAAGCGATCATCAGTAATAAAAAAGTAAGTTGTTGAACAATATTAGCGCAGTGCAACGTAATTAAGCATGGTACCATGTGATACTTCTTATGTCTGCATATTGAGACCTGATGGACCTAAGGTCCCAGGTTCTCCGGGCCTTCATGTAGCCTAAGCTACGAATTTAATGTGCAACAGCACTTATCCCTATCGCTGCCATGACACACCTCCAGATAACTGTGCTTCTGCAGCACACGATCAGTCTACATGAAAAGCATAATAAACAAATCATACATGTTGCCCTTCCAATGTACCAACAAATCGCAGTGAATTCATACACAGATTTTCCATATCGATACGTAAATGCAAGAATCCTACAATACACGTAATTCACATAATCTACACCACATGAGGTGGAATCGGCAGAATATACTAAGCACGTACAATAATATAAGAACAACGAAGAGACTACATCGCCGGCCGTGTCTCCCTATCTAATCTGATGCAAGCCAATGTTTCATTACATATTAACCCGTCGAAACCAACTACAAAATCACGTGGACAATGACGCTTCGGTCAAGGTCGTACACCCCTCGATCCAAGCGTGTATCGCCCACAGTAGTTTGGTCAGTTGCCTACAAAGACGCACGTAAATAAACTCATCCCTCTTACATCCCTCCCTCTGTGTCAGTATCTCTCTCTCTCTCTCTCTCTCCTCTCTCTCTCTCTCATTCACTTATTCCTCATTCTGCTCAAATATAAGAGAAATAACGACTGCAATGAAGCTGATTCTAGTAACATTTATACGTGTTCATCTTACTTTCTGTCATTCTTGTTGCTGACTACTTTCCTCACTCTTTCTATCTTCTGTAAAACTGAACACTGCACCTCTGTCTGCCTCATTTTCCTGCGAGCTTTTAACTGTTCTCTTATGGTCTCCGTTTTCCCACAGTCGTTTTATATCTTCCCCACAGTCCGTATTTCTCAGTCTTTTCGTCTCCTTATACGCCCAATCCCTTCTTACATGAATCTGTTTACAATCCCTTTTTACATGAATCTGCTTACAATCCCTTCTTACACGCATCTGCTTACAATCCCTTATTACATGCATCTACTTACAATCCCTTCTTACACGCATCTGCTTACAATCCCTTATTACATGCATCTACTTACAATCCCTTCTTACACGCATCTGCTTACAGTCCCTTCTTACACGCATCTGTTTACAATCCCTTCTTACACGCATCCGCTTACTGTCAGCCCCTTCTCTATTCTTATCATTGAAGTTTTTCTGCAGAATACTAGGCCACCTACATCGATTCAAAATGTCTCACACAGACTCGTGTCCATGTGGCAGTGGAGTCCAGACTCCAGAACATATCCTTCAAGAGTGCCCAAACCATGCCAGACCTGAGACGCAAGACATGGCTAGAAGACACAAACTTGGGGCAAAAGCTTTGGGGCTCCTATCAGGATCTGGAGAGAACTTGCAGGCTTTGCCATGGCGATAGGGATCAGGATATGATATGACCAACAACCTAGAACGGGGGAGAAGAAGAAGATAATTGTATATAGTTTTAGCATCGCTGTTATGGCTGTCTTGAATACCACTCGAAGCGTTTTCACTCCCCTTTGATCTTTTCTTTTTTTTTGTATTCTGTTCTCGAATTCCACTTTCATGATTCACTATTACTAATTTCCATCTTTATCACGTTCATCTTGTGTTTTGTTGTTGTTTTTGTTTCAGACATTTCAACTATCATCATCTCGGAAAATTCTACGGTTTGACATGCGCAGTCAGCGCTGTTATCGCAGCCTTCCAGTTTCCAGTCAGAACTTTCCTGATAAAGAAATATTCCAGTATGCTTCCGGTAAGTTCCAGATGTCCAGAATGTATGTTTTACTGTCTTGTATCTTCTCTGTTTTATGTGTAGAGATAGCGCGATGCCAGTGGAAAGTGCTTGTATCCTATGGTGGCTTTTCGCTGTTTGATTGAGTATGCTGCAGGCAGGAACCCACGGATGTGTCAAATTTACAATAGCGTCGTCATTGCTTTCAAGATGGAGGCCGATTCTGTGCACCCTGGTACTGAGTTGAGTGCTATGGCGTTACTGTGAGCTGTGAACTTCGCATTGACAGCATTCATGGTTCTTAGTTATGTCCGCCTAGCCTGCGGTGAACTATGAAGTTCTTTGTATGTCCTGATTCAGCTTGGCACTTTAGCTATGGAGTTCGTGCCGAGACCGACGCTGACTAGTTTCGCATTTGGACTTTTTGTAGTTTCAAAAATGGCGTCCCTCACTGGGCTGATGCAAAGGACCATCTGTGAACATTCTGTGCGATATTCATTTGTACATGCGATGGAGCGATTATGAGAGTATCAGCTTCGCAATGATACCGAGAACCTAGTACTGAAAACTAAACGATGATCTGCTCCGTCTATGTGAGTTGTCCGATCTTAATAATCGAGATAGAGCTGGCTCAATAGTCTGGGGATGAAGGTACTGGGCTCTGACCATGTCGTCCTCTCCCTCTTCCATTACTTCTCGATTCTTACCAAGGCTAGGGTGTACGGTGACCGTACTTATGTCCTACATGAAAATAGAAGACCTGATTGATTGCACAGGTAGGATCGGAGTAAAGACCTCAGAGCGTGTACCCTAAGAGTGTCCACATTTTACAACCCTGCGCTTCCAGAATTGGCCACAGGGCGCGGACCTATGGCAGAAGCTGTGGGGATGCCGGGAGGACCTGGAGAAGATTGGGCTTCATTCCCTGGCGACCGGGCTTCTGATTTAGCGTCACAAAGAACATGATGATGATGATGATGACCTAAACACTATCATGAGTGTAATGATAGCCCTGCAATATTTAATCATTTTATTGCTCATGACTTCATGTTATCGTCAGTGTTATGCACATGTAATAACGACTGGCTCTGTTAGCCTTTTTTTTAGCGTGTGTTTAAACCAGAATGTGTATGTTAACCAGTAATGTTCAGGACTTATCAGTCAGTCATTTGTATGTCCCTTGGGGAACTTTGCCTCCCTAACAGCTCTCTTGTAGGCCTCTCGGTTGTGAGCAAGATGCCCTGCTGCTGATTAATCTATTCGCAGATCATCAACGATGTCTTGCAGCCATCTTAGCCTTGGTCTTCCTCTCTTTCTTTTTCATATTATGTACCCTTCCAAGACGGTCTTCTCTAAATTATCATAATGTTTAATTTGTCCAAGATATTTAAGTTTTCTCTGTTAATCTTCTTTACCAGCCAGCTTCATTCAATATTAAGTTCTTGCAGTATGGATATATTTGTTCTTTTTTGTGTCCATGATATTTGAAAGACTCTTCTGTAGCATTTATATTCAAAGGCATTTATATGTTGTGTTTCTCAGCTGTTTTATTAAGTGTCCAGGTCTCACAGGCATATGTTGTGATGGGAAAGTTGCATACCCTTAAAAATCGTATTTTTGTAGTTTTGCCTGTTCCTCTCCACAGATTCTTTAGTTGCTTTATTTTTTGAAGAGCGATAGCTTTCCTCCTTTCAATTTCAGGACTTATATGATTCATCTTTTGCTGACAAAGGTATACGAATCAGTTATGGAGACTAGAGTCAATTATATTAATAAAGATTGTTCTACAACGAGCATTACAGACGAAGTCTTTCAAAAGCATAGAGTACTGGAAACTGGGGGAAAAAAAAAACAACCTAGTTCTGTTACTGATCCTGGAGAGTTGCTTCTTAACACTCGGGGCATATCCATATGTATTCAGCTTTCTTCATCAGGGATGCCCTTCAGTGTTTTTAGAGATATTACTCCTATGTTATGTTGATTATGTACTCGCTGTGTCCTAGCAATTAGAAGGGTTTTTCATCCACTGCCCTTTGTAACTTGTAGATCAGTTTATCGTGCAGGTTGTGTCCTTTCGCTGAAAAGAAATGTTAAACTTGTTCTTCGATTTTATTTTGTTGTTGTTGTTGAATAACGTCATATATATATATATATATTTGAACCTTAAGTGCCCAGGGCACATGGGGCTTCCGGAAGGGTTTTCCACAAATGCCTGTCCTTTGCCTTTTTTTTCTGCTCTTGCCCAGGTGAGCCCTCTATTGCTCAACGTCCTCTCTGTTGTTCTTCTCCATGTCTCTTTTGGTCTACCCTTACTTCTGTTCCCCTGTGGTGTCCATCTTAGTGCTGTTGTGAATATAGAGTTATATAGGTCCCTGTTTTGTCCATTTTGATGAGGCCGTCCAGGCTGACCCTTCGCTGATAGCTGATCAAGCTTTTTTTTCATTTCCGTCGACTCTTGTGTGACTCGGACAGTGTAGCCATGGAGGAAGAAATCTACAAGAAACTACGCCCAAATGCCACCATAGGGGAAGAAATCTACAAGAACCACGCTCAAATGCCACTATGGAGGAAGAAATCTACAAGAAACCACGCCCAAATGCCACCATGGTGGAAGAAATCTATAAGACACCACGCCCAAGTGTTACCATGGTGGACGAAATCTTCAAGAAACCACGCCAACATGCCACCCTGGAGGAAGAAATCCTCAAGAAACCACGCCCAAATGCCACCATAGGGGAAGAAATCTACAAGAAACCACGCCCAAATGCCACCATAGGGGAAGAAATCTACAAATGCCACTATATGGGAATCAGTCTGCAATAAACCACGTCCAAATGCTACCATAGGGGAAGAAATCTACAAGAAACCACGCCCAAATGCCACCATGGTGGACGAAACAAATCGAAAAAGCATTGATAGATAAAACCATAGAGTAGTAACGTTTTTAAAGCACTTACATCGTGCCATATCCGGAAGGGACGCATGAGCTATGGTTAGATGTTTTTTATTTTAATTCCGTCGAGCATAGAACAAACCAGCATACCATCTTTTAAGAAAATATAATATTGATTTTCATATAAGAAGCATGCTAATTGTTCATAATGGGGCACTAATGTTATTTTCCAACGGAAAATGTTAAACACGGGGAGAGAGAGGAAGTTTTGAAACAGGAATATTCTGTTTCATATAAAATTTTCTTTCCTGAAAGGAGAAAATGGAGAAATGTAATTTGGAGTTTAGTTCTCGTTGTTTTGCTTCGAGAACGAGATGTAATGAGATTTGACATTCCGTTCAAAATTTAGTTTGTAATTTCAGTGACTGTTGATGTGGGATGCCGTTATTGTTTGTTGTTGCTGTTGTTACTGGTGTTGTTATTACTGTTGTTATTGACTCTCCTGCTTTGTTGTTATTGCTGCTGTTGTTGTTACTGCTATTGTTTGTTATTATTATATCGTTGTTGTTATTGATATTGCTGTTGTTGCTGTTGCTGTTATTGTTGTTGTTGCTGCTGCTGCTGCTTTTTGCTCCTTCCACTTTGTTTCCAATGTTGCTGCCGTCGTTATTGCTTGCGCTGCTGGTTTTTCTTTTGTTTTTTGTTTTTTGTTTTGGTGCCGTGCTGTTGTTACTGTTTTTGTTAAAGTTGCAGCTGCTGATATTGTTGTTATTTCTGTTGCTGCTGTTGCTATTTTGGTTGCTGCTATTGCTATTTTTGTTGCTCTTTTTGTTACAGTTGCGGCTGCTGGTACAGTTGCTTTTGCTGTTCTTACTGTTACTGTGTTATTTTTGTTCTCATTGCTGTTGTTGTTTTGGTTTTTGATGTTGCTAGTGTAGAGACTAATGACAGAGGTAAAAGATAAAAGGTAAAATTCCTGTTTCCATGCCATTAAGGCATATTGGGGAATACAGCGTTAGGCCCGTATTGTCCATGACCTTCGGCACATGAAAGTGTGAGGTGGTCAGTATCACGCCTGGCCGCTTTACCTTCCCAGATTTCTCGGGTACCCATTTTTAGAGGCTGGGGGAACCCCGGGGCCTTTATGGTGTGTACCAGAAAAAAAAATCCCACTGTTGCGACTGAACCCTGAACCACCTCATTAGTAAACCGAGCGCCTAACCACTAAGCTAACCAGGCCGTCAAATGACAGAGGTGGTAGACAAAACTTTCTTTTGTTTTCAAAAGAGGCTTAAGTACGTGAAATACTAGAGACTACTGCGTTGCGAAGATTTATCTTTTTTTTTTTTTGGTTCTTTTTAGTCATCTGAGGATATTCATTGCGTTGTTTTGGAGTTCACTAAGTTATAAAGTAGTTTATCTGCGAAAAAGAGGTGCAGACAGCAGGGTGTACGCTGCAGACATGTCAGTTACACAATTCACTCAGGTGAAGGACCAAGTCTGACCTCAGCCCTCTAGAGAGAAGCAGCAGGGCGATGCTTAGAACCCGAGGTGAACTGCCACGTTTGTGAGAGAGAGATTCGCGTCGATGGCTGAGCGATTATCGACCATTGAAGAAGAAGAAGAAGAAGAAGAAAGAAGAAGAAGAAAGAAGAAGAAGACGAAGAAGAAGAAAGAAGAAGAATCATCTCTTTAAACTGTAATAGTATGTACGAAGGATGATAAATTAAGAGTCAAGACATGGTGCTCCAGCGATACAACGAGCAGAGCTTTATCGACAAACCCCTAAAGCGTGTGAAATCAGGAGAGATTATAATGTCCGGATGGTTAGTTTCCAGCACGTATCTCTCCTGGCAGTGGTCGGCAGTTCAAAACCAGTTGAAACTCTCAAGAAATCTCATCTGAAAAAAAATGGCTTCCCGACTTTTTCTGGAGTTATAGAAAGAGAGACATCTTTGTCACACAAATATTTTGAGTGAGGAGTTACGGTAAAATGACTGGAGAAAGAAGTCATATAGAGGGTGTTGGTACGAGCTTTATGGGATTTCACACTCTCTACAGCGGATCTAAGGAAGCAAGCTCTCACAAGGCCTTGCAAGAATGGACGATACGTTAATTCCGTATAGTATCACCGGAACCTGCTTAGAAGAGAACCAGTTTATTTTAACCGTTAACCAGCTTATGTTCACAGAACACTGTGTCATCAGTATTACAGTCTTTCCGAGCTTTCGTGTTCTTCATAAGAGTGTTATTACATTGTCTTGTCTTGTCTCCTTCCTCATATACTTTGTGGTGTTGATGGGGACAAATAGATGCCTTGATAGGGCTCGATGATTTGCTTCATATAATAGGATATTTAACGCGTCTGTAATCTCCTCTCTCCATCTCCTGAGTTGGCGGTCTCTTCCTCTGTTACCTAAAAATGTGTTATATATTGTCTGGTGGTAACCATGTAACATGGCCAAACCATTTGACTTGGTGTTTCTGGATGTAGTGTAATACTGGTGTTACTCCAACTTTTGCCCTGACGGTGTCATTTCTTATTTGGTCTCTTCTTTTGACATTTAATATTCTCCTTAAACATCTCATTTCTGTCGTGATGATTTTTCTTTTGTTCTTGGCTGTTAGTGTCCATGTCTGACATTGATAGCATAGAGTTGGGAGCAAAACTGTGTTGTACAGTGCCCTTTTTTGTTTCAGTTGTGATGTATTTGTTTTTCAGTAAAGGAGTCATTTGTCCAATGACCTGATTTACTTTACTGCATTAGTAGTGACGTGCAATATGGCGGGTGTTTTGTTTATAACGCTCTTGCCGGCAAGCACAAAGCAGTGAAACTCCGATTGATCTGTCACATATCCCGAACCGAGGGTTGGGCTTGATCTTATCTTATATCTTATATCCTTCCCATGCCGTTAAACGTCACATAGGGCTGGCAGGGTAGTTCGCCAATTTTTTCTGTCTTCGGCGAGTCTTTCAACCTCATCAAGGGATTTTATGCCTGTCAATTTGGCCTCTCTTAACAATGTCCTCTTCAGAGTTTCACGCGGTCAGCCTCTTTTTCTTTGGCCTGTTGGGCTTGATGCTAATGATCTTATCCTGGGACCCATCTAGAACTCTAGATAGGAGAAAAAGAAATTGTTATGGAAACTCGCAACAAAATCAACCGAGCATGTGAGCGAAGAACAGCCAGTCTCATGGGTGATCAGGAAAATGAGGTGGATATATGTCGGTCACGTGATGAGAAGAAACAGTCAGAGAATCCCAAAACAAGCTATCAAGTGGAACACAACAGGCCCAAGAAGAAGAGGTCGACCACGTGAAGCTCTAAAGAGGACATTGTTAAGAGAGGCCAAATTAACAGACATAAAATCCCTTGATGAGGTTGAAAAGCTCGCCGAAAACGGGAAAACTTGGCGAACTACCGTGCGAGCCCTGTGTGACGTTTAACGGCACGGGAAGGATGTAAGAAGATAGAAGATCCGTTCTCAATCTCAGCGTCAATCGTCCGTGAAGATGATATTATGCTACCTAGGTATTTGGAATGTTTCATTTATTATTACATTGTCACTAACTAGGTGGTGCGGAGTTCAGTAGTCAGGGTATTAAAGTTCCTTTGAACTGAGTGGTTAAGTGCTCAGCCTACTAATCCGGTGGTACCTGGTTCAAGTCCCAGTAGTGCCGATTTTTTTGTATGATACCACCACACCTAAAAAGGCCCTCAGGGTAAACCCATCCTCTAAAAATTGGTACCAAAGATGTCTGGGAATGTAAATGCGACTAAAAGTGATACTGACCACATTCACACTTTCATATGCTGGAAGGACTTGGAAATTTGGGCCGTATCTCCAATATGCCTTAAAGGGACGGATACGGGAATTTTACCTTCTCATGTCAAATCTTGGGTGCCGCCGTGGTGTAGTTGTTAGTACATTCGCCTGACTGTCAAAAGGTCCCTGGGTTGATTTCGCCCTCGGGCGGAACTTCTCAGACCGGCAGGCATCGGGGTCAACCCAGGGGATTCCCTAGGAAAACAAAGGCAGCCGGACAAGGTGCTGCCAACCCTGGCACAAACGCTGTAGTGGCTTAGAAATGTGAAAGCGCTAAACACTTCACACCCCTACGGCGTACAAATGCTACAGGACACCTTTAGCTAGTACACACTACTTTGGTATTACTTTGATTTGGCTGGTGAGTCGTGCAGTAGATGGAAAGAAATTGAGCTGATTGATCAGTCGGTCTCTTTGACCAGCAAAGCTAAAGATAATACCAGGTGATTTACGCTAGCAATGTTTCAGTGTCAGCTTCCTCTGTTTATAGAGTTAACTCTAACAGACGCTGATGCAGAATTACTTCAATCTGAACCTCGCGTTTAGTGCAGTTTGCAGTACATTTCCTTAGTTCATAAATGACTCTTGCCTCGAAATTAATTAATTTGTTTATAAGTAATTTAAATTAATTCATGCTCATTTTTATGATAATATATATCCACAGGCTCACATTCTTCTGCTCATCCTTTCTCTCATCTCATTTGCTCACGCCATCAACGTATGGAACCACTGCCGAAAGAGACTGATTACTGACCAATCAGATCGCGCTGGGGAAAAATGTGTCCGGACCGCCCCCGGTCACGCCCCCTTTGCTGTCCATATAGAAACAGACGATAGTAACCTGCCAGGTAACAAAGTAGAAGGCGCAGATGAGAACGACCGCAGACCAGAGCAAAACTATGAGCTTACAAATACAGCGGGCCATGACAATTCTAGTGAGTACACGTGCTATACTTCATCGGCAATAACATTCTCTTCTTTTTTGTTTCAGCGGATTCTCCCTTACTTTTTTAGCTTGTATACTGAAAATATAATGAGGAATGTTAGAGAAGATGTTGGCAAAGAATATTACGATGCCATAAAAATCGGAGGTTATGAAATACCAGAGATTAGATATGCTGCTGACACAGTATTCCTGTCCACAACACAAAATGGAGTTAAAAAACTAATTATGCCAGTCCGTAAGAACAGCGAAGAGCAAAACCTCTATCTTAATGCACAGAAAACAACAAAACAAACAAAGTAGCTGAAATATGTATCAGTGAGGAAAAATTGGAAGAGGTGGAGAGTTTTGAATATCTTAGATCATTACTAACTAATAATGGAGATACAATGAGGAAATTAAAAGGAGGACATCTATCATTCTTCAATAAGTAAAACAACTAAAGAAGCTGTGGAGAGGAACAGACAGAACTAGCAAAAATTTTAAGGCATGCATATTTCCCATAGCAACATATGCTTGTGAGACCTGGACACTTAACAAAACAGCTGAGAAACACATAAATGCCTTTGAATGTAAATGCTACAAAAGATTTCATCAGATATCACGAACACAAAAAAAAAAGAACAATATATCCATACTACAAGAACTTAATATTGAAGAAGGCTGGCTAGTAAAGAGGATAAAAGAGAGAAAACTTAAATATTTTGGACACATTAAACATCATAATAATCTAGAGAAGACGGCATTGGAAGGGTACATAATGAGAAAAAGAAAAAGAGGAAGACCAAGGCGAAGATGGCTGCAAGACATCGTTGATGATCTGCGAATGGTTGCATCAGCAGCAGGGCATCTTGCTTACAACCAAGAGGTCTACAGGAGAGCTGTTAGGGAGGCAAAGTTCTGCAAGGGACATGCAAATGATTGAATGACTCGCCAAGGAAGTTGCTAACTTGTACTATTTGTATGTACAGCTGACATGTAATGATCTATTCTGCCGGACAACCATAATGCGACTTTAATATTAACATTCTTTCACTTGGTGTACACTGTTCTCCTGCGATGACTCTCATGTTTCCGTTTGTACACTGATGACTCCCATGTTTGTTTGTACATTGTTCTCCTGTGATGACTCCAGTGTTTCAGTTTGTACACTGTTCTCCTGTGATGACTCCAGTGTTTCCGTTTGTGCACTCTTCTCCTGCGATGACTCCCATTTTTCCCTTTGTACACTTTTCTCTTGTGATGACTCCCATGGTTCCGTTTATGCGCTGTTATCCTGTGATGACTCCCATGTTTCAGTTTGTAAGTAGTCTTAGAAGAACTTGCTTAGCAAGGACGTTAACTGATAATACTGTTCCTACCTTTTTTAACAGATAATCCACAGTGAGATATTATAATATGGAATCCATCTCAAATTTGCAACACCGAAAATGTGTGTTGAAAAAAAAGTCAGAGAAAGCCAATGTGTGTTTTCTTTACGCTGTCATTTGGTATTTATGAATACAGAAATAACAACTTTTTTTTTTTTTGTATTACAGGAGTCATAGAAATGATGGACGTGCCATTATCAAACGAAGGTAGAAATGGAGGATCCCACGTTGTTCTCGAAACCCCAGGCAGGGTTCGAACGATAGTCAGAGACGTGGATGAAGATGATGAAGATGACGATGAGGAAATCAATATCGCCACGGCTTTAGATTTCATCAAAATTTGATCGCTTGATATTCGCATTTGTAACTCCAGTGTACCCCCGAATTACGAAAAGTTCATATAATGAAAATTCATGTTATGAGAGAGCTCTTATTGAAGTATAATTATAGATCACTCGCGTAACACGTCCTTTCCAGAACGTTGTCCCTCTCACAGCCTCCCTAAAATGTAATAAGGTCTTGCGCAAGTTGACCAGCGTCTTGCAGTGACACATTCAGACTTTCCCTGATGTCCTGAGTCCGTCTACGGCGAGGTCGTCCCTTCTCTCTTTTGCCGGGCACTCTGCCTTCTACTATCAACCTCTCCAGGCTATCGTGTCTCTTGATGTGGCTGAAGTATCTCAATTTTCTATGGTGTTAACGAGCCAGTTTTCTCTGACACCTAATCCCATTAGCATCTCTTTGTCTTTCTTTCTGTCCATGATACTCTAAGTGCCCTTCTGTAACATTTCATTTTAAACGCTGTTATTTTCTCTTCTAGTGATATGTTAAGCGTCCATGTTTCACATTCTAATCAAGCTATGAGAAACATCCGTCATATCTAGGTTCCCTAAGACAGAAGCCACAGTACACGCTCATCATTGAAGAGAAGATGCAACAGACATAAGATAATACAGATAATAATAATAACAATAAAGCTGATTTGTGTTACTGACATATCATTCATTGTATTACTCTACTAAGAACGAACTAGTTACTTTCTGCTGCAAGCTATCCATGCTACGAGTTTTTACCATGGGAGGAATTAAAACTTTTAAAAAAAAACGGGGGTCCGCTGGGAATGGCAAATGTTTTTTTTTTGTTCATGATATCAGAATTAATGTCGTCTTCTTCTTGTTGCTGCTGTCTCAAATGGGCCTTTAAATGTTGTGAGAAATTTTTACACAAATGACAAACTATTGCTGTACAAAAAAAAACATATTACAAACCATTTGTAAAACATACGTCGTGCCATTTTCTACATTCGTATTGAAACATTGTATTGTTTTTATCTCCCGTATTGTTACATTGCGGAGTATCAAAGTGAAGGATATATGATCTTCTTGTGATACTGATGCTTCTTTTTTTTTGGTAAGAAAATATGAGGAAAGAGGGAGCATAACTTTGTTGTAAAAGTCGCATCTCATTCTTATAATTAAAAAAAATGTCTCTCTTTGCTCAAGATAATTCTGTCCTGCCAAAATAAGTGTAAGAAATGAGTTTTGTGTGTGCATGTTGGCTGTGGTTATATCTTTTTCAGTGGTGTCAGGTGGATACAGTAATGTCTTTTTTTGTGTGTGTATGTGCTGTATTATAGGTTGTTTTTTTAACAGCTTTGTTTTTCGTTGTACATGGTGCAGTCATTGTTTGCCGTAAAGCTATGTTTGCGTTTTTTGTTTGTTTTCTTTTGGTTTTTAAAACAATCCAGGGTAATAATAGCTTCCAGTGTTAGAAATCATCCGGTGAGTAGCTGCCAAGATTAGAAATCTTCCAGTGAGTAGCTGCCAAGATTAGAAATCTTCCAGTAAGTAGCTGCCAAGATTAGAAATCTTCCATTGAGTAGCTGCCAAGGTTAGAAATCTTCCATTGAGTAGCTGCCAAGGTTATAAATCATCCAGTGAGTAACTGCCAAGGTTAGAAATTATCCAGTGAGTAACTGCCAAGGTTAGAAATTATCCAGTGAGTAACTGCCAAGGTTAGAAAGTATCCAGTGAGTAGCTGCCAAGGCTAGAAATTATCCAGTGAGTAGCTGCCAAGGTTAGAAATCTTCCAGTGATTAGCTGCCAAGGTTAGAAATTATCCAGTGAGTAGCTCCCAAGGTTAGAAATTATGCAGTGAGCAGCTGCCAATTTTAGAAATCTTCCAGTGAGTAGCTGCCAAGTTTAGAAACATTCCATTGAGTAGCTGCCAAGGTTAGAAATCTTCCATTGAGTAGCTGCCAAGGTTAGAAATCTTCCATTGAGTAGCTGCCAAGGTTAGGAATCTTCCATTGAGTAGCTGCCAAGGTTAGAAATCTTCCATTGAGTAGCTGCCAAGGTTAGAAATCTTCCATTGAGTAGCTGCCAAGGTTAGAATCTTCCATTGAGTAGCTGCCAAGGTTAGAAAGCTTCCATTGAGTAGCTACCAAGGTTAGAAATCTTCCAGTGAGTAGCTGCCAAGGTTAGAAATCTTCCAGTGAGTAACTGCCAAGGATAGAAATCATCCAGTGAGTAACTGCCAAGGATAGAAATCATCCAGTGAGTAACTGCCAAGGATAGAAATCATCCAGTGAGTAGCTGCCAGGGTTAGAAATCATCCAACCTTTAGCTCCCAGGGTTAGAAATCATCCAGCCTTTAGCTCCCAGGGTTAGAAATTATCCAGCCTTTAGCTCTCAAGGTTAGAAATTATCCAGCTTTTAGCTTATAATTATCCAGCATGTAGCTCCCAGGATTGTGAAATCATTCAGCGTGTAGTTCCCGGGGTTAGAAATAATCAAGCGTTTAGCTTCTAGGGTTAAAAATCATCCAGCCTTTAGCTCACAGAGTTAAAAATAAATCATCCAGTGTGTGGCTCCGACGGTTAAAAAGAAAACGACGACAGTTTGTTCCTGCAACAGAAGTGATCTATTGTTGAGTGTGTAGCTCCCTAAGACGTGTTTACAAGTAAAGTAGGTTTGATTCCCAGAATATGAATGTCCTGCATGTCTAGGCTGTTACTGGTTGAGAGTAATTTAGACATGTTAAAAAATAACACTTATCATGAGCTTCTGCTATGTCAGTTAGTTAAGATGCTTTGCTACTCTGAAGGGCATGGTTCCATTCCATAACATAATGAGAAATCACCATCACCATCAACATGTGTCATCTCCAAAGGGAAGATTTTCTGCAGTGGATATAAAGGCAGTTCTGTCTGTTTGTTTGTTTTTTTTTTCTGGAAGCATCTCACCAATGTCTCATCATTGCCTTTTTAATGTTGTTCATTTGTCTATTTTCATTGTCATAGCTTTAACTTTTTTTTTTTAATCTTCAACTTTTTCGCCCAACATTTACAGCATTTTGTTGTCAGACTCTTATGTGTTCGATGTTGCTGTTTTAATGTGAGCTTTTGGAGTACCCCATTCTAACCTCCCCCCCCCCCAACTTCTTAAGAGTTTGTGTATGTCCACCTGTCTGTTGCCTCGGTTTTTCTTTTTTTTAGCTTTCTTGTTCGATGTTCTTGTTAAACCAATATGGAGGAATAGGTGGTATATATTATAAAAAGGGTTACTCATTTCAACTGGACACATTTCAAACATTCGTAACAAATAAACCACGTACCAGATCATTATTATTCTTACACTAAGAGAAGGGTAGAGATAGAGAGAGAGAGAGAGATAAAGATAGAGAGATAGAGATAGATAGAGGGAGAGAGACAGAAACTCTTTACGTTTTTTTTTAATAAGAGCGCACGTAGAGCTCTCGTGGTTTGCAGCTAGGAGGCAGCAATAGCCAATATGACATTCAGTAAACGTGAGCAATTTATTTTGTGTTTTGAAATACACAAGAACTTTCTCCGTTGTTGGGCTGTACAGGGACGATAACGAGCGGAATTCCAGAAGGCAGCACCTGTTTTCAACAGTATCAAGAAGTGGTATGCGAAATTCCAGGATGAAGGCTGCCTATGCACAGCTCCTCGCCAGGGACGTCCAGGACCAAGCGAAGAAACTGTGAATCGTGTTAGAGAAGCTTATCAGCGTAAGCCCCCTCCTTCATCAAGGAATTTCGCATATCATCTTTTGATACTGTTGAAAACAGGCACTGCCTTCTGGAATTCCGCTCGAAATCGTCACTGCACGGTCACAACGGACGAGGTTCTTGCGTATTTCAAAACACAAAATGACTGCTCACGTTTACTGAGCGCCATATTGACTGCTGCTGCCTCCTAGCGCCAAACAAAGTGACCTCTGCGCGCAGACTTATTTTAAAAAATAATTGAAGAGTTTCTCTCTCTCTCTCTCTCTCTCCGTAAGAATAATCATAGTCCGTTACGTGGTTTTTTGTTGCGAATTTCTGAAATGTTTCAGGGACGTGTGAAAAATCCCGTATAATGACTGTCAGCTTTATTTAAGGTGTTATTTGTCTGAAGGTTAAGATCTTTCTTTCTCATTCTTCTGAAAGTACATTTCAGTAATTTCCTGATATTCTGTTCATTTTCACTTCACTTTATTTCAACATGTGTGACAAAGATAGTTAACTTAGCACAAAGATTTCTTTTTTTTATATATATATACACATGCTATTTCCTTTTCATCTATATTTCCCACTTTGTGTTTTTAAATTAGCTCCACGTTCTTGACCTTCATTGTGTACTTGTGTTGCACGCCGCTAAATTCTGTATTTGTGTTATAATACTCTAGAAATCTACTAAATTTTGTCTTTGTGTTATAAGACTCTAACAGTTTACTAAATTTCGTTTTTGTGTTATAAAATTCTAAAAGTATACTAAATTTTGTTTTTTGTGTTATAAGACTCTAAAATCAACTAAATTTTGCTTTTGTGTTATAAGACTCTAACAGTTTACTAAATTTCGTTTTTGTGTTATAAAATTCTAAAAGTATACTAAATTTTGTTTTTTGTGTTATAAGACTAACAGTTTACTAAATTTTTTTTTGTGTTATAAAGACTCTAGAAATGTACTAAATTTTGTATTTTTGTTATAAGACTGCTGAAGCCTACTAACTTTTTTGGTGTTGTGTTATAAGCCTCCAAAAGTCTGTTAAATTTTGTTTCTGTGTTATGCGACTGTAGAAATCTATTACATTTTGTATTTGTAATATAATACACCAGATGTTTACTAAATTTGAGTGACAAGGCTCCACTATTCTACTAACTTTTGTATTCGTGTTCTCTCTCTCTCTCTCTCTCTCTCTGAACCTTATGTGCCCAGGGCACATGGGGCTTCCGCAAGGGTTTTCCACAAATGCCTGTCCTTCGCCTTTTTTTCTGCTCTTGCCCAGGTGAGCCCTCTATTGCTCAACATCCTTTCTGTTGTTCTTCTCCATGTCTCTTTTGGTCTACCCTTACTTCTGTTCCCCTGTGGTGTCCATCTTAGTGCTATTTTTGGTAGTGAGTTGTCAGTCATTCGGAGCACATGTCCCAACCATCGCCAGCGTCTTTCCTCAATAATTGTTGTCAGTGGCTTCATCTGCATTTCTGCCAATAAGATGTTATTTCTTATGGTGTTTGGCCAGAATATTTTCTAATTCCTCATAAACATTTAGTCTGGAAATAATTCGACTTGTTTTCTATGGTTTTGGTGATCTTGTATTCGTGTTATAAGACTAAAAATCTGTTCAAATTTTGTATTTATATTCCATAACTCTATGAGCCTGCTGAGTTTTCTGTTCATGTATCCAAGATTCTGGAAGTCTTCTCCATACCGTCATCTTCATGTTTGAAGTTATTATCAGTTCGTGGATTCATGAACTGTCCTGGTATTGTAGCCAGTGAAGATTTTTTTATCTAAAAAGGAAAAAAAACCCCCACGTCATTACCTGACTCCTCTTTACATCAACAGTTTTCGAATGGTTCATGTCACTTTCAGTAGTTTTCGAATGGTTTATGTCATATTTTCAACAGTTTTCGAATGGTTCATGTCATACAAAATTCTTTTTGCTTCAAATATAGGGCTATTCTGGTACCCCCCTACCAGAAAGTCGCTGGGTTCACTCAGCCTTTAAAAATGGGTACAAGAGAAATCTGGGAAGGTATATGAGGCCAGGAGTGATACTGACCACGTCAGACTTTCATGTGCCGATGGTCTTGGAAATACGGGCCTAACACTGTATCCCCAAGTATGTCTTATCTTAATGGGAGGGATACCGGGGATTTTACCTTATCTTTTTTTAAGAGAATGTTTATTGTCTTCATTGTTACTCAATCGCTCATTTGCATGTCCCTTGTGGAACTTTGCCTCCCTAACAGCACTCCTGTAGGCCTCTCGGTTGTGAGCAAGATGGCCTGCTGCTGATGCATCCATTAAAATGCACCCATTGTTACTGCCAAAATTAATCTTCCGGGTATTCGGTCGTTTGCTAAATATTAATCCAGACAAAGGCTTTGATATTATGCATTCATGTCTTCTGTTCTCCGCAGAACGTTGCTTTCTTGATAGCCAGCTGAAAACGCCTTGTCCAGTCAGCGTGCCTACTTCAGTGAGTGTGGTGTTCAACGCTTCATTGATATCTTTGGATATCGTGATATTCTCTCCTCACCTCCCCCTCCCACGTTTAAGTCACAGCTGTCTGGGTCATAAATCGAGGTTTTTTAAAATATAATGTATAAAATTTGGAGCTAGGATTATCATCTTTCCTGTACTCCGGACAAGTCTGCAGGTGTTGCGATCTCAGTCTTATCATATCCTTATTACTGCAGTAACCACTTACTTTTTTATTGCCTTGATTTTACATATATTTTTCTTGTGCCATATAGTTCACGTTCACATTGGTGTGACTACATAGTCTCCTATTCTAATCTTTTGATGTCCCGTCAGATTGTGTGATCAATCTTCTGTTGATACCCTCCGCGGGCGGCGGGGGAGGGGGGAGGGAGGGGCTGTAGGGCCCAAATCCATTTTCTGATAAAATCTTTAAAGCAAACGCATGCAGCTTTTTATTTTTTCCTTCCACGTACTTTTCATCTATCATCGCCATCATTATTAGGATGATAAACTAGAAAACAGGAAGAAGATGGATGTAAGAAACGACCGCATAGCGGAAAACTCTGACTATGAATAGTGTATACAAGTTTTTCACGTTTTCTCTTGCTAAAATATCAGATTATATCATTAGTTCTCCATTGCTTTAGTGACACACAATAACTAGTGTATAGGTATATATCTACACACCAAGCCACTGCAGTAAAGCTGTGATACCAGAATGTATAAACAAGGACTGTTGCGAAACCTAACAGCTGTGTGACTGCTAAGCAATAAAGCTGTTATTAATGTTTTTACTTTTTTTGTTAGTTTATACATTTTTCTGTCCATTGCTTTTGTTCCTTTTAAAAAAAAATTCATTGTAGGCTGATTGGTAGAAGGAGTAGCACCATATGACAAGGTTTCTTCTTCTTTTTTTTTTCCTTTTTGACATCATTTAAACTAAGGGGTTCTCAAACAGTGAGAGTGGGAGGATTTTAGGGTTGAAAAAAAGTATTGAGGGAAGGGGGAGGAACCTAGATTGAGACCACAGACTGACATATGGAAACTGTTGGAATATATATGTTATAGACATATTATTTGGAAAAAAACTATTTTCATTGAGTCTTAGAAAGGGCTGAGGTGGGGTTGGTGGAATGGGGGTGGTCTTCTGACATATAATGAAAAGGGTGCCTGGGGTAAGAAATGTTAAGAGCCACTGGCTCAATTTAATTTTTTACATTTTTTTTCAATATTTTCCATGTATTATTTTACGTTATGAACCCCTAGAGTGTTATCACGTTTTTATTGTGTGTGCCGACTTTTAATTATTGGTGTGTTGTTATTTATTTGTTATCCTCCGAGTCATGTCTTCGCTGGCTTCCAAGTTTATTTTTTGGTCTAGTCTTTCTGTCTTTACTCCTTCAGGCAATAGACAGAACAGCCGGCGGTCCATCGATTTTTGTATGTGTGCGGTTAAGTGACCAACGCTTTTCATTACGATACCTGAAAGAAAGAAAGAAAGAAGAAAAGAAAGAAAGAAAAAAGGAAAACAAAAAGAAAGAAAAAAGGAAAACAAAAAGAAAGAAAGAAAGAAATGAAAATGAAAGAAAACAAAAAGAAAGAAAGAAAAGAAAGAAAGAAAGAAAAGAAAGAAAGAAAGAAATCTCATCTAATTCTAACGAAAGGTTCTTAAGTTTTTGCTTTTTTTTTGCAGAAAACACACTGGGGCATGTTTGTTTGAGCTGACAGTTGAGAAATTTGCTTCTAAAAAATGGATTCTTTATATCGCTGAAATGCTCCAAGAACGCTGCTTAATATAATACATGAGATGGGTTGGCTTCATAAAGTTTCCAGGCATTATTTCGTGACAAATGCGGGAAGGCTGACCCATTACGTTAGTGTACATTTTTGAAGACAGATGATATATTTCTGCATGGCAGGGCACACTGATGTAAGATTGTATACATGGCTGTGATAAAACGGTATAGAACTCGAATCAAGGGCTTCTCACGAATAAACAGCGATCGAAATGAACCACCTTACTGTATCACAGCACGAAGATAGAGGAACATTTCATATCTTGTTCTGCTCACGTCTCTGCGTTGTTTTTTTTCCCCTCCGTGCTCTAATGGTCTTTTGCTTTCTATAAATAGATCTTGTTCTTCTCCGAGCAGATGCGACGACCCAAAAAGAGCTGAAGAAAATACTGGTAAAACAAAGGACTGACATGGAAACAGCAAATAAGATAACGAAGGACAGGCAAAAGCGGACATCTTTTTGCTATCAGCAGCTCAGTGTATCTTGGGCACTGAAGGGACAAGATGTAGAGAGAGAGATAGAGAGAGAGAGGGAGAGAGAGAGAGAGAGAGCAGCCAATGATTTTCATAAATGAGGCTTGCGTACATGAGGATATTATGGAAATATATGGAGAATTAAAACAGAAATATCATTGACAAGCCAATGAACGAATATTCACAAATGATAGAAATCGAACCCAATAACATCAAGTAAATAAGCAGGATAACAACCAGTTGGGCAGTAAAGAATTTCTTCTCATTTTTCCTGGGACCCGTGTAGTGTCGTCAGCCAAGTTCTTCTTCATTTTCCGAACCATTAAGGCTCATTTCTGCAGATAAAGTTCGCCTTCATTCCTCTCAATTCCTAATCTTCTCTCCCCAGTTGATGACACCAATTTCTTTTATATCCTCTTCTCTGTCTTGGTCTACCTCCTTGGTCTTGTTTCCTGTCATCTCTTGTGCACACATAATTTTCGTTTGTTATCTCTTCAGTTCTTTCTACATGCCCCAGCCAGTGTAGTCTGTTCAGTTTCAAGACATTTATGATTCGTTGGGATTTAAGTAAGCTGTTCAGTTCAGTGTTCTTTCCAGCTCTCCATTCTCCACTGTTGGTATCTTTTATGGGTCCAAAGGTTCTTCTTAGGATCTTGTTCTCAAAGACCTGCAATTGTTGTTCATCTTTCTTTGTTGTACTCCACGTTTCTGATCCATACATGACGGCTGGTCTTATTATAGTTATGTAGATTGTTATTTTCGTGTTTTTTGGGACATGATTTTGAACAAGTTACAGTCAGTTCTGTTAAACTCTAGAAGTTGTAAAGTGCCTGCTCATAGCAAAATGAATTAGAAATTCCTAAAAATGGAATATGTCTTTCTGGTTTGCCGTATCTTAGCCAGAGAAAGAACATCTTAAGATATAATTCTATATTTTAACATCATTGTCGACTTTATGACTGATTAGACTTAGCAGTTATTTCGATTTTGAAATAAAATGAAGAAAATATACATTGAGCTTTCTCCATAACAGTATGCAATATTTTGGCAGTGTAATGGATTTTAAGCATTTAACGCCATTGTTAAACTATATCCAGAAATAACAAGACAAATGGTTGAACATGTTACACATCATCTTTAACCCCCAATCTGGGACACAGGCCATCAGCAAAGGCTCTCTATTTATTTCTATCCTGGGCTGCTTCTTCTATACGTATCCAATTGTAGTCGATCTTTTTTTTTTAATCTTCGCTTCTAGACTCCTTCGCCAGATGTTTCTATGTCTTCCTTGTTCCTCTTTTCCTGGGAATTCCAGGTGAGAGATTTTCAGGTTATGTCTGTGGCGGGCTTTCGTAGTGTAAGACCTACCCATCTCTAACTTATTCTCATTATCATTTCTTTCACTATGGGAGACCGTATACAACAGAAAACTTTCACACTAATAATAGCAGAAAAGAGACGGAAAGACCTGCCATGCAAGAGGTGGATGGAGCAGATAACAGAAGCCATACATATCCCTATATGGGAAGCAACCGGCCGAGCCTTATCAAGAAGTTGTTTCTCCTCTTTAACATTGAAAAGTCCATGAAGAAAGCGACAAGACAAGACAGTGCTATATACAGCAGTGATTTCAATGGATAAGTTTGTACAGACGTCTTCAAGTGAAAATCTTCGAAGGGTAGATCACCTCAGCGCAAAAGCGCTATTTAAAATATCCAGCCTCATAAAATTACTCATTTTAACCGAATAATTCCAAGAGGAAGTAAATGTAGTTAATCAGAAAAAAAAGTGCTATGTGGACATTAACTCTTTCATTCTTGATTTAATTTCCATGCTTTGCCAGAATAAATTTTGATGAGAAATTTTGACAGAATGAAACTGGAAGGAAGTAATTACTCCGTAGTTTAAAAATTTATGTTGCGATGGAAATGTCCTAATTTTCGCATTACTTAGATCTGTCTGAAGATAGCTCGAAGCACTGATTCCCCACAAGATCTTCCAACACTGCCAGTGTTATTGTGGAGTGAAAAGCTATTGCTGCAGCCATTTTCATTCACTTCTACAAGACCATCTGTCCTACTGGTTCACGTATTTCAATATTGTACGTAGAAGCAATAAAAATTCCCATGATACGTTGTAGTTGAAATTGTAATGCTTGTTTAACTAACCGTGACTGTGAGAATATAGCTGTAAATAGAAAAGCTCAAAATATTTTGTTGCTAAATTGTAACAGTGATTTTTGTATTTTCTTATTTCTGAGCAAATATGTAACATGAAACATGTCTAATACTGCTCTACACGTTTGTGAACATATTCTTTATGTGTACATAATAAAATATATTGTTATATGAGTTTTTCTGAAGCTAGAAGGCTAATCTGTTATTATTTTTTCTGAATGAAAGATCGTGGAGTGTGAGATGATTTGATTTTTTTGTTTTTGTAAAGGAAAAAGTGAAAAGGGCTTTCAGTTTTTGTTGAAATTCTACTTTCGGGTATTAAATGACGTGAACCGTTAGAACTCCCTATGTGGAGTCGAACTTTCGAATCTCACATGGCATTAATATTTTTCCCTAAGATCCTGAGTTGCTTTTTTCTTTTTCCTCTGGATGCTTCCTATAGGGTCTTGATCTTCTGAACAGTCCTGTACACAGGAAAGGCTGTTCCTGCGAGAAGAGAAAACGGACATTCATAAATCCGTGTTTCAGAGTTTGGGGAGAAGAGAATAAAAAGAAAATAAAAGTCTGTATTCTGCTGTATGGACAGTCTGAGTGATGAAGTTGTTAGTGCACTGGTCTCTCATGACGAAGGTCGGGGGTTCGAATCCGGCCGGAGGCGCCCCAGTAGAAATGGGTACCCGACTTTTTCTGGAGTTGGCGAAGGAAAAGCAGGCCAGGCGTGACGCGCTGACCATATCACCCTCTAGTATCTTGACAGGTCAAGGAAAATATGGGCACTGACACCATATCACTTATGCGTTTCTTAGGCATAACAAGGTTACCTTTTTTATTTTGTGCTGTATACCTCGCTCATATCACGCATAAGAAAGAAACGTAGACTGTATACGGGGTCGTTATAAAGTTTTTGTATAGTTTAAAGTATTAATAATTTATGTTCCTTTTTATGGGTATAAGCAAATCCGATTTCAATGAAATAATTCACTCAAGTTTTAGTATGCTTAATTATATAACAATTTATCATCCTGCTGAGAAAGTCATTTCTTGGGTTCTTCACTGCTGAGTCATCCAACAAGCTACCTTCACCTACTCCCTGTCCCTATACCATTCCTGCGCCCTTAAACACCTTCATCCACTCCCTGTCCCTATATCAATGCTGCGCCCTTAAACACCTTCATCCACTCCCTGTCCCTATGCCATCCTGCGCCCTTAAACACCTTCACCCACTTCCCTGTCCCTATACCAATTTGCGCCCTTAAACACCTTAATCCACTCCCTGTCCCTATATACCAGTGCTGCGCCCTTAAACACCTTCATCCACTCCCTGTCCCTATATATCAATCCTGCGCCCTTAAACACCTTCATCCACTCCCTGTCCCTATATACCAATCCTGCGCCATTAAACACCTTCACCCACTCCCTGTCCTTATACCAATGCTGCGCCCTTAAACACCTTCACCCACTCCCTGTCCCTATTCCAATGCTGCGCCCTTAAAACCTTCACCCACTCCCTGTCCCTATACCAATGCTGCGCCCTTAAACAACTTCACGTAACAGCTACAGATAAAACAGTTTCGAACTTCCAGAAAGATCAAATCACGAACAAAAAGTCGATCGATTCTTCTCTTGTGATTAAAAAAAAAATCTTTCATCTTTTCATTTCTTGGGACTCATCTACATTTCAGCATTTATGTGTGGAAACAACAGCGGCGATGGCTGCAAAAATCATGAATCCAGCATGTCTAAAGAGTTCATGTAACAGTACATTCCCGAAAGCAAACTGTTCTCTGTGTCAGGAAAACCTGGGAAAGATCAAATGTATGTCAATTGCTTTATGTTATAATACGTAACAATTTTAACAGTTAACACTATAACGTCAGTCGTAAAGTACGGGTTCCCGGTCTTCTGCATAAGAAAGAGACTATAACATTATTGGACGTGTTTCACTAGTATGTAAGACATTTTTACTTTAGCTGCTCATAATTGTAATCAACTTCCTAATATGCAGTCTTTCTCTAATTACCATTCTTGAAAAGAAAACATTCATAGAGACATCAAAAGAAAAAACTCAAAAAAGAAGTCAATAGAAAGAACGCTAATTTTAAATCAAAGGAGAAGAATCTAATCAATGTCAAAGGAAGAAGATTTCTGTTGCGTTACAGTATTTGCACGGCAAAGTTCAAGAACTTTGAAGACGATGCTGTAATGACATCTCCTATTACAGGTACCATCTCTGTTAAAGAAAGATTACATTACCCAGTCTCTGGGTAGCAAAACTAGCTTTTCCATCAAGCTCCACCACCAGTGGAAATTCATTGATCTGTACCATTTTGGCAAGAAGAAGAAGTACAAAAAAGGGCGGGGGGGGGGGGGAAGAAAAGGGGAAGAACGATGAGGAAGAATATGCGGCAGTAGATGATAATAATTTAGTAAAGAATTAAAACAAGGAAAGAGGAGGCAGTAAAGAAAGACGGAAGAAGCTGTCCCACTTGGCAGTCTGGGACCGATAGCTGACATGCTAGTGTCAGAGTTGGGGAAACATAGCTGGCCAAGACCCTGATAGCTGACATGTTAGTGTCAGGGTTGGGGAAACATAGCTGGTCAAGACCCTGTTAGTTACCATGCTAGTGTCAGGGTTGGGGAAACATAGCTGGCCAAGACCCTGATAGGTGACATGCTAGTGTCAGGGTTGAGGAATCATAGCTGGCCAAGACTCTATTAGCTACCATGCTAGTGTCAGGGTTGGAGAGCCATAGCTGGCCAAGACCCTGTTCCACCTCTCCGTCCTGAATGCAATGACGCCAGAGTCTTGATTTTGAATCTTTGAACTCCCAGTAATACGGCTAGCTTGGCTTAAGGGATAGGGATCGTTATAGCCCACATGGACTTGGAGTCTGCTAAATAATCTTTGCAAACCCTCTGCTTATTAGCTCCACTCCCGGACTGATAAAATAGCTGCCATAGCTTCCTTTTGTCGCAGCATCTTCACTGCATCAATGCAAAACAACACCAGCTTGAGCTTGGAAGGGCATAGAAAGAGGAAAGAAAGAGAAGAAAAGAAAGGGAAGAAAAGAAAGAAAAGAAAAGAAAGAAATATTATAAAGATAAAAATGAAAGACTTCAAACTAGAGCAGTTAGCAATAAATGCTGAACTCGTGGACTTATTGAGCTGAAAAAGGGATTTTATTTTTCCTTGAAATAAAAGGAAGCCATGTTTCAACCTTTATTTTTTCAACCCCACAACATCAAGGGAAAGCATTCTAATACTTTCAAGAAGCTGTGATTAAAGTTCTTGGCAATTTCAGGTAAAGTATGCCTGGAGGGAATAACATTAAGAGAATGAACGAAGTACAGCAATGAAAAACAAAAATAAAATAAAAGAGTTGTGAAAAGAACCGAAAGGACAGGAAGAAGAATATATCGATGCCACGTGATGCAGCTTGTTAGAGTGCCATCAGTGTGACACACAACCGTGATTATGACGGAGTCATGAAACGAACTCAAACAAATAAGATATTATAAAGCAGAGGTACAAAATCCTGTTGCTGGCGTCAGTCAGTCATTTGCATGTCCGTTGAGGAACTTTGCTTCCCTAACAGCTCTTCTGTAGGCCTCTCGGTTGTAAGAAAGATACCCTGCTGCTGATGCATCCATTCGCATATTATCAACGATGTCTTGCAGCCATCTTCGCCTTGGTCTCCCTCTCTTTTTCCCATTATGTACCTTTCCAAGACTGTCTTCTCTAAATTCTCATGACGTTTAATGTGTCCAAAATATTTAAGTTTTCTCAATTTGGTCTTCTTTAGTAGACAACCTTCTTGAATATGAAGTTCTTGTAGTGTGGATATATTTGTTCTTTTTTTGTGCCAGTGATATCTGAAGGACTCTTCTGTAGCATTTACATCAAAGTAATTTATGTGTTTTTCAGTTGTTTTGTTAAGTGTCCAGGTCTCACAGGCATATATTGGGATGAGAAAGATATATGCCCTTAAAAATCTTATTTTTGTAGTTCTGTCGCTGGCCTACCGCATACATTTAACCTGAGACATGAATTCATCTGAATACCAGACCATGAAAGAAATTAAAAACTTAATAAATAGGCTTAAAAATAGATTTTTCTATCTACGGCTACTAATATAACAGTCTACACGAGTATGATAAGGCCAGCTGTCATGTATGTATCAGAAACGTGGAGTGCAACGAAGAAAGATGAACAACAATTGCAGATCTTTGAGAACAAGATCCTAAGAAGAATCTTTGAGCCCATAACAGATAGCTATAAAGAACCTTGGACTAAGCAGCGTATTTAAATCACAGCGGATTATAAACGTCTTGAAGCAACAGATTGCACCGGTTGGGCTTTGTAGAAAGAATGGAAGAGAACAGACAAACGAAAATGACGCATGTATAAGAGATGAGGGAAACAAGGCGGAACGATAGACTAAGACAGAGATAGAGAGACAACATAGAAGAGGTTATATAGGAAACTGGTGTCACAAACTGGAGAGAGACGATTAATGATATGGAGAAATGGAGGCGAACTTTATCTGCAGCACTTAGCCTTAATGGCTCGGAAAGAAGAGGAAGAAGAAGAAGAACAACAACAACAACAACATTAACAAGGAGAAGAAGAACAAGAAGAATAACAATAAGAAGAAAAACAACACAAATAACAAGCATAAGAAGAAGAAGAACAAGAAGAATAACAATAAGAAGAAAAACAACACAAATAACAAGCAGAAGAAGAAGAAGAACAACAACAACAACAAAAACAACAACAAAAACAACAAGAAGAAAAACAAGAAGTAGAACAAGAAGAATATCTAGGGATAAAGGAGTTAACAAATAAATAAACTGTAAACTCTTATTGCAAGCGAGTAAAATTATTAAAAGTATCTCCACAATTTAATGTGGACGCGGTTACAAGACAGTGCTTATCTTTCTTGTAAGCAATGGAGAAAATCGTCAGAGAATCGAGAGAAGATTAGAATGTGTCCGTCAGTTTCTTGATGTTTATTTTTGTTGCAGGGAAGATTAGAATGAGAGTGTCAATTTCTTGATGTTTGTTCTTGTGGCAGAGAAAATTAGAATAGGCGCGTCAGTTTCTTGATATTTAATCTTGTTGCAAAGAAGATTAGAATGACGCGTCAGTTTCTTGATGTTTGTCCTTACTGCAGAGAAGATTACTGAGTGCGTCAGCTTCTTGATGTTTATACTTGTTGTAAAATACTTTTAATCCCAGATCGTGCTCTTTTTGGATATAAACGACGATGACTTCGAAGGATTAAAATAAAAGGGAGCTCGTCTGACTTTTCTCAAGTCATGCATGAAAACAAAAAGTGAGGCTATGCTGATCCACAGAGCTGCAATGTCAGCCTTTCAATAAGTTCCATCAACTGAGTCCAAAGCCCTTTCGCCAGAGTTGCCATAATTGTGCTGGTGAGAAACGTCTTTGGCCAGTTCTTTGAAAGGGGGGGGGGGGGAAGTAATCAGAGCTGAGGTCGCATTCGTGTCGAGTTATCAAAATGAGAATACAAGATTTTTTAATGTGCTTCCCAAAGGTTCACCCATCTAAGTCCAACGCTGTCACTTCCAAATTATAGACCTCAAAGATCATACAAGAAGACAGAATACTCATCAGACAGAAAAAAGAAAATAACACAAAAACAATTATGCTTTCTATACAGATGTTACTCTTTCCTGTGTACAATAATTTAATTTGTCTTAATCAAGTTTCACTAATTTTTAAAAAAAAAATCTGCCTGAATGCATCTAATCTTATTGTCCCAGAATGATGCAGTGCAGCACTGCTTTTTTGTTTTGTTTTGTTTTGGTTTGGTTTGGTTTGTGACCAGTACTGATTTGGAAAGAGCCAAAAATTCAGGGACGGAGCAAAATGGAGGGAGGAATCATAGGCGTCGTCACTAATAAAAACGGTTGGCGTGTACCGAAGAGAATCTGAGTGAATGACTAAATGAATTAAGTAGGTTATGTAGGTTAGGGCGGCAGGGGCTGAGGTTGGGAAGAAAGGACAGGGTAGACAGACAGAATGAATGAATAAATGAATAATCTTTATTTTTAAAGGGTAAAGAATTGGGCACGCAGGCCCGTCTTACATTCTGCCCTTCATCACTCCGTCTTTCATTCTTCCCACACACTTGATTTAGTACAAAAATACAAATTAAATTAGGAAAAACATACCAAAAGAGTGTAAGATTTAACTACTACATTCAAAGTAAAAGAGAAGAAGTAATTAACCTAATAAAATAGCACTCACTCACGCATACATACGCAGACATATACATAAATAAAATACATTGTAAATACAGATCTTCTAACATTTTTTTTTTAACAAACATTAAAATAATTTCTAACAATATCTAACAATATCTAACAAGTTATTGCTTTTCTAACTACGTCACTGAAGTACTTGATAGTTTACGAGCCTTGTATTGAGAGAGTGCTGGTTATTTTATGGAGGCATATAATTACAAGCAAGTAAATAATGAAACAGGTTTGAGTTAAAGGATGAAATATTACCAATGGATTTTAAATTGTAAGGGAGGGTGTTCCAGAGCTGTACTGCAGAGTATGCAAGGCTTTTCTTGTACAGATCAATCCTGGGTTTAGGAAGAAGACAGTTTTTTAAACGCTGGCTATGTTTAGTGTTATACGTAAACAGTGACCACAAGTAAGGCGGAGCACTGTAAGACAGAATTCTGTGAACAAACTTAACTTTGTTAAAAATGATTCTATTTTTGAGGGGTAGAATTTTGAGTTGCTTGTGTTGATCAACAATCTGTACTGGGTGTTTGTCACAAATAAGATTTAATGCTCGCTTGTGAAGTGAGTGGAGCCTTTTTGTGTTTGAGACTGAGCATCCATCCCAGACAGACAGACAGACAGACAGACAGACAGACAGACAGACAGACAGACAGACAGACAGACAGACAGACAGACAGACAGATAGATAGATAGATAGATAGATAGATAGATAGATAGATAGATAGATAGATGGATGGATGGATGGATGGATGGATGGATGGGTGGATGGATGGATGGATGGATGGATGGATGGATAGACAGACAGACAGACAGACAGATAGATAGATAGATAGATAGATAGATAGATAGATAGATAGAAATGTGAAAGGGTGAGAGAAAGAAGAAAGAAAGAAAGAAAGAAGCAGTTTCTTTTCGGGCTCACTCCAGGGCCAGAATATAACACTTCGCTTTAGCCCACTCTCCATCCAGATGAACGTCTCATACTATCATAGCCAGACTGGCTGTAAATGACCCCGATTTTACGGAGAGACCGTACAACAAATGTCAAGCAGAATTCACATATTTGTATAAAGAAAGAAGAAGAGGAGTATTTGTAAAAGTCACATATGAAAACTAGAGGGAAAAAGAGCCAGGGGAAGACGGAGAGAAATGATACCGGACAGCCTGAAGAGATTGCGTGAGAGGAGATCACCAACTGAGCTGATGGCCTGCAGTAAGGATCGGGTACTCTGGAGAAGCATAATAGCCAACGCCAATAGGCACGGCACATGATGATGATGATGATGATTGAATAATTCACACACTTTTTTATCTTCATAATTCACATGCTTTTATGTATACATTTTAATAATGCAAACACTTTCATAATTCACAATATTTTAATAGTGTCATTATTCACACAAAAATATTTTCTTTGTTAAAATAAATATTCGTAATTATGTTTACTATAAATATTTTCTTCAGGATGTTAAAACGAACAATAAATTCCGAAATAGTTTCCACCACATACACACCCACAAAATTGCTATAAAGAGCGTGGAACTGAAAATGTTTTGCTTAACTGAACTCTCGGCTTATCCCCAGTACTTGATTGTTATCCAGTTCGCTGGCTATCTTGCTGCTTTGGTTCAATGGTCCCTTTCTTATTTGTTTGTTTAAAAGGCAAAGGAAAATCATTATTACCACCAGGTTCATGTCGATAGACATTGGCGGTGATATTTCTCCACAAATCTCGGTCCTTGCTATTTCCCCATCAGCTCATTTGCTCATTTTTTAAAATTGTGTTCTCACGTTACAAACACAAATCTTTACAACTGTCCTGCTATATGGTTCGGAGACATAGGTCATGACCAAGACAATATAACAGAGGATACAATCATTCATGAACTACTGCGCGAGGAGGATTTCAAACGTTAAATGGCAGGACAAGATCAGGAACGAAGGATTGGACAAGAACCTATGAACCTACAAATCATGTCTAGGAAGTGGAGGTGGACTGGCCACACTCTGAGGAAACCTGACATCAGCATAGCAAGACAGGCGCTGACATGGATTCCTCAAGGAAATAGAAAACGAGGAAGACCTAGACTTGGTTGGAGAAGAGAAATTATGACAGTGCTCAGAGACAAGCGATACACATGGAAGGAAACAGAATAATTCCAAGAACAGGGATGACTGGAGATCCTTTATCCGTGGCCTATGCTCTCAAGGGAGTGAACAGCTATAGTGGTGGTGATGATGATGATGATGATGATGACGATGATGATAATGATGATGATGATGATGTTACTCTGTCCACTGTTTTTTAAAAGTGTTTTTTTTCCGTTGTCTCTCTTCCCATTTGTTATTTTTTCTGTTGTTATGATGTTCTCAAGCATTGCTTTTCTCGTTATATTGGCAATGAATGATGACTGTCGTTTTCTTATTGACTTTATTAGCTTTCTTTCTACATTTTCTTTCTTATTCGTTCTATGTTTGTCATATTCGCTGCCCATGGTATTCTTAACAGTGTAAGAAACCATCTCCGTTGCCTCTAGCGATCTCTGCATCGTTCTGTTGGTTTTCCTTGAGTCTCTTCCACAGAGTAGGACAGGCTCAATGTAGCGTTTTAGAATTCTCTGTCTTACATCTTATATTATTCCGGTGTCTTTAAACGTCACATAGGGCTCGCATGGTAGTCCGTCAAGTTTTCCTGTCCTCGGCGAACTTTTCAACCTCATCAAGGGATGTTATGCCTCCTAATATGGCCTCTTTTTAACAATGTCTTCTTCAGAGTTTGACGTGAAACTCTCTGTATACTCTCTCTCTGAACCTTAAGTGCCCAGGGCACATGGGGCTTCCGCAAGGGTTTTCCACAAATGCCTGTCCTTCGCCTTTTTTTCTGCTCTTGCCCAGGTGAGCCCTCTATTGCTCAACATCATTTCTGTTGTTCTTCTCTGTATACAGTGTAAATTATATGTATTCTCATTATAAATTGTGTTTTATGATCTTGTCATTAATACTTATTTTCCCTACATTATTCATTTGCATGTCCCTTGCGGAACTTTGCCTCCCAAACAGCACTCCTGTAGGTCTCTCGGTTGTGTGCAAGATGGCCTGCTGCTGCATACTGGATTCAAACAACAACACAACTCCTTCAGATCATCAGAGGAAGTACCATTGAATTAAAAAAGAAAGATTGCCTAGGCACATGAAAGGGGTGTCACATAATAAACGCTTACAGTTTAAATAAACTCTCCACGGGTTATCCTCAGAGCTTGATGCTTTATCCAGTCCGCTGGCTATCTTGTTGCTTTGGTTCAGTGGTCCGTTTCTTTTTTAAAAAAATATATTTAAAAGACAAAGGAAAATCATTATTACCATCAGGTTCTTGACGATAGACATTGGCGGTGATATTTCTCCTCAAACTTCGGTCCTTGATATTTCCCATCAGCTTATTTGCTCATTTTTTAAAATTGTGTTGTCACGTTACAAACACAAATCTTTATAACATAAAGACTGTCCTGCTATATGGTTCGGAGATATGGGTCATGACCAAGACAATACAACGGAGGATACAAACATTCATTTGAATTCAGCGGAGATATGGCTCCTAAGGAGAATGATGAGAATACGATAAACAGTCAAGGAAAGAAATAAAAAGGTTCTACGTGAGACTGGACAATGGAAAAAGAGAGAGAGACGAAGGGGTGGAGGAAGACAAAGAAACAAAATTCTTGACGGACTAAATGAGTGGCTTGGAGCACAGTTCAACATGCATCTTATAGAAGGAGCAAAGGACAGATGGTTGTGGAAGTCAGTGACGACGAATTCCTGATTGATATGGACCAGAGAGAGAGAGAGAGAGAGAGAGAGAGAGGGGGAGGAGAGGGACAAAGAGAGACAGAGAGAGGAGAGAGACAGAGAGATATAGACACAGAGAGAAAGGAGAGAGAGAGGAGAGACATAGAGAGGAGAGATTGATTGGTTAGTTGATTGATCTTTATTTCAAAGACAGAAAGAGGAGGCAGAAAGAGAAGAGAGATAGAGAGAGGAGAGACAGGCAGACAGAGGAGAGAGAGACAGGAGAAAGATAGAGAGGAGAAAGAGAAGAGACAGAGAGTCGTAAAAACCTGATCATGAGAGGCTCGTTGTATGCAGCTGTGTGTGAGCACTGAAATAAAACCCAGATGACCATATGTACTCACTTTCATTTTTCATAAATCGATAAGGGCATGTCGGTTAATCTGAATGATCTGAATGATCGTGCTTGGATAAACCAGGGATGAGTTTTCTGTTTCCTGATCTTCTTTCAAGTCCGATTATGTCTGAATTAGACTAAAATTACGACGCTTAAACTAAGATGCTGTTATATTTGGTAGGAATATAAATACTCATATCTGGTACATAAACATAAAAACGCATCATTTCGTTTTACGCTTTACTCAGATAACGCAACAAAGATAAGGAAAAAAAGAAAAGCAATACATGTAGTATTTATAAATATGAAATACGAGTAGAACTAATATACGTTACCTTATGACGATTTTTGAAAAGACTTGTATTAAGTACTGTATTAATATAACGACAGGCAGTTTTCTAGATATTTTTCCAGTTCTCTCGTCTCCCTCCCCCCCCCCCCCCAACCACACTTTTTCTGTTGCCTACCCGGGTGCCCACACATACCACACGAAATGTCGAAAATTATCACTCGTTTGCCTTTCATTATTTGAGAACTTCGATTTACGCGTGAAGTTGCCAGTTGTCCTGATGCTGAAAGACATCTGTGATGGCGCCATTCTCTTCCGCTGTGCGCACAGAAGACCACGTGTTTGGAAGTTCAGATACAAGTCTAGAAGAAAATAAATTAATCAAACTTTAATCTTTTTTTTCTATGTTTGTGTGTGTGTGTGGTTGACAGCATGACACTCACTTGACCTGATGCTGTCATGAAAATTTTCTTTAATTATCAATGATAATATTTTTTAAACATTTGTTAACTCTCACAGCCTGTAACTGATGAATATTTTGAGGTTTAACTCTTTCACGCCAAAGCAACACTGGAAGTGCTGGTACATCTTAGACATCTGTCTGAATCAGTATTCAGATCTACATTTAAGCAAAGTCTAAATAAGACGAAAAACAAAACATTTCTATCCCAACCCATGTTGTTGTTTTTTTTTAAAATTATAGTTTAATGTGACAGTTCCCCTGCCTTCCTTTGGACAGGTGCCAACAAGTAACCCAAGATGGTAGCAGTGAAGTCTCGAACATATTCAACTCGGGGTGATGCTCCCATTCCGGACTCGAACTCAGTTCTTACTCTCTTGAACATATCCAACTCAAGATGACGTCAGCCACTACAATTCGAACTCAAGCCAATTTAATAATGATCTCAACTGAATCAACTCGACTGAATCCATAAAGTTCAAGGCTCAACGTGTCAGTGTTTATTTTCCAACTGACCACGGTTGCAGTGTCCAAACAATCTTTCATCTCTTTTCATTAAACGAAATAAACCAATATGTCGTCGATTCCTATTTGTTTTGTTATGTTCTTTTTTTTTTAGTCCTTTGGTCTCGTTATTCTTCTTTCAGTTTGTACTTAGTCTCTAACTTCTTGTCTCGGAGTCATGGCTCCCCTCTGTCACTTTCAAGTTTTTTTTGTCTCTAAGTGTCCCCAAATCTAAGCGTTGCTCTCTGTGGTCACTTGCCACGTTCTCTTTCACTGTCAGACTAATTGGTGCGCGATGTATAATTCCCTCTTCCCCGACTAATGTTCTGTGCATTACTCTGTATCTCCCTTTTTTTAAATAGACTTCCCTGTTCTCTTAGTCATACTGCCACATTTAACTTCCTTCCAGTTTCTTTCTATCATAGTTTCTCACCAAAATTTATTCTGGCAGAGCGTTAAAATTAAGTTAGGAATGAAAGAGTTAAAGAGTAATGATCGCGTTGTGCCTAGAGCGGTCAATCAGAGTGTAGGGTCTGAGTTTGTAATTTTGATTGGACAAATAAAAAAAAAAAATCGAATTTTTTGTATGATTTTGAATACGTATTTTCCCGGCGTGAATCAAGTGCACGATTAGCAATGTCATGGCGATCTTCTTCAAAAATACAAACAAACTGGCTACTTTGACTCTGTTTAGTTCTCAGTGCTAATCTCACTCCAGTTCCCAGAGTTAATCTCACTCTGTTTAGTTCCCGAAGCTACTCTAACTCTGTTTAGTTCTCGGAGCTAATCTAGCTCTGTTTAGTTCTCGGAGCTAATCACACTCTGCTCAGCTATCGGAGCTAATCTCACTCTGCTTAATTCTCGGACCTAATCTCACTCTGTTTAGTTCTCGGAGCTAATCTCACTCTGCTTAGTTCTCGGAGCTAATCCCACTCTGCTTAGTTCTCTGAGCTAATCTCACTCTGCTCAGTTATCGGAGCTAATCTCGCTCTGCTTAGTTCTCGGAGATTATCTCACCCTGTTTAGTTCTCGGAGCTAACCCCACTCTGCTTAGTTCTCTGAGCTAATCTCAACAGCAGACTTCACAGGAAACCCCATCACTATGAGAACCTCATCGATCCCTTTTACTTCGAATACTCTGACCAGCAGGACTTCCTGACACGGGATCGGTTTTTCCTCGTTAAGGTCGTTATGCTTGATAAAAATGTCATTATCTTTTTCGTTTAATTCCTAGCTTCCAGTTCGCAAACAGGAGAGGAACGAAATTATTTTACCGGACACGAGGAAGAAAGCAGGAGAGGAAGGAAGTTATTTTACCGGATTTACATAAGAAAGCAGTGGAGGAATGAAACTGTCTTAATTGACTTCAGGAAGAAAGCCGCAAAGAAATCAAATTATCTTACTGGACCTGGGAAGGAAGGCAACAGAGCGGGGAATATATATTAATGTTCTCTGGGAAGGTAGAAACAGAGGACTGAAATTATTTTACTGTTTTCTAGGAAGGTACCAACAGAGAAATGAAATTATCTTACTGTTCTCTGGGAAGGTAGAAACAGAGAAATGAAGTTATCTTACTGTTCTCTGGGAAGGTAGAAACAGAGAAATGAAATTATATTAATGTTCTCTAGTAAGGTAGAAACAGAGGACTGAAATTATTTTACTGTTTTCTAGGAAGGTACCAACAGAGAAATGAAATTATTTTACTGTTCTCTGGGAAGGTAGAAACAGAGAAATGAAGTTATCTTACTGTTCTCTGGGAAGGTAGAAACAGAGAAATGAAATTATCTTACAGTTTTCTAGGAAGATAGAAACAGAGAAATGAAATTATATTAATGTTCTCTGGGAAGGTAGAAACAGAGGACTGAAATTATTTTACTGTTTTCTAGGAAGGTACCAACAGAGAAATGAAATTATATTACTGTTCTCTAGTAAGGTAGAAACAGAGAAATGAAATTATCTTACTGTTCTCTGGGAAGGTAGAAACAGAGAAATGAAATTATATTAATGTTCTCTGGGAAGGTAGAACTAGAGAAATAAAACTGTTTTACTGGACGGGAAGAAGGCAGCAGAGGAGGGAAATTATGATTTATGGCTTATGGTCTGGATTATCATCAATGCAATCCGGACACGTCCATAGGTATTCAGATTCCCCCCCCCCCCCAACAAATCTATCAATGTCCAGCGGTTGATAGTGTCCGTCCAGCGTGTCTCTTGTTCCAGGCGGTGCCAGTCTGTGCTCCCAGCTCTCTCAGTCTAAGCAGGGACGTGCATTTGCTGCTCTATCAGTCCTCCCCTCTGCCTGTCTTTCTTAAATATCAGCGATATCCATACTACAAGAATTTAATATTGAAGAAGGCTGGCTAATAAAGAAGATTAAACAGAGAAAACTTAAATATTTTGGAAACATTAAACGTTATGAAAATTTAGAGAAGACCTCCTTAGAAGGATAGGTAATGGGGGAAAAGAAAGAGAGGAAGACCAAGGCGAAGATGGCTGCAAGACATCGTTGATAATCTGCAAATGGATGCATCAGCAGCAGGCCATCTTGCTTACAACGGAGAGGCCAACAGGAGTACTGTTAGGGAGGCAAAGTTTCAGAAGTAACATGCAAATGACTGAGGAAGAAGTGAGCACGCAGGCTCGTCTTTCAGTCTTCTTTCTCACTCGATTTAATGCAAGTATACAAATTACACGAGGAAAAACATACCATAAAGAGTGCAAAATTAAACTATTACATTTACAGTATAAGAGAAGAAGTAATTAACCTAACAAGAAACTAATCTGAGTCAAATGTGAAGAGTATTATTCTATTTTTATTTCTTGTAATCTTCCAGCGTTTTCCTGTTCACACTGTTTAACTACCACTTCCCAAAAACTGCACCTCCTTCAACTAGTCAGTGAAACATAACTTGTATAACTCAGTGCTATTTTCTTTTTCCTTTCAGTGAAATCTCCAGCTCGTCGGCGTCTTCGTTTCCAAAACAAGATTACATCTACTTTCTTCAGATCATGGACTCTGCATTTTCCACTTTGTAATATCTATTTTTCCAAAACAAAACATCTACTTTTCTAGTTCATTGACATATGCTCTTCCAGCTCCATGATATATATATATTTTTTTCAAATCAAACGACATCTACTTTCCATTTCTTTATCTGTTTTTTCCGAAAAAAAAATCTACTTTTTCCAAAGCAAAAATGGTATCTATTTTTTTCCAACTCGGTAACTTTTCCAAATTCATGATACTCACTTTTCTAACTGTTCCACTCTGAGCATTAGCCTCATGTTCTCCTTGTACACCATCAGCTGCTGTTTGTTTAAAATCTCTCTAGAAGAGAGCAGTTCGGAGTTTTCTGCCCTGAAAAAAAAAATCATGAAAGAAGAATTCTGTAGTGGCAATTTGGACAAAGATGTTAAACGTTAACAGGGTGGCTGGTAGAATTCATCGCTGCTGGAAGATGAACACGCTCCCACTCTCAACAAGCGAAATAATCTCTGAGAGTTTTCCTGAAGCTAAACATTGGGCGAAGTTGATCAGTGCGCTTCACTCCTAGTGGATAGACGGTTGCTCGTCCTACCGGAGTCCATGGTTCACGTGCCAGGTTCGTGTCCGTTGTGGCAATCGGCGACCCACAGCTGGCAAACTTCCGACCCACAGCTGGCAAACTTCCGACCCACAGCTGGCAACCTAGCGACCCACAGCTGGTAAGCCAGCGACCCATATTTTATCAAGGTCCTGCTCCATCTCCTTGTTGGGGTACCCAGTAACAGAACTGTCCTAGATAACGGAGCAGGGAACACTCTTGTGTAATTGTTCTTTCACTTCTAAAACTTCTTTGTCTATGATGTCTTGAGGTGTAACTATACAACACTGTGCTCTGTTACTTCACTGAAACTAAGAGAGAGAGAGAGAGAGAGAGAGAGAGAGAGAGGGACGACTGATTGACTGAGTATGATTCATTGACTGAGTGGTGATTGATTGATTAATTGACTGATTGACTGATGACTGAACTTTATTTGTACGGGTGAAGAATTAGGAACACAGGCCCGTCTGATATATTCTACCACTTGCCTCTCATCAATAACTCTTCCCAGTCGATATATAAATGCATAAAGAGCATTCTTCTTCTTCTTCTTCTTCTATCCCCCTGGAACTATGAGCTGTTGCTCTTTGCAGCCGACTGGTGTAGTGGAGATGAGGCACAGCATCGTGTCTAATTGGGAGTGGATTATTTTTTTCAGTCCCAGAGTGCAGTTCAAACGCAGTGTGCAATATTTCTTTATCAGACTCCACCGCCATGGGGATATGACTATCCCCGCCCTGTTAGCCAGGCTAGGTAGGTTGCTGGAGGTACTAACAGAGAGGTGAGACAGGGTCTTGATAAGTTATAGTTCGCTGGCTTGCCAGCTGAGGGTAGCTGATTGCTAAAATGGACATGAATAGAATGTAAAATAACAAAACAGTTATCCTCATTCAATCCATCAAAAAGTGCCAGTTAGTGAAGGAGAGTTGAGGATTGCCAGGAATCCTGAATGATTTATAAACTGTTGTAAACTCGTTCATATAACGGACAATACAGGACAAGCATAAAGCATAGCTGGACTTTAAAAATGGAAAATAAATAAGCGCTATATATGTTTTTGGTAAAGAAAAAAAAATGAAACGAAACTCAGAAAAGTGGATATTTTTATTATTACTCACAATCATATTTAGGTTTTGAAAATTACGCCGGTTAGATGACCGCCATTACATTTGATACATTCAGCCAGGCGTCCGGAAAATTCCTGTATAACACTATTTAACATGTTCAAAGGGATATTTTGAGTGCAGTGTCGGATTCCATCTTTTAGGTCTGCAACTGACTGTGGTCGACTAACATACACCGTGTTCTTGAGATACCCTCGCAAAAAGAAGTCTGCGGCCGATAAATCTGGTGACCTTGCCGGCTAATGAATATCCCCAAATCTGGAAATAAGACGATTGGGAAATGCTTGTCGCAGCATGGCCATGGACTGACGGGCTGTGTGGGCAGATGCTCCATCTTGTTGAAACCATATTAGTCTCTTATTTCTATTGGCCATGTCTGGAATGAAGTATTAAGTTAGCATCTGCACATAAAGATCACTATTAACAGTAAAAGGATACCAGGTGCCAAAGCGTTCCTAACAGCTGATCGCCGAGGGCTACTCAGCAATGCGTTGCGGACTTCTTGAATTCGTTCATGTGTCTGTTGTGAGTTATTGGACGACCAGTAGACTTGTTATTAAGGCAATTAGCGGTTTCCTTCAGTTTTTTGACCCACCTCAAAATTGTTTTGTTCTCCGATCGGGAACATTATCACGGGGATGCAACTCAAAATGGCGACGAAACTTACGTTGTACAGTAATAGACGATTCTCCACTTTTAAAATACGTTTCAACGGTAAATGCGCGATGTTGTGTTTGCCAAGAAACAATTGTTAAAAATGACCGTTTGTCTGCTTCATCTCTGACGTCATGTTTTTTTTTATACGTATTCAGTTTCTGCGCACTGCGTCAGTTAAATCCAGCCATGCTTTATGCCGGACCCTGTATTAACCTAAAAAAAATTTTGAAAATCACTTTGGACGTAAGATAAGATAAAGGTGTTAGGCCCATATTTTTAAGACCGTCGGCACATGAAAGTGTGATGTGGTGGGTAACACGACTGATCGCTTTTACCTTGGCAGATTTCTCTGATATCCAGTTTTCGAGGCTGGGTGGACTCTGGGATCTTTTTGTGTGTATCAGATGAAATCCCACTGATGGGACTTAAACTCGATACCAGTCCCATTGATGGGATTTAAATTCGATACCACTGGGTTAGTACAATAAAAAACCACTTATCAGCTTTGGACGTAAGAGGAAGAAAAATATAAACTAACCACTTATCAAGTTTGGAGGTAAGAGAGAAGAAAACGTGAAAGAGAAAAGATGGGAGAAGAACTGTGGGTTCCAAAAGAGTGAGGTAACCGCCCAGCAAAGAGAGGTCAATAGACTGAGCAGCTGACCAGGGTGTTAGAATCTCTCTTATTTAAGCAATTAGGTTGTCAACAATTATCATCAACAACTGGTGTGCAACGTAAACAAGTCACCTGAGCGTCTCGTTCTCGACCATGTACTCCTGCAGCATCTCATACAGGTCACTCTCCTTACGACTTTGCTCTCTCACAAAGGCCATAAATCTCCCATCATCCTGTTTCGGCATTTTCTCCGTTGCCTTGGACTGGGCTTGAAGCTGAAAGTTGGAAACGCAAAGAATAAAGCACGTGACTCGAAAAAAGACAAACACAAGAAGAGGCAAGAGACAAAACATTCAACAGATTTTCAGTCAGTGGAGACGTAAAGCCATTCACTGGAGGACTGTCAGCTACAAACATAACCCTCCACAGTTCTTCTAGCTCAAGACTCTTTTCTTTCTCTTTCAATCAAGCCGCGATCTGTGAACGTGAAAGTGAAAGCAAGGTCTTGACCAAGAAGGAAACGAAAGTCATAGTCATTTCAAAGAAAAATAGTGATTTGTGATTCCTGAATGTAAAATAACAGTAAACGACACAATACTGAACTATGTGGACAAGTTTACATATCTGAAAGGGGGGGGGAATAGATGGCCTCAGATGGAAGATGCCTAACTGAGATAAACAGCAGAATATCGCAAGCCAAAATAATGTCTCAGAAAAAGGGCATTCTGTAATAAATCACTGTCACTTGGAGTGAGGGAAAGAGTCCTCCAGCGCTATAATTCCCAGTTTTATTTTACGAATATGAAGACCAGTCAGCGTACTTGTGAAATAAAACGCCATCTTGTCCTGTCTTGTGCTATCTCCAAGCAACTGTGAACTGTGTTCTTTGCAGCCGATGCTGTGAAGGTGTTGAGCCGCAACATCGTATCGGCGTGGGAGCGGGTTATGGCGGCTACTTTTTCAGTCTCGGTGTGCAGCTAAACAGCAGAGGGGGATGTGCAATACTTCTCTAACAGACTCCACCACCATGGGGATTACGGCGACCCCTGCCCCGTTAGAGGGATACCGGCGATCCCTGCCTCGTTAGCCAGGGCCTGTTACTGCAGGTAACGACGGAGAGGTGGGACAGGGTCTTGGTTAGCTATGGATCGCTAACCCTGACGCTAGCATATTAGCTACGGGTAGCTGACTGATAATCGAACACCTTCTTCACCCCAAATACAACGATATATGGAAGCCACTGAAGTGTGGTTCCTTAGAAGAATGCCAATAATATCATGGACAGCAAAGAAATCAAATTAGGAGATTCTGAGAGAGGCTTTAGAGATGAGGCAATCAATAACAAAAGTCAGAAAAAGGACAATCCAAATTCATCGTACGCGTTCTACGGCGAGGCAAGCTAGAATACACTGTGACAACGGGAAAGATAGAGGGCAAAAAGAGATAAAGGTAGACAGAAAGAGAAAATTCTGGACAGACTAACAAGATGGTACAGACATTGAGCTCCAGCATAGCTTATACTCATCACGCGGACCAGGGAATTGTGCAAAAGCGTGATCACCAACGCCAGTCTACAGAGCAAGATATAAATAATCTGTTGCCATTTTTATATTCGACCAAAGAAGACGCGAGGGCAGAAGGGAAGGAGACAGAGAACACGAATATTTTGATAAGTCTTCAGCGTTTTTTTTTTTCACCAAGGATTCATGGATTTGAATCCAAGTAGGATAATTTCATTCCTTTGACTTGCCCATCTTTCAGAACAAAAAACCACGACTGTGCGAAAGGGAAATAACGAAGTGCAGCGGCACACATTCAGAACTTCGCGGAAAAGATCGAGCTCTATTCAGTCAATTGCCACTATCCGCCATCACACACTATGAAGAACACTGAGGTTAAAGGTTGGGCACATATGGGAGTGTACTGAGTGCAGGGAGGCATGGCTGTTCTTCAAGTTCAAACCAAGAACTATTCATTCATTCATTCATTCATTCATTTGCATGTCCCTTGTGGAACTTTGCCTCCCTAACAGCACTCCTGTAGGCCTCTCGGTTCTAAGCAAGACGGCCTGCTACTGATGCATCCATTTGCAGATCATCGAACGATGTCTTGCAGCCATCTTCGCCTTGATCTTCTTCTCTTTCTTTTTCCCTTTATGTACCCTTCCAAGACCAAACCAAGAACCAGCAACTGAAAACTGAAGAATTATCTGGCAGTTATCAAAGTACACTGTCCAAATGACTGTTAGTGTAGTAAGAAATAAAGCAAGATATTCACGTAAAATCAGTCCTATGTATTACCGTGTTATATTACGGTATATTTACGAGGTTTGGTGAAGTAAAACATGTATATTTACGAGTTTAGTGAAGTAAAACATGTTGTATTACAGTATATTTACGAGATGTGGTGAAGTAAAAGATGTTGTATTACAGTATATTTACGAGATTTGGTGAAGTAAAACATGTTGTATTACAGTATATTTACGAGATTTGGTGAAGTAAAACATGTTGTATTACAGTACATTTACGAGATTTGGTGAAGTAAAACATGTTGTATTACAGTATATTTACGAGATTTGGTGAAGTAAAACATGTTGTATTACAGTATATTTACGAGATTTGGTGAAGTAAAACATGTTGTATTACAGTATATTTACGAGGTTTGGTGAAGTACAACACAGCGGCGAATAGACAAATTCATCAAACAACAACTCGAGGAATAGTTCCAAACAGAGGATGACGGACAGCGTCGGGAGGAGAGGGAAAGGAAAAGCCGGGTGTCTTGGCCAGTAGAACTCGAGGTTGCCAGAACCAACAGCTGATTGGCACAGTTAGTGTTCATACTCCTCGGTGGTGAAAGCATGAGAGTGGAGCCTATATGGGTGTGCCACCACTGGAAATAATGCTTATTCCTAGATTCAGGAATCACGATTGAAAGCAACACGAAAAATTAGACATTCGATTGGAACTGAACATCAGCGATGTTTATGTTTTTAAAAAGAAGTTAATTAAAACTAGGGCAAACTTTGATTTACCTGTTGCCGCAGGTAGCGGTTCTCATGCTGAAGTTTTCTCACCTCCAGGCTCAAATTTACCAAGGGCCCGTCTCTGAAACCCTGGAACAAATATCTTTAATGAGTACTTGGCCAAAAAAGTTCCCCAGAGATCATGGACACAAGAAAGAAAAAAAAGATATCCATACTACAAGAACTTAAAATTGAAGAAGGCTGGCTAGTAAAGAAGATGAAACAGAGAAAACTTAAATCTTTTGGACACATTAAACGTCATGAGATTTTAGAGAAGACCTTCTTGGAAGGGTACATAATGGGAAAAAGAAAGAGAAGAAGGCCAATGCAAAGATGGCTGCTTGACATCGTTGACGATCTGCGAATGGATGCATCAACAGCAGGCCATCTTGCTTACAACCGAGAGGCCCACAGGAGAGCTGTTAGGGAGGCAGTTCCGCAAGGGTCATGCAAATGAGTGGCTGAATGGCCAAACTGAGATGATTTGGAAAACATTAACGATTAAGATGTATGGAGAAACATGACTGGCAACGCCCGATAAGGAGACAGTAGTACGGTGTATGTTACATCTCTAGAAATGTATTAACGAATAACAGATGTTATGTCCACTAACTGGCCTCTCTTAACAATGTCCTATTAACGAATACTATAATGAAAAAAAACAAGGACGTCTGTGTGGCAAAGTAGTTAATGCACTGGCCTCTCATGGCGAAAGTCGATGGTTCGAATCCGACCGCGGAGTCCCATTCACTCAGTTGAAGAAAATGATACTTGGCTTCTTCTGGATTTGGGTAAGGAAAGGCAGCCAGGTATCATGCTGACCACGTCGCCCTCTAGTGTACAGAGACAGCTCAATGAAAATACGGCCAGTAATATCATATCTCTCCCTCGTGGCATATTAAGAGAGTCTTCACTTTCATCTACGAAAAAGAAACCAATCATTTGCTAGGATTTACCTGTTGGTATGTTTTCTGTAATTGGTCCAGCCTTGTAATTGTGTTAGCAAGGTTCTCGTAGCTCTGGTACATATAACTGCTGCAAACAGCAGTCATCGAAAAAAAAATGAATGACTGTCAGTCATTTGCATGTCCCTTGCGGAACTTTGCCTCCCTAACAGCTTTTCTGTAGGCCTCTCGGTTGTGAGCAAGATGTCCTGCTGCTGATTCATCCATTCACAGATCATCAAAGATGTCTTGCAGCCATCTTCGCCTTGGTCTTCCTCTCTTTCTTTTTCACATTATGTACCCGTCCAAGACTGTCTTCTCTAAATTATCATGACGTTTAATGCGTTAAAATATTTAAGTTTTCTCTGTTTAATCTTCCTTACTAGCCAACCTTCTTCAGTATTAAGTTCTTGCAGTATGGATATATTTGTTCTTTTTTTTGTGTTCATGATATTTGAAGGACTCTTCTGTATGATTTACATTCACACGCATTTATGTGTTTCTCAGCTGTTTTGTTAAGTGTCCAGGTCTCACAGGCATATGTTGTGATGGTAAAACACTGAGTGATATGTTACTTAAATATATCGTACAGACCTTCCAGTGTGCAGTAGATAGTAGCAATATGCACACTGTTTCTGACTGACTGATTTACTCCTTGATCTTCACAAGAATCACTGATATTCAGGGAAAACATATTATCCTCCTCCTTCTTCTTATGCTTTTCCTCATCCTCATCCACTTTTTCTTTTTCTTCATCTTCTGCTACATCTCCCTCCTGCTCATCATCCTCCTCCTCCTCCTTTCTTCTTCTTCTTCACATCCTCCTGCTCCTCTTCCTACTTCTTCCTCTTCTTCTTCTGCTCATCCTCCTCTTCCTTCTCTTTTCTTCTTCCTCCTCTTCCTTCTTCTTCCTCCTACTCCTTCTCCTCTTCTTTTTTCCTCTTCCTCCTCCTCATCCTTCTTCTTCTTCTTTACTTCTCCTGCTATTTCTTTTCTATTTCCTCCTCCCTCTTCTTCTTACTCTTCTTCTTCTCTTCCTCCTCCTTCTTCTTTTTCTTTACTTCTGCTCCCTCTTTTTTCTACTTCCTCCTCCTCCTTCTATTTCTTCTTCTTTTCCTCCATCTTCTTCTCCTTCTTCTCCTCCTTTTTTTCTCCTCATCTTTCTTCTTCATTTTTCTTTACATCTCCTGCTCCTTCTTTTCTTATTCTTCTTCCTCCTCCTCCTCCTCCTTCTTATTCTTCTTCCTTCTTCTTCTTTTTCTGCTCCTTCTCCTCATGCTCATCCTCCTCCTCCTCCTTCTTCTTTACTTTTCCTTCTCCTTCTTCTTCTTTTCTTTTTCCTTCTCCTCCTCCTACTTCTTTACTTCTCCTCCTCATTCTGATTCTTCTTATTCCTTTCTTCTGCTTCTCCTCCTCCTCTTCCTTCCTCTTCTCCTTCTACTTCTTTACCTCTCCTCCTAGTCCTCTTCTTTTTCTTTTTCTTTCTCTTCTTCTCCTTTTTCTCCTCCTGCCCATCCTCCACCTTTCTTCTTCTTCTTGTTTCTTCTTCTTCCTCCTCCTCCTCCACCTCCTTCTTCTTCTTCTTCCTCCTCCTCCGCCTCCTTCTCTTCTTCCGCCTCCTCCTTTCTTCTTCTTCTTCTTCTTCTATCTCCCTGAAAATGCTAAATGATGATTTTTGTAGGTGGTGCGGTGAAGATATTGATGAACATCAATGTATCGGTTTGGGAGCGGGTTATGACTGTTTTGTTTTTTTCAGTCCCTGAATGTTGTTAATAAACAATGAGTGTGCAACACGTCTTAAACAGACTCTACCACTATGGGGACTATGACAATACCTGCCCTGTTACCCAGACTCGACCTGTTAGGGTGGGGGAGGGGTTCCAACGGAGAAATGAGACAGTCTAGGTCAGCTATAGACAGCACTGGCAGGGTTAGTAAATCTTACACGTCTATGTCTTCTTCTTCGTTCGCTTCTACCACCAAGACCGCCCCGTGATCCTACTGAATTTACTCCGTCAGGTGTGCATATTGTTGCCTTACTTATTTAACTCGTATACTCAAAATATAATGAGGAATGTTAGAGAAGATGTAGGCAAAGAATATTACGACACCATAGCAATTGGAGGTTATGAAATACCAGAGATTAGATATGCTCATAACACAGTGTTACTGTCCACAACACAAAAAAGAATAAACATTTTAACACAAAAAGGAATGGAAAAACTAATTATGTCAGTCCGTAAGAATAGTGAAGAGCAAAATCTCTATCTTAATGTGAAGAAAACTAAATTGATGACAACTGACAAAACAAACAAGGCAGCTGAAATATGTATCAATGAGGAAAAATTGGAAGAAGTGGAGAGTTTTGAATATCTTGGATCACTACTAACTAATAATGGAGATACAATGAAGGAAATTAAAAGAACATCTATCCCTCTTCAGAAAGTAAAACAACTAAAGAATCTGTGGAGAGGAACAACCAGAACTACAAAAATACGATTTTTAAGGGCATGCATCTTTCGCATCGCACCATATGTTTGTGAGACCTGGACACTTAACAAAACAGCTGAGAAACACATACATGCCTTTGAATGAAATGCTACAGAACAGTTCTTCAAATATCATGGACACAGTAAAAAACAAATATATCCATTCTACAAGTACTTAATATTAAGGAATCACTAGTCAAGAGGATTAAAGAGAGAAAGCTTAAATATTTTAGACACATGAGAATTTAGAGAAGACCGTCTTGGAAGACTACATAATGGGAAAAAGAAAGAGAGGAAGACCAAGGTGAAGGTAGCTGCAAGACATCGTTGATAATCTGGAAATGGATGCATCAACAGCAGGGCATCTTTCTTACAACCGAGAGACCTACAGGAGAGCTGTTAGGGAGCCAAAGTTCCGCAAGGGACATGTGACTAATTGACTGACTGACTGATTCACAGTCTTGCTGTGAACTCTGGAGTAAATCCGTCCGTATGTGAAAACTCCCACTTATGTTGTACTTACTTTATCACAGACTGTGTGGCGTGGGCATTCAAATAAGTTCCCAGAGAAGAATTGTTAATGAAGCTAACGATGCTTATGTCTGTACCTCGTGCAGTATTACAATGGATGTCACAAAAGCACTAGATTATTATGTAAGTACACTCGTCTCCTACGTTTGGGCCACTTGGTGATTGTGCTCACAATGTTCAGTCTGGTCCTGTACGAAGGTACATATTGGCAAGAAGGAAACTGAAGACCTGTAACAGCGCAATCTTTGTCCCAAGTGTTCGTTTAAACTACAGGGCGACCAAAACTGGCAGGGGCTGTTTCCATCTAGAGTGGCAGCTGAACAGCTGCTACTTCTAGAGATAAATAATTTGTATCTGAGAATCATAAACTGAAACTACCTTTGTGGGAAAAGTGGTCGTTCATGCGTTGGACTTACTGTCCAGTAGACACGTGCAGGAACTCATGTGTTTGTGTGTATGTGTGTGTGTGTGTGTTGGTCTCAAGAATTTGGCTCCTACTGGAGGCTGAATCTATGCGAAGGCATTTCTGTGTCATGATCTCTTTCCCTCTCTGGGCGTCACGATTTTCGGCCCAGACATGGATTGACGGCTTTGCTATAAAACTCTTTTTTTTTTTGGTTGGGGGGGGGGGGGGGGGCGTGGGTGGGGAATAAGGGAGGGGTAGGGTGGGAGTGCAAGATAGCGAAATTGATTAGTGCGCTATACTCTCGTGGTTAGACGATCGCTAGTCCTACTGGAGTCCGTGTTTGAAGTCCTCTTGTCGTTTTACTTTCTCTCACGTCTAAGATGGTTTTGTTTCCTATATCTCAAAGTCTAACTATGTAATACTGTGGTCTATCACTTTTACTGTGCTAAAGCTTCGTTTTTTTACTATTTGCAAGCAGTTTTATTTTGGACAGATACGGGACTGGGCAGTCATTGTTAACTCTTTTTTATACTTGGGAGTTTTCCATCACATGACCAGCGGTCCCCTGGGGTAGATTTCATAAAGTGGCTGTCACATTTAAAAGGATCGCAAAGGTAGAGCCTGATATGCAGTATGATGTATTATATATTAGTTTAAACGGGAAAAGTTGTATATTATTTTTCTAATAAAATTGTTAGTATAGAACATAAAAAGGAGCTAAGAAATGAGAAGAAAGAATGGAAAATGATGACAAATAATTTTTTTCTCACTTACCTCTCAAGATAATCCATTTTACTAGGTCGAAAATATTCGAAATTAATTAAATTTTACATAAACACCATTTCCTCACACAAAATATACACTAATTATTTATTTACAATTAATTTACAATCTACAATAATCAGAAAACATGAAAACACAAGTGGACGGCTTAGAAATAATTTTTTTACACACTTTCTTTTCAGCGAAGAATTTTCACTTGTTTTCCCCACGTGGCGACGCTTGAAACATACCAGATAGTTTGGTTAAATTCAAAACTAGAGACCAAATTGGAAACCAAAGCAGTACCACATCTCAAAGACCATTGCACTACACGTTACCAAGGTAAAAAATGTCCGCCGAATCGACGCGCAGCGCGTTTCGAAGTATAAAAAGAGTATCCTCATGGAAGCAAGAAGACCTTCAGATTTTAAGACACTAAGTTAATATGAATGACTGGGATTACAATAAATAAATACGGGGGATGAAGGTTTTGTTAAGGGCAACAAGAAGAATTGTTAATCAACACAACTAAAGTCATGAGCCTACTTCATACTGAGAAATGCATTTAAGGGAAAGACAAGAGCACCTGCGGTCGGAGACATGGGATATGGCGAAGGCAACACAGCAGAGGATACAAACATTCATGAACTACTGCTTGAGAAGGATTTTAAACATTAAATGACAGGACAAGACCAGAAACGAAGAGGTCTGAGAAAGGGCAGGACAAGAACCTATGAACCTACAAATCTTGTCTAGGAAATGGAGGTGGACTGGCCACATACTGAGGAAACCGACACCAGCATAGCAAGGCAAGCACTGACACGGAATCCTCAAGGAAACAGAAAACAAGGAAGACTTAGACTTACTTGGAGAAGAGAAATTATGACAGTGCTCAGAGACAAATGATACACATGGAAGGAAACAGAGAATAATTCCAAGAACAGGGATGACTGGAGAGCCTTTATCCGTGGCATATGCTCTCAAGGGAGTGAATGATGATGATGATGATGATGATGATAGTGATGATGGTGGTGGTGGTGGTGATGATGATGATGATGATGATGATGATGATGACCTACAGACGTGCTCAGACTACAAGGATAATAGGAACAATTTTTTATAAATAGGAAACTACGAGGTTTTGGTACGGTAAAGTAAGATAACAAATATTCTAGGATTAAACCTCGAAAAAATCGTAGACAAAGCACTTTAGTGAGACGTGAGAGAAAGAAAAATCACAAGAGAATTACCTGGGATTCGAACACGGACTCCGGTAGGACGAGCAGCCGTCTAGCCACGAAAGAACAGCGTACTATCGACTTAGCCAACTAAGTCGATAGTACGCTGTTCTCACGTCTCACTAAAGTGCTTTGTCTACGATTTTTTCGAGGTTTAATCCTACAATATTTGTTATCTTACTTTACAAGGATAATAATCCAGGCTAACCGAACTGTATTTAGAAGCCATTCTTACTACTTCTTTATCTTCCGTTTAGTGCTTGCAATTCACCGAGGATAATTTGAATTCAGTTTAAAGAAAAAAAAAACTGACCCTGTTATACCATAGATGCGCCAAGTGGCACGCTGTAAATGTTTATATTTCGCTTCAAATATCGCCACACTACAATGTGGCGTGGTCAAGACCATATCTGGGTGCCTTTCCTTCTCCAGTTCCAGGAAGAGCCGAGAACCTGTTTCTAGAACTGTGTAAGTGGGGCACCTCCAGCGGCACTTTAATAAAAAAAAAACCAAAGACCTTACAGCGAGAGATGGGAGTCCTAACTACTACACCACTCTGGTCCTAGGACTTATAATTAATTTGAATTTGTTTCCACTTAGAACTAATACAAAAAAAGTTATGCGCTTTTTAATACTACTTCTTTTCAGAACTCCACTGCCAAACATCAAAAAGATCTTCGACTAACAAAGATTCAAAGGTTCAAAATCAGGCTCCGGCGCCATTGTCTTCAGGACAGCCCCGTATATGCTCCGCTGGATGTGTAGACGTGCACTGCTTATACATGTATCGTGCATCTGTCTATTACTACTGTGACTGCTAGTTACAGACACGGCAATACTTATAAAGATTTGTATTACTATCATGAAACTTCTGCTATAGAAATACTAACAAGGACAACACACAGCGAATAGTGTGAAGAATAAGTTCAGTGTGAATAATATAAACTCTCACTTTATTAATGGGAAAAAATGAGTGATGGTAGGTGAGGGTGAGAGGCAAGTGATAACGTTATACAAAGTTTCTGGCTAATCCACTTTCCGGCAAGAACTAGCTTGCCAAATGGAAAGGGAGAAAACCCAACTCTCACACTACATAAAATCCACAAGCATACAAAAAATGTAGTACAACGTAAGAGTACACACTTACTGCATAAAAAAGGAGCACAGAATTCTCTCACTCATCACAGAAAATCTATAGGCCAAAAGTCTATTTTAAAAAATCCCCAAAAGGAACTAATTTCACATTCTTTAGTTCAGCAGAGTTATGACAAGGAAAGAAATGCTTGACATTATGACACTAACAACTACCTGACTCTTTACTGAAATCATAATGAGAAATAATCTCATAATGTCTCCACAAGGAGCATTCTATGCACAAGTCAGCTGCATGACAAATATCACTAACATAGTGCACTATAGACTAGAAAAATCACATTCTCAACTAATCATACCTAACAACGAACCTAACACATTCTCAACAAATACTTAATACAAACTCATTTTAATCTCATAATCATAATTAATCATCAGTCTCCTCCTCTCACTCCTTAAATATATGCTAACTATTTCCCTAAATCTTCCCGAAGTTTCTATCCTGAGAATCAATCAACCCGTGATTCTACCTGTTTACGACCTTCAGACGAAAACTCATTCAACTTTTTTGTTACAAACATGTCAAGGATAAGTTCATAAAAATAATCAACCATCTCGTGGAATTTAGCCTCTCAACCCTGACCTTTCAACTGAACTCTTGTACAACAAAAATACCAAGGGCTTTAAATCAAATGGTCAAAATATTAAAATAATCCGGATTATATCCCTTTTATGAGAGTCCAACCATCTTAACAGTAAATTTTCCAGTATACTGTTATACATGCCGCAGCATCCATCCAAGAGTTTTTTTTTTTTGCTAATAGTTCCCATCAAGTGTTGGTTCTTTACAATGCTTTTTCTGCCACACAGTTCAGATTTCCTACCAGCACCCTTAATTTATCCTAGCTCCAGCAATCGCTTCATAATTACATTGTTCCTCTATTCTTATCTTTCATTTTCCCGCACTCTTTTCAATACGGCTTTAGCAATGTTACCCGTGTCATTTATTTTAGCCTGTTCAGCAAGTCTATTTGCACTTCTTTGCCATGTACTCCAGCATGGCCTGGACAATAAAGCCACGTTAGGCTCCTCACAGATGACTGACTTAATAGATGAACACAATCTTTTCTAAGCATTTTTTTTTCAATCTTAAGAAGCATGCCCTGTGAATCCGTCATGATGACACCATTAACCACATCATGGGCAACTAATCATTCCATTGCTGCCGACACAGCCTCAGTTTCCATTCGCATGCTTGATGTGATGAAAGACTCCTGAACCCTGTGCTGCTACTCCGCCATTGTGGTAGACAAAAAAAAAAAACGCCAACTTGTTACAAGATAAGGCGGAGAAAGGTGGTTAGATTTTTTTCACCGCATTGAGGTTCTCTGAACTCTAAAATTAAAAAAATAAAAAACTTACTTCTACAGGTGTGTCCCTTCCAGCAAACGTTTTGACCACGGTCATCTGGCTGTCCGGCAGCCATGTAGTCCCCCGCGTTTGTTGAGAATCACCCAGTTGTTGAGATGCACTGTTCTCTGAAAGTAAATAAAAAGCATATAAAGTATTAAAACAGTTAAGATCGATATTCCTTAGAAACTGTTAAAACATATTGAGTGCGAGAGTCCTAATACTTCTTTAGCAGACTCCACCGCTACGGGGATGAAGTAGAAGAAGAAGAAGAAGAAGAAGCAGAAGAAGAAGAAGAGTATTTCTTGCGTTTTATTATTTGTTTTCCTTTTTGGTGAAAAAGACAAACGTATGAAAATTCTACAGTGTTACTGATATATTCCATTGATTTCTCTAAATTATCTTCCCTTAGTTTCACTTCACTTACCTCTTACAACTTTACAGTTACCTACCCACAATTATGTATGGACGGCGACACTGGGTTGAATTACGACAATCACATCAGGAGGATGATCGAAGTGGGAGAGAAGAGAGGAAGTGGACTTTTTTTTTCCGAAAGAGGTAGTTTAGTGCGTGTTACCCACAGTGGGTAACTGGCTCCATCGGCAAATGCACACTTCAGCGGGTTTTGGAATGGAAGGCGGAGCAGGTATGGGAATGCCCAGTGTGCGAGGACGCCAGTCTCTGGTTACAGATTACATTTGAAGTAATTTTGTCTCTAATTTAAATTATCTTCACCTCTCTCTACATTAGCTTCCCACAGTTTTACTTCACTTATCGAGCCAGATTTATGTACATAATTTATATATTTATTCAAAGATACATTTATAAATTAATCTACAGATACATTATATTTATTTACCTCTAGATTTATTTATTTATTAATCTACATACACTCACGCACGCACACACACACGCACGCACCTACGCACACACATACACACATATATATCCTTATTTTTCAAAGGGTATGTCAGTCAATCATTTGCATGTCCCTTGCGGAACTGTACCCCGCTAACAGCTCTCCTGTAGGCCTCTCGGTTGTGAGCAAGTTGCCCTGTTGCTGATTCATCTGTTCGCAGATCATCAACGATGTCTTGCAGCCATCTTCGCCTTGTTCTTTCTCTCTTTCTTTTTCCCATTATGTACCCTTCCAAGACCGTCTTCTCTAGATTATCATGGCGTTTAATGTGTCCAAAATATTTAAGTATTCTCTATTTAATCTTTTTTACTAGACATCCTTCTTCAATATTAAGTTCTTGTGGTATGGATATATTTGTTCTTTTTTGTGTCCATGATATTTGAAGGACTCTTCCATAGCATGTGCATTCAAAGGAGTTTATGTGTTTCTCAGCTGTTTTGTTAAGTGTCCAGGTCTCATAGGCGTATGTTGCCATGGGAAAGACGCATGCCCTTAAAATCCTTATTTTTGTAGTTCTGTCTGTTACTCTCCACAGTTTCTTTAGTTGTTTTATTTATTTAAACAATTTTTTTAAATCTCCCTAATTTAAGGGTATTTACATCTTAATATTAATTAATTTAAAACTTTTATAAATGGAAATTAAACATGTCAGCTACCACTGTTCCTGTAAGAGTAACTGATTTCACCAAGTGTGTACAATTATATGAGAAAGGGGGGGGGGATAATTCCACTCTCCGTTCTGACAGTCATATGACTGTCTTGACCCATAGCTGACACGCTAGTTTCAGGGTTGACGAACAATGGCTGAAAAATTTCCTGTCCCATCTTTTCGTTGGTACACCCTCCCCCCACCCCCTCCCCCAGTAACAGACCTAAGCCTGGCTAACCAGGCTGGAGGGGTCTCCATCGTACCTCATGGTGGTGGAGTCTGCTAAAGAAGTACTGCACACACTCTGCTTTTTTTTAGCTGTACTCGGGGGCTTGAAAAAAAACTGCCATTACCCGCTCCCAAACCGACACGATGCTGTGCCTCGACGTCTCCACAGCATCGGCTGCAAAGAACACCAGCTCACAGTGGCAGGGAGATCGAAGAAGAAGAAGAAGTCAGTTGTTGAATATGCTCACGCTACCAGATTCTAGACCTCACTGTGGGGTTAAACTCCAAGAAACTGGAGCTTGAGTCAGATACCAACGTCATATACAAGACATGTGGCCACTCATAGAGCATCTAAGAGAGACTTGTTGCACTAACCTTGAAGATTTACTAGAATTGTCGGAAGACTGCATCATATACAGAGGGCTAAGGCGTTGCGTCATTTGAGAAAGAAACAATAACCAAATCTTAAGACCCTTTATGCAAGGACATAACACCAGGACCTCCCAGTGCAAATGCCTTTATATTTTATAGTGTTGCCCATTATTCAAATTCAGATAAAGATAAGAAAGAAACTGCTTTGTAAAACGATGCTCAGCACGTATCAAGGGAGGAACAGTTAATATCTTCTTGCTTTAATAATCTGCTACAAAGAGAAACGCCGTTTTGATGAAGTAAATGCCAGATAATACGGGAGGAAGGAAAATGGATATATATTTAATACGGGGTGGAAGGAAACCGGGTATAAATTTAATACGGGTGGAAGGAAACTGGGTATATATTTAATACGGGGGGGGGGGAATTGGGTATATATTTAATCGGGGGGAACTGGGTATATATTTAATACTGGTGAAAGGAAACTGGATATATATTTAATACGGGTGGAAGGAAACTGGGTATATATTTAAATGACAAAATTATTTATATCTAGATGACATGTCATATGACATGTCCTTTCCAGAACGTTGTCCCTCTCACTGTTTCCCTGAAAGACATGCGACCTTCAGCAAGTTGATCAAACATCTCACAGCGACATATTCAGACTAACCGCAATGTCCTGAGTCCACCTGCGGGCGAGGTCGCCCCTTTTAACATCTACCGGGCGCTATGCCTTCTCCTGTCAACCTCTCCAAACCATTATGTCTCTTGGCGTAGCCGGAATATCTCATTTTTTAAACTTTGACAGTGTTTACACTCCAGTTTTCTATATATTCTCAGTGACAACGTACAGATATGACACGTGGGCATTTAACAAATCACTAGACAAGAGTAACTGCATTTTAAATAAAATTTTATAGAAGGGCACTTGGAATATCATGGATAGAAAGAAAATCAAATTAAAAAGATATCTACATGGGAGATAAAAATGTAATAACCAGACTAATCAACAAACACAAAGTGGTAGACATACCTGCAAACCTACATATCATTACATACAAATTGAGGAGAAAAGCACACATATAATATTTCACATCATATATATACATACATATAGTATAGCCATACTCTCTGGAAGACGCTGTCCGATGAGGCAATCAGCGATCCATAGTTGATATGCTAGTATCAGGTTAGCGAACTATAGCTGACCAAGATCCTGTCCCACCTCTCCATTGGAATCCCCGGTAACAGGCATAGCCTGGCTAACGGGGCATGGATCGCCATAATCCCTATGGTGGTGGATTCGGCTAAAGAAGCATTGCACACCCCCTGTGTTTTAGCTGTCATCCGGGACTGAAAAAATAGCTGCCATAACCCGCTCCCACGCCGATACGATGCTGTAGCCTAACATCTCCACAGCATCGGCTGCAAAGAACACCTGATGACAGTTACAGGGAGATAGCACAAGACAAGACAAGACAAGACAAGACAAGAACCATACCCGCTTGATGAAGTGAATTTCTCAACACAGTTACAGGGAGATAGCACAAGACAAGACAAGACAAGACAAGACAAGAACCATACCTGCTTGATGAAGTGAATTTCTCAACACAAACCCAGTTTCCGAAGAGCGCTCGCCGAAATTTGCAAGTCTTCCCATATCATCTTTGTCTGTCTGTGGAGAATACACAGACAAATCTCCACTTGAACATGATCTGTGAGCACCACGACTTGAGAACTCTGTAATATTATCAAAATTTGCAGTGCCATGCGAAATATCTGACTTCTGAGCAAAACGTCTCTTACTTAAGAGAACATACTGCTTTCTTCCTGATGAATCTCTCCGAACCGCTTCCTCTTTGAACTCAGAATTTCCCGTCTGATGGCCGTACAGGTGTTGTACCGGAGCTTGGTCTTCCCGTGTAATTTCGTGGGTATTTCTAGATCTGATGTTTGCTTTCATCAAGATTTGTCGTTTTGCGCTGAGACAATGAAGCTCTTCGGGAGTCATGGAAGCCGCTCTTAAAGAGTGTACCATACGAGTAACTACCGGATTGGTGGAATCGGGATAATTGATATTCTGTAACAATCCCACGTTCTCATCAGATCTGTGTGATTCACCATCATTCTTATTTCTGTAGCGCATTCCTGTATTACCAGCGTCTCTACTCCCACTGCTTGTTTCTATGTGTAGCTGTGAATAAACGTCATTTTTGAAGCGCCTCCTACAAAAACTTGTGTCTTTTCCTTTTGAGTGTTCAGCTTCCACGGGAGAAAAGTCCTCCGTAAGGACTTCATTTCTGATGGCGTTAAATATTGTCCTTTTGCCGTCTTGGTTGTAAAGATCACGGGATGAGCCACTGTGATTTTTCCACTTCTTTTCGTCCTCGTTATCTGATTCAGGTGAGTAAGTTGCGACCTGTTTGGTGCTCCTGTCAAAGAATTTAGTGTCCGAATTAAGTAGCCCCGGTGGACCTCCTGCCAGTTTCTGGGAGGGGTAACATTCTCGGAGAGCGTTACCGACGAAGAAGTTATCACTGTAAGAACTAAAGTTACCCAAGTTCGTGTTTATGTCATTGTTTTCTGAAAATGATATCCCTTCCTGACGTGACATTTCAGCTGATATGCTGAGATAAGAGTTTCCCAGTGTCAGTTCATGCCATGTTTTATGTCAGGTTAACAGTGGTCCACCCACCCTCTAAAACTGGGTGCCAGAGAAATATGAGAAGGTAAATGCGGCCAGGTGTGATAACTGAACATATCAGGCTTTCATGTGCCGAAGATCTTAGAAACACGGGCCTAACACCATATCCCCAGTGTGCCTTAACGGCACAGAAACAAGAATTATACCTTTGGACAGCGATCATGTTCTGGTCACAGCCGTGATTTTTTAAAAATATATTTAATATAAACTTAACATCATCATCATCATCATGTGCCGTGCCGACTGGCGTTGGCTATTATGCTTCTCCAGAGTACACGATCCTTGATGCAGGCCATCAGCTCATTTGGTGATCTCCTCTCACACCGTCCTGACAGACTGTCCAGTATCATTTCTCTTGGTCTTCCTCTTGATCTTCTTCCTTATATTTTTCCTGTTGTTATAATATTTTCACTGCCCCCTCTTCTCATTGCATGTCCTATGAAAGTACATTGTCTCTCTCTTATCTTTTTGACAAGGTTTTTTGTCTCTCCAGCTCTTCTCCTACATTCTTCATTAGTTATTTTTGCTGTCCAGGGGATTCGCAACATTCTTCTAATAAACCACATTTCTGCTGCTTCCAATGATTTTTGTGCAGACTTGCTTATTGTCCATGATTCACTTCCATATAACAAGATAGGTTCAATATAGCATTTTAGGACTCGTTTTCTAACATTCATTGATAAGGATGTGTTGGTCAATATGTTAAAAACTTAACACAATACTTTAAATATTCTCATAATTCTTGGTCTGTTCGAACAACTTTAAATGAGAAAGATGAATCATGGCCGAGTAGTTAGAGCAACAGTCTCACGGGGCCTTAGTTTGATCTTAACAGTTTTTAGTACAATTTGACTGAAAAAAGTTTTAATGAAACTCTTTTTTAAAAATATCCTTTTCATTATATTCCATATGAGAATAAATCCTTGTCTGACTTGTCCATCTTCTTTATTTTCTCAAGTCACTCTACACAGGTCTCAGATTCCCTGCCTCTGTGTCCATGAAGTTACCGACAAACCTGAACCAACTCTTTTATCTGTGAGAAGGTTTTATTGTATACTCCAACATTTGCTACTACTACTACTACTACTACTACTACTACTACTACTGCTACTGCTACTGCTACTGCTACTACTGCTACTGCTACTACTACTACTACTACTATTACTACTACTACTACTACTACTACTGCTGCTACTACTACTACTACTACTACTACTACTACTACTATACTACTACTACTACTACTACTACTACTACTACTACAGTTTTCTTCTAGCTTGGGACCAATACTATGTTATAAATAGACCAGTCCAGCGCAGGTCTAATTATATTGTACGAATGCAGTAACGGCAGAAAAGAATAACAACAACGTAACAAGTCTCTCTTGGACAAGGGAACATCCGTGTGAAAAAAATAAAGCAGTGAAACCCTAAACGAAAAGAAGTAAATCTGGCACAGTAAATAAAGCAATCATATATCTTCTTCTTCTTCTTCTTCTTCTTCAATTTTCCGAGCCATTAAGGCCCATTGCTGCAGGATAAATTTCGACTCCATTCCTCTCTATTTCTAATCTTCTCTCTCCAGTTGGTGATACCAAATTAATCACATATCACATATCACAAGTAAAATTATTGTAGCTACAATTCACAATGAGTAAGATGATGTTTCCACTAGGAAAAGAGGACAGCTACACACAGCCATAGTCGCTAATGAGTAACTTAAAACTAAGCTACGATATCCGTTAGTAAACACTTAATGGACTCGGATACCAACTAAAGTCATCAGCGAAACAAGAAACCAGAGCTAAATGAAAAAAAAGAAAAAAAAAGAATCATTATCAAAAGAAATAGGAACCCCCGTGCGATTCTATTTCAGTCAAGACGTCAATGTTTCTGCCTTATTGATTTTGATCCCTTTGTATCCCTCTCAGTAATTCCCCCTTGGGGACTTTTTAGAACCTGCCTTGTATGGTTTATTGTTTAGAAACGTCATAATGTTTTTTAATCCGTTGTACTTGAGATGTCGATTGTCGATTTACTTATAATGTAGAATATCAGTTGAACTCTATGCTTCTATTAATCTCGTATATGGAGGGAGGGACGCTGTCCTTTATGGTAATCAGCGATCCATAACTGATATGCTAGCGTCAGAGTAGACGAAATATAGCTGACAATCTAGCAATTGATGAACCATAGCTGACAATCTAGCGTCAGAGTTGACGAACCATAGCTGACAATCTAGCATCAGATTTGACGAACCATAGCTGACAAATCTAGCGTCAGAGTTGACGAACCATAGCTGATATGCTAGAATCAGAGTCTACGAACCATAGCTGATCAAGACCCTGTTCCATCTCTCTGTTGGTACCCTCAGTAACAGGTTTAGCCTGGCTAACGGTGTAGGAGTCGTCATAGTTTCCGCTGGTGGTGGAGTCTGATAAAGAAGTATTGCACACCCCCTGCTTTTTAGCTAATCTCGAGGAGAGAGGAGGTGAAAAAAATAGCTGTCATAGCCTGCTCCCAATCAGACACGATTTTATGCTTCAAAGCCTTCACAGCATCGGCTGCAAAAAAAAAAAACCCAACCAGAAGTTCTAGTGAGATAGAAGATAAGACAAGACAAGATAAGACATCTGGCATTTTCATAACGTTAAAAAATTCTGCTCAGTTTGATATTTCAGTCATGTTACCCTAAAGTCTGTGTACAGCCACAGAGTTTCCTTTGCTACCGAGGTTTGCTGGCATGAAAACAGTTTACGCCGTACTTCTTGTAACAGTAGAGCCCGCATACTTGCACTGACAGCTGAGTCCGCATACTTGCACTGACAGCTGAGTCCGCATACTTGCACTGACAGTTGAGCCCGCATACTTGCACTGACAGTTGAGCCCGCATACTTGCACTGACAGTTGAGCCCGCATACTTGCACTGACAGTTGAGCCCGCATACTTGCACTGACAGCTGAGTCCGCATACTTGCACTGACAGTTGAGCCCGCATACTTGCACTAACAGTTGAGACTGCATTCTTGCAGTGACCGTTAAGACCATACACTTGAAATGATAGTTAAGACTGCATACTTGCATTGGCAGTTGAGGTTGTATTCTTGCATTGACCGTTAAGACCATATTCGTGCGTTGACAGACAGGACCGTTATTTCCAGCTGATGGTCACAGTTGGCTCTTGTGACTTTCTTCATACCACAGAACCTCCACAAAAGTTGGACATGATACGCCCTAGTAGAACTGCAGCACAGGCTATCTCTGAAAACTCCACTAAGGACAAGAACCATATCCATCCGCCAGGAAGGCATCATACAGCCTTTTATCACAGAGCACTTCGAGGGAGTGATATAGGGTCTTGATTTGCTTCAGCTCATCAACCTTGACTTCCCCGGGGAGTTACTCTGATTCTTAAAATAAACTCACGTGTTTTAATTTCGATAATTATATCGTGATCAATAATTCCACAGAATCGTGTCAATGCTTCAGGGACCAGTATGCTTACAATATACACGTGCGTTTGTGAAGGATTGTCACAAGAATGAAAGTGAAGAATTCAAGACGTGAAATCAAAGATCACCATGAAAGTAGGGAGTTTGGAGACATCGCAGTATGAAACGGTTTTGTTGCTGACACACAATAAGGGTGTATTTCTTCTTGTTGACTTATATTATACTGTTAAAAAAAAAACAAACAAACAAAGAAACGCAACACTACCGTAGTCGTAATGGACGCCAAATTTTAAACTTGTATCAAAATTGTATTTTACGGAATTAATGTTTCAATCGTGGCACGAAGAAACGTTAAGATTTTACCAACGAAATGATGTTTATTAAATTTGGTTTGGACTTTTACTCTTTGCGACTGAGGCCTCCATTTCAGTAAGGTGTATGGCCTCCTCTGGCCTGTATCGGAGAGCGATAGCTCCTTGACATGGATCCGATTAGCCATTGGATCTGTTGTTGTGGGATGGCTGCCCACCCTTCCCGCAGTGCAAGAGACACCTGTCGGAGATTGGTTGGCGCCACGTCTCGCTGGCGGAACTGTCTGTTGAGTTCATCCCATAAGTGTTCTATTGGGTTTATGTCTGATGAGATAGATGGCCATGGAATGGTTTGGAGGTTGTTGTCAGCGATGAACTGGGCGGTGAGTTGTACCACATGAGGTTGAGCGTTATTCTGCTGAAAAAACGACCCTGGCGCAGCCAGAAGTGGAAGGATGTGAAGATGAAGAATTTGAGCGACGTATCGTTGGGCGTTCAGGCGTCCTTCATTTTGCACCAGGTCACTTCTTCCCATGAAGTTGATCGTCCTCCACACCAGTACATCTCCACTACCATGTAGAGGAGCCTCATCCACCATGGACTCTGCGGTAAACTCTTCTCTGTCTATCGTGTCGCTAGAGCAGAAATAATGATTCATCACTAAACCAAACCTTTCTCCAATCATTTGTAACGGTCCACTGGCGATGCTGGTTAGCCCACGGCAATCGGTTCTGGCGATGCCGGTCCATAAGAACATGACTTCTGTAGGGTCTTTTAGTCCAAAGACAAGCGTCGTGAAGCCGGTTCCTGATCGTTTGATCTGAAATTCGACGAGCTGCTGTCATTGATTGAACTGCCGAGGACGCAGATGGAAATCGACTCCTGATGTGACGCAGCCGTATGAAGCGGTCTTCGGTAGGTCTTGTGACTATGGGCCGTCTACTGCGCGGCCGGTCTGCAACTAAGCCAGTTTCTTGAAATCTTCTTCAAAGGCGACTAATGGTGCTCCTAACCACATTAAATTGTCTGGCCACTACACTTTGTGACTGTCCAGTCTGTAAAAGTCCAATGATGATGAGTTATTGTTCTGTAGTGAGATGAGCCATAGTTGCGTATCGAATTTTCAAATGAATTCATTCGAGGAGCATCAATCTTTTACAGGCATTCAATAACATGGTCAGTGATTTTTGTGTTCAGTAAGTTTCACGAGATTCACGTGAACCTGTCATGAGTTATTGTCAAAAATGCTGTTTTTGACTAGTGTCGCTTTTCTGTGCTCATGAATCACCTGTTTCAGGTCAGGACGTGAAGCTGATGTCCAAGTGAACGTTTCAGGCAATTTGCCCTTGTCTGAACAGCAAACGTCAGTTTAAATCGGAACATCGTATTCGTTGCATTTCTTTTTTTGAACAGTATATATTATTTCTGCTTGTATGCTGCTGGTTGTCTATTGTGCTGTCTACAGCACGACTGTACAGACAGAAGAAGACGAAACACTGCCTGCAATAATATACTCTTTACAGGACACGCAGGACGATCACATACTGGCACGTTGGATATATCTATCAAGACTGCATTACCTTGGCACTCACATCCGATTTATTACGTGAACATGATGATGATGGTGATGGCTGACGACGAAAATATATGGAAACGATTTCTCACCAACATGCATACCCCAACACAAATAATTCCGGGCTGCTATCTAGCCAAGTTACTAGGATAGCGCCATAAGAATTCAAGCAGGCTAACAACTATCACATACTAAACACGACTTCTTTTTTCACAGATCCGATTACACTACCTTCTCACAAAAAAGTCAAAACCTTTCTCTCCTCTCACTTACTTTCCACTTGCAAAAACGACTTGGAAATCGTGAACTTTGACAGAGAAAATAAGCAGGGGCCTAACTCTACACCAAAGTTTAGAGTAATATCAAGGGTTAATTACCCTTGATCAAATTCTGTCATAGGTATGAATGAATGAATGAATGAATAATCTTTATTTTTCAAGGGTAAAGAATTGGGCACGCAGGCCCGTCTTACATTCTGCCCTTCATCACTCCATCTTTCATTCTTCCCACACACTTGATTTAGTACAAAAATACAAATTAAATTAGTAAAAACATATCAAAAGAGTGTAAGATTTAACTACTACATTCAAGGTAAAAGAGAAGAAGTAATTAACCTAATAAAATAGCACTCACGCACACATACACACGCAGACATATACATAAATAAAAATACATTGTAAATACAGATCTTCTAACATATTTTTTTAAACAAACATTAAAATAATTTCTAACAATATCTAACAAGTTGCTTTCCTAACTATGTCACTGAAGTACTTGATAGTTTACGAGCCATGTGTTGAGAGAGTGCTGGCTATTTTATGGAGGCATATAATTACATGCAAGTAAATAATGAAACAGGTTTGAGTTAAAGGATGAAGTATTACCAATGGATTTTAAATTGTAGGGGAGGGTGTTCCAGAGCTGTACTGCAGAGTATGCAAGGCTTTTCTTGTACATATCAATTCTGGGTTTAGGAAGAAGACAGTTTTTTAAACGCTGGCTATGTTTAGTGTTATACGTAAACAGTGACCACAAGTAAGGCGGAGCATTGTGCGACAGAATTCTGTGAACAAACTTAACTTTGTTAAAAATGATTCTATTTTTGAGGGGTAGAATTTTGAGTTGTTTATGTTGATCTACAGTCTGTACTGGGTGTTTGTCATAAATAAGATTTAATGCCCGCTTGTGAAGTGAGTGGAGCCTTTTTGTGTTTGAGACAAATACATTAGGTCAGAATGTAGTATTTGGCAACATAATAAACCATGTTCTACGAGAATGTCCGAAACAGAGGTACGGTAAAGGTAACCCTGTTATGTCTTACAGGTGCACAGGGATATGGTTTTAGTGTCCATATTTTCCTTGACATGTCGCACACACAAGATGGTGATGTGGTCAGTGTCACACCTGGCCCGCCTTTCCTTTCCCAGCTTCACAAGAAGTCGAGTACCCATTTCTACTTTTGGGTGATTGAGCGCTTCCGCTCAGATTTGAACCACTGGCCTTCGTCATGAGAGACTGGTGCACTAACCACTTCGCTACTCAGACGCCCGTAGATCAGGTAGCTGATTGCATTTCATTTCCTCTAACGGAAAGCTAGCAGAATTTATTGATTAATCTGGACACATCATCAAGTTCTCAGCTGGTGTTTTCTGAATATCTTATCTGCTCTGTCTGTGGAGAGATGTTCCGGATTCCAATATAAACGACCGCCTTATTCATGAGCTTGGAAGAGTCTGACACTTTACATTTCCCCTCATTACAATGCCCACAACGCAGCGGTTCTCAAAACACGCCAGAATGGTAGTTCCATTTCACCTGACTTCCACGTATCGACGTTTCAGAAATCTCACTAGCGATCATATTGCTGCAGGGATCATCAGGATTAATTCCTGTCAAAACGCTACTTCATTACATCATTATCCAGCCAGAACCTAACATTGTTATAGACAGAGGGGATAACGAACAAACCTTAAATATCCCCTTAGATGCTCGAACACTTAATCACCCGATACACCGTCACGTAATCTCTCGGGGGTAGGTATTAGGGTATAAATGGACAACCCTGGGCCCGCAGGCCACATGTGGCCTGTGGAATAATTTATGCGCCCCGCAGCTAACTAGATAGGTTTTTTTTTTTTAGCCGCATAATTTTCTGGAAAATCTAACGATACTGATTTTACGTTACAGAAATACAATTTCCTGACTTGATAACTTAATGTCCTATATTTATCTCTCTCTCTCTCTCTTCTCTCTCTCTCTCTCTCTCTGGTGTCTACACCATAGACCAACGCTTGACTGACATGGACCAGAGAGAGAGAAAGAGAGAGAGATACTCCCTTTAGTGCAGACCTTCAAAGAGGCTCACGACAGATCTCTGTGTGACGTGGCTTATGTAAGTTAGATAGCGCCTTGCTCAAGGCACTATATAGTCTAGACACTGGCACTATATAGACTAGATACTGGCACTATATAGTAAAAGACGCTATATATAAATAATAATTATATGTTTTTGTGACCTTCGTTCTTGGACGAGTGAAGATGGAAGAAGTCTTTTATAGCTGATCTAACAAAAAGGGTTGTCCATGTCTGGTTTAGAGCTAAACGTAGGGTTAAGGTTAAAGTCAAGATTGGCGCTCGCTTGAAATATCCTAGCGAGAAAGTGTCTGTGATTACATGGCACCACAACATCCTCGTATACAATGTGAGCCTGATAGCCCTACCAAGGTGTCTGTTTATATCCTCAGCGGTAAAAGATGCAGTAGGAAAGACAACAAGGTAATATAAGGAAGGGCCGGCCTTACAACTAAACCAGCTGAGCTGAAGGTCTTAAGTGAGGCTGTGACAAAGAGAGAAATTATGGCAAAATTCAGAACACGGTAGTCGAGATTTGTAGGGCATGTCTGAGAAGATGCAGACTGAAATACCTAGTGACAAAGTGGAAACAAATGGACTAAGGAACAGTGGAAGACAAGGAAACAACATAATTGACGGACTGAAAGAGTGGCATGGAACAAGGTCCAACATATATATTATAGAAAGAGGAAGGGATAGATGGAAATTCATGACGACAATGCTTGACTGGCATGGACCAGAGAGAGAGAGAGAGAGAGAGAGAGAGAGAGAGAGAGAGATGCTCCCTGGAGTGCAGACCTTCAAAGAGGCTCACAACAGATCTCTGTGAGACGTAGCTCATGCAAGTTAGCTAGCGCCTCGCTCAGGGCATTATATAGTCTAGACGTTGGCACTATATTGTCCAGACACTGGCACTATATGGTCTGGACACAGGTCTAGCTACAACTGTTAAAAAAAAAGGAACGTAATAATAAAATCCACTATCAAGTGGAATACAACAGGCCGAAGAAAAAGAGACAGACTGCGTGAAACTCTGAAGAGGACATTATTAAGAGAGACCAAATTAACAGGCATAAAATCCTTTGATGAGGTTGAAAGACTCGCCGAAGACAGGAAAAATTGACGAACTACTTTGCGAGCCCTATGTGACGTTTAACGGCACGGGAAGGATATAAGATATAAGATAAGAATAAGAAAAGAATATTCAGGACCCTACTGTTTATAGACGTATCCTTGTTGTAGCTGTCTCTCTCACTAAAACACTTTACAAGCGCTACAAAGTTACCTGTTGGAATTTACGCGCCATAGACGCCGTAACTCAATGTTTCTCATAATGTGGCGCTCAAAATGCACTTCTCCCACACCAAACATTAGAGTAAATGAGCGAAAGACATGAAAATTTAGTTGTTAAGTAAAGGTGGGGGAAAGATACGATTCTATCTTTCCTTTCTCCCTCTATCCGTTTCTTTCTCTCTATCCTTTTCTCTCTCTCCTTTTCTTTCTCTCTATCCTTCTCTCTCTCTCTCTCTCTATGTCTCTCTTTCTAAATATATATAAAATGTTATGAGACATGAACAAAAAAGAAAGATGGTAAAGGAAAGAAAAGAAAAGAAAAGAAAGGATAAGAAATGACTATTTTGGATCAAGCTTTCTTCTTGGACAAATAATAACATATTAATCTGAAGGTCACATTCATATGGAAGGCCGAGGACATCATCTTGTTTCTTAATCTTCAGTTAATATTTGAGGACAGAACATCTGTAATGCGCCTCATTGGAGTCATTATGTCACGCGCTGATTACATTCTGCTGTTCCAGCTTTCTTGGGGAGGACAGAGCAATGATAATTAGTTTGGACAGGGGCTAATGGAACATCTTCTGTGTCAAAGATTTGAGTTTAGGTGACTAGCGACTATGTAGAAGTAATCTAAATCTACCGTCATCTCCCTTGGGATATTTTCTGGTGCCTTGCCTGCACTTTGAGTGTGTCTGTGGCTTAAATTTGGGAATATATCACTGGTATTTCATAAAATGATTATTGTTAATACTCAATTTTTATGTTTCTCTGCTTGCTGCGTAAACATTTCAAGTATTCTGACTGACCCCACATCATTTTTCAGAAGCAGAGGTACGATAGAGAATGAAGGAAGGCAGACAAACAAAGATGGCCCATATAGAAGTGACGAAAGGGGATAGACCAAGAGGTAGACCTAGACGGCGATGGCAAGACAACGTAGACGAAGATATATGAGCTCTTGGATCTTGCAGTTGGCAAGAAAAAGATCAAGATCAGAGAGGAATGGAGACATGTCTTGTCTGCAGCAATCAGCCTCAGTGGCTCCGGAAGCTGCTGAAATCAGCAGCTGCTCAAAGAAGAGGAAGAGTAGGAGTAGGAGGAAAAGAAGAAGAAGAAAAGAAGAAGAAGAGTAGGAGTAAGAGGAAGAGAAGAAGAAGAAATGAAGAAAAAGAGTAGGAGTAGGAGGAAGAGAAGAAGAAGAAATGAAGAAAAAGAGTAGTAGTAGGAGGAAGAGAAGAAGAAGAAAAGAAGAAGAAGAAAAGTGAGAGTAGGAGGATGAGAAGAAGAAGAAGAGTAGAAGTAGGAGTAAGAGGAAGAGAAAAAGAAGAAGAGTAGGAGTAAGAGGAAGAGAAGAAGAAGAAGAGTAGGAGTAGGAGGAAGAGAAGAAGAAGAAGAGTAGGAGTAGGAGGAAAAGAAGAAGAAGAAGAGTAGGAGTAGGAGGTAGAGAAGAAGAAGAGAAGAAGAGGAGGCGTAGGAGTAGGAGGAAGAGAAAGAAAAGAAGAGGAGGAGGAGAAGAAGAAGAAGAAGAAGAAAAGAAGAGGAGGAGTAGGATGAGAAGAAAGAGAAGAAGAAGAACAAGAAGAGGAGTAGGAGAAAGAAGAAGAAGAAGAGGAGGAGTAAGAGTAGGAGGAGGAAGAGAAAAAGGAGAAGAAGAGTAGAAGTAGGAGGAAGAGTAAAAGTAGGAGGAAGAGAAGAAGAAAAAGAAGAAGAAGAAGAGATAAGATGTTAAAATGTGCATGAACATAAAATTTAACATTGAAAATGTGGACTACGCTGAAAACCAGCACCACCATCACTTGTCTGTGAGTAGTGTAAGGTAAAGCTAGTTCGTGGCTGATCATGACCCCGTTAAAAATATACCCCTCTATCTAAAAACTTTGAGAAGCCTTGCTATGGAAAACAAATGAGAAAGATTTTGAGAAAATGAAAGAAAAAAAAAGTCGACAATCAATCTTTCACTGATACCCGCCGTATACAGCCAGTGAGACAAGCAGTGAATCTCCTATCATTACATTTCGCCGTGAATGAAGTCTCAGCATAAAGATTAACCCTTTCCAAACCATGCTGGAGGCTATGTTGTGTAGCTTAGGTCACTTTACATTCCCCCAGTTTCCATCCTACTTCATTTTACACAGTTACATACACGTTACGCACAGCGTCAAAGAGTAATTGTCCTTTATATTAGAGAAATGTATCTTATATCACTGACCTGAGTGTATTGTTCATTATAACAATATTTATCTTGATCTTCACTAGGCAAAATAAAACAAGGACATAACACATCTTAGATTCATGTCGCAAAATAGAAAAGAAACTCATTTTATTTAGAAACAGAGTTTCACTAAGGCAGTAACGTATTCTTAATCATTTTCTTTCTTTTAAAAAAAAACAGACACAGACCTTAAAATGCTATTTTTTCTTATTAGGCAAAATGATATATAAGTGATAAAGTTGTAACTGATAAATTTATGTGCATGTTGTTATTTTATATAAATTATTTAACATAATGTCAAAGAAAACACCCGAAATATTAATTGTCTTGCCTGAGAGGATTTATAATACCGTCTACAGAGTGTTCTGATAAACTGCAGTCCAGCGCCACCTGTTGTCCTTAACTACTACTACTACTACTACTACTACTACTACTACTACTACTGCTACTACTACTTAACTACTACTACTACTACTACTACTACTACTACTACTACTCATACTACTACTTAACTACTTCTACTACTACTTAACTACTACTACTACTAATATTACTACTACTAATACTACTACTACTTAACTACTACTACTACTAATATTACTACTACTAATACTACTACTACTTAACTACTACTACTACTAATATTACTACTACTAATACTACTACTACTTAACTACTGCTACTACTACTTAACTACTGCTACTACTACTACTAATATTACTACTACTACTACTACTACTACTTAACTACTGCTACTACTACTTAACTACTACTACTACTACTTAACTACTGCTACTACTACTTAATTACTACTACTAATAATACTACTACTTAACTACTACTACTACTTAACTACTACTACTACTACTTAATTACTACTACTACTTAACTACTACTACTACTACTACTTAATTACTACTACTACTAATACTACTACTTAACTACTACTACTACTTAACTACTACTATCACTACTTTACTACTACTTAACTGCTGCTACTACTACTACTTAACTACTACTACTTAACTACTACTACTTAACTACTACTACTTAACTACTACTACTACTACTTAACTACTATTACAACTACTTAACTACTACTATTACTACTACTTTACTACTACTACTTAACTACTACTACTACTTAACTACTACTACTACTACTACTACTACTACTACTACTACTACTGTCCTACTGGAACTGCGAGTTTGTGTTCTTTACTGTCAATGTTTTGAGGCACAGCATTATTTAATGAATATATTGGAACGTGACATACGTAGTCTGGATTTTGATGACTTGCTTTAAGACCTGTGAAGTGTACCAAAAAAGGTCCTTTTTCTTTTTGGCAGACATCATCACCATAGGGTCCACCCCTAGCCCTGCCTCCTTTAGGGCAGAGTGGGTCTAACTAGGAGTTCAAGCGTGGAAGTCGGATAACGTCTTGGCCACCCCTTGCTTCGCTGGCTTTGATAAGGATCAACAGTCCGACAGTTAACTTGTTTTCAGGGGCTGATGCATTGTAAGAGCCACGGACTGGGAAACCAGTTAACCACAGACTGGGGAAACCAGCTAATCACAGACTGGACAAACCAGTTAACCACGGACTGGGAAACTAAATGACCACAGAGTGGGGGAAACCAGTTAACCACGGACTGGGGAACTAAATAACCACAAAGTGGGGGAAACCAGTTAACCTCAGACTGAGAAACGAAATAACCACAGGGTAGGGGAAACCAGCTAACCACAGACTGGGCAAACCAGTTAACCACGGACTGGGAAACTAAATAACCACAGAGTGGGGGAAACCAGTTAACCACAGACTGAGAAACGAAATAACCACAGAGTGGGGGAAGCCAAATGACCACTCTGATAAACTAAATCTATATTACTTAACATCTGCAGGTTGTGAAGTGTTAGCGCCTTCACATTTCTAGGCCACTACAGCATCCGAAGTAGGGATGCCAGCTCCTGTCCTGGCTGTCTTTGTTTTCCTAGGTAAAACCCCCCGGTACCTATATAATTTTTTAAAGCTGAATTGACCCCAGTGCCAGTCTGTCCCAAAAAAAATGTCTTCTAGAGTGAGAAATCGAACCAGGGATCTTCAGGGATCGGCAGGCGAGTGGACTAACCACTACACCACCGCGGCACTCACTCATATAAAAAAGGCAAGTTACTCCAGTGTGGATATATATATATATATATATATATATATATATATATATATATATTCATTCATTCATTCATATACATGTCCCTTGCGGAACTTTGTCTCCCAAACAGAACTCCTGTAGGCCTTTCGGTTGTGAGCAAGATGGCCTGCTGCTGTTGCATCCATTTCCAGATCGTCAACGATGTCTTGCAGCCATCTTCGTTTTGGTCCTCCTCTTTTTCTTTTTCCTATTATGTATCCTTCCAATACGGTCTTCTCTAAATTATCATGACGTTTAATGTGTCCAAAATATTTCAGTTTTCTCTCTTTAATCCTCTTCATTAGCCAGCCTTCTTCAATATTAAGCTCTTGTAGTATAGATATATTTGTTCTTTTTTGTGTCCACGATATTTGGAGAACTCTTCTGTAGCATTTACATTCAAAGGCATTTATGTGTTTCTCAGCTGTTTTGTTAAGTGTCCAGGTCTCACAGGCATATGTTGCTATGGGAAAGATGCATGCCCTTAAAAATCTTATTTTTGTGGTTCTGTCTGTTCCTCTCCACAGACTCTTTATTTGTTTTACTTTATATATATATACATATACTTATATATATACTTATATATATATATATATATATATATATATATTATATATATATATATATATATATGGGAAAGTGAAATGCGTGTTTTCTGTACTGGATACATTACAGATCACAAGGGGAGAAACTGAATCTAAAAAAGTGGACAAGAACGCAGTAACATGTAGCAGGTAATGTCAGAGCACAGACTGAAAGCAATATGATCTCCGGTCTGTCAATGGTACAAAAAGAACTTGACAGCGATCAAACTTTCCACGCGAATACATCATTCTTGATGGAGTATTAACCGCAGGAGTAGAACTTGTTACAAGCTTGACTTGCATGTTATTTAGACTGTCACAAAAACAAAAAAAGATGGATGTCATAATGTTTATGTGACAGAATGGGGATGACAATGTAGCGAACGTAACTTTTTTTTTTTGGTGACATTTTAGTACAGTTCTACATTATTTATGGCCAGTTGCTGCTTTCAGCTGAGACATTCCGTAGACCTCGAGTTTTCGCTCGTTGAAGAAAAATTATGAACAGTGACTGCCTCGTTTTTTTGTACATAATAAGAAGGTTTTCTCTCCCTCTCATTTTTTCTCTCTCTCTCTCCTTTTTTCTCTCTCTGTCTTGACAACTCTATTTACTCTCTCTCTTTCTATGCTTTTCTCTCTATCCTTTTCTCTCTCTCTCCTGTTATATCTCTCTATCATTCTCTCTCTTTCTCTACCTCTCCTTTCATCTTTTTTATCTTTTTCCTCTCTCTGTCTTTTTCTCTCTCTCTCTCCTTTTCTCTCTCTCCTTTTCTCTCTATCCCTTCCTCTCTCTATCATTTCTCTCTCTCAACCTCTCTCTATTCTTTTTTCTCTTTCTTTTTCTCTTTCCCTATCCCTTTGTCTCTCATTTTCTCTCTCTCTCTCTCTCTCTATCCTTTTCTCTATCTTTTTCTCTCTCTCTCCTTCATTTTCTCTCTCTATCTCACTTTCTCTCTCTTTCTCTCTGAACCTTAAGTGCTCAAGGCACATGAGCTTCCGCAAGGATTTTCCACAAACGCCTGTCTTCTGCATTTTTTCCCCTCTCTTGCTTAAGCGAGCCCTCTATTGCTCAACATCCTCTCTATTGTTCTTCTCCATGTGTCCTTTGGTCTACCCTTACTCATGTTCCCCTGTGGTGTCCATCTCAGTGCTATTTTCGATAATGAATCGTCGCTCATCCGAAGCACATGTCCCAACTATGGTCAGCGTCTTTCCTCACGGTTATCTCTAATGTCATCAAAAGTACGATGATGATCTCTCCAGAGTGCGAGAGAATTAGCTGTTTGAATTAGACTAGTCAAAGAGGAAATAACCCGTAGATATGATCAGTTACCGCCCCTTCATACAGTTTTTACGTAACTTTACAATAAAGAAATCTGAGAAAACTTAAAAACACTTTTTCGAGTTTATTTGCCCCCATAATAAAGTGGCGGTTAGTAAACTGCGAAACTTCCTTTGGCGAAGGTCGGGAGTTCAAATCCGTATGGAGGAGCCCCTGTCCTGTCACCAAGATGTAGAAACGAGTACCTGGCTTTCTCTGGAGCAGGGAATTTCTTCCTTTACATATCTAATCTTTCCTGATGCGTGTGTATTAGAACGCGTAGCAACCACGTACCGTATGTTTCGCCATAAAAGATGCACATTTCTTCTTGCGTCATATACTCCGATGGTTATGTTTGACCACGCCTTGCGGGTTTACCTGTGCTAGACTGACATGCTGTTAAACCCTTCTAGGTCCAGGTAGACGATATATTCGGCCTGTCCAGTTTAAGAAGTTTAGCGGGAGAATATCCAGGGGGCATACCAATCCTGGTTAAAAGCCTGACGTGGAAGGTCTATGAAGTTCGTAGGAAATATTGGGCTTTCAGTTTTGTTGTAACTACTTGCCAAATTATACGTGCGTCTTATATGCCGATGCGTCTTATATAGTTGAAAATACCGTATGCGGTTGGTACTCGTTATTTCACACAAGTACATCAGGTAAGGTTTAAACTTGTAAAGGAAGAACATGACGTGGTAAAGCGATATAACCTGCTATTTTCTCGTTTAAATTTAGCTGAGTGATGCTGACTGAGCTTTTAGAACTGTTTTTTTTTAGATAATATTTTATTTGGACACAACGTGTCACTATACTTTTAAGCGCCCACGAAATATCACTTTCACTTAAAACTCAACGACGAGATGGACAGCAGTAAGCTGTAAGCTAAAGCGTGCATTTTGAAGAAGATTGATGCGTGCCAAACAAATGATTCTAGAAGTTACAAAATCTTATGATGATGGTGTACAGTCTATTAGTTCGCGTTGACCATTCTCTTGAACGAGCTCTAAAGTCTGCAGTTGCATGTATCAAAGGTTGTTGTACTACACTGGGTAGAGAAACTATTTGTGGATTCCAGTTTCATACTCTCAAAGGAACAATTAACCCATAGATTCCTTTATTACCATAAATCATGTACCGCCAGTGCTTGAGTTAGGGCAAACAAATTACTTGACGAAGTTTGGCATTTCTACTAGTGATACATTACCTGAAACTCAGTTAATGAAAACTGATGAACGGCAACCCATGTCATTGATCTGGCCAGAACTACAAGTAGTTTGTCCTGGCACAACCGAATGACAGACAACAAATTAAAAGATACAGCTAACGAATTCTGACACATTTATCTCAGAATGCTAACGTTTTTTTTCATGATATACAACTTTTATTCAGTGGTCAAGACACCTGACTCGAGGCCTAATGAAAGAGTCTGAAGTCCATGTCGACGTCAGATTCTCCAGACTCCCGCCTTGTCTTCTTACTTTCCTGCGGCAGGAACCACGGCAGCTGTGTATGTTACTTTCCTGCGGCAGGAACCACGGCAGCTGTGTATGTTACTTTCCTGCGGCAGGAACCACGGCAGCTGTGTATGCTACTTTCCTGCGGCAGGAACCACGGCAGCTGTGTATGCTACTTTCCTGCAACAGGAGCCACGGCAGCTGTGTATGCTACTTTCCTGCAACAGGAACCACGGCAGCTGTGTATGCTACTTTCCTGCAACAGGAACCACGGCAGCTGTGTTTGCTACTTTCCTGCAACAGGAACCACGGCAGCTGTGTATGCTACTTTCCTGCGGGGGCGACACCACCAGCAACAGAAGAAGCAGCAGCAACAGCACTAACAACTGCACCACTTGAAGCCACTGAAGCTAATTTCCTGGCTCCTACGGCAGTCAGCTGCCCCTGCTTCTTTCTCCTTAATTGATCTTGTTAACCTTCTCATTCTTGACTTCCACACTGCTGATAATCTGCTCACTGTCTGCAGCAGGTGGTGATGCTTTGCCTCTAATGCCAGGAAGCAGATAAGCGGGGACGTAACGCGTTCTGAGGAATTTTAAGTCTGTAGTGACACGAAGGCTAGAAGCCTACATGAGAGCTGTTAGGGAGGCAAAGTTCCACAAGGGGCATGCAAATGACTGACTGACTGACTAACTACTGAGTGACACGAAACGTTAGACACGCTGGATACCAACTTTAAGATGAGCAGAAAGGAATGCTAAAGTTACTCTCGTAAATTAAATACATATCTTTGTCTGTTTATTTACATTTAATGTGAAATAAAATACATAGAAAAAAAACAAACTTCTCCTAAATTAAGAAATATTTTCATTGTGAACACCGCTTGAAAATAAGAATTACGAAGTGAGAAACGCTCACTTATAAAAGAACATTGAACCACCCACCCTCCCCCAAGAGAAATAGAATTCAAGGAAGGTCCAGAGCTACTTGCAGAAGGGAAACTGTGAAGGTGTTCAGAGACGAGGGAAGCAGAGAACAAATCCGAGAACAAGGATGACTGGAAGAACTTCATCTGTGGGCATTACTTCCAAGGGAGTAATGGGCAATGGTGATGATGATGATATAAAAGGTATGATACATTTTAATAAAAGTAAAGCCCTAATTTACCACGTAGATACATTTTCTTGGATTCTGCATATTTTCAAGCAAGAGTTTATGGTCAGGGGCAATGATCGATCATATTGGTGGGGGAAAAGGGAAACATTTCTCTCCCCTCTTTGTCTTGACAACCACAAACATCTACTTCTGAGTAATGAGAGTTTAAAACAAAAAAGCTCTGGATGTGACACAGGAAGTTTAGGAGCGGTAGATGATACAGCACGCAGTCCTACAGTGTTCCTTGTGACAGCCAACTCTGTAAGCCGCATTGGTTATTAAGAAAATAATTCACGTTAAAACTGATGTGTAGTTTTGACACACTGATACCAGTTAAAAAATATTTGAACCTTATTTTAAACAAAAAGCACACACATGCACACGAACTCTCTCCTTGCGTTCTTTGTCAAAATTTACTGACGAATGACGTGGAATTTGAGAAAAGAACTTTAGCTTAAAGAAACATTCATCAAGTTGTCTGCAGATCGCTTTATTAATATAACGTTTCTACACTCGAAGTAAACATGTGCTTAAACAATCAGTAGATACTTAATATTTCCTTAGATGTTGTTGGACATATTATAACATACATGAACCATTTAACAAACAGTAGTTAATCGTGTTTCATTACATTTCGCTACTTTTATTTGTGACTAGATAGAGAAAGTGAATAGAGATTAATTGTGACTAGACAGAGAAAAAATTAAAATATATAACTAAAATGGAGGAAGTAACTGGACAGCTAACGTGACTAAATAAAGTGTAGATAGAGACAGTGGTAGATAGAGAAAGTGAACAGGCAGAGAAGGTGAGTAGATGGAGAAAGTGAGTAGATAGAGAAAGTGAGTAGATAGAGAAAGTGACCAGACATTTAAAGTGACTAGAAAGAGAAAATACTAGACAGAGAAAGTGATTAGTCAGAGAAGTAACTATATAGAGAAAATGACTAGACAGAAAAATGGCTATATAAGAAAAGTGATTAGGCTTTTAAAGTAACTAGACAGAGAAACTGACCAGACAGAGAAAGTGACTAGACAGTTAAAGTGGCTAGATATGGACAATGACTAGACGGAGAAAGTGACTGGATAGAAAAAGTGAGTACGCAAAGAAAATAACTGGACATTTAAAGTGACTAGAAAGAGAAAATGACTGGATACAGAAAGTGACTAGACAGTTAAAGTGACTGACAGAGAAAATGACTAGATAGAGAAAGTGACACGATAGAGAAAGTTACTAGACAGTTAAAGTGACTGACAGAGAAAGTGACTAGACAGTTAAAGTTCCTGACTGAGAAAGTGACTAGATAAAGAAAATGACTAGACAAGGAACGTGACTAGACAGAGAAAATGACTGAACAATTAAAGTAGCTAGATAAAGTGACTAGACAGAGAAAATGACTAGACAGTTGAGGTGACTGACAGAGAAAATGGCTAGACAGTTGAGGTGACTGACAGAGAAAATGACTGACAGAGAAAATGACTAGACAGTTGAGGTGGCTGACAGAGAAAGTGACTGAGAGAGAAAGTGACTAGACAGAGAAGGTGACTAGACAGTTGAAGTGATTGACAGAAAAAGTGGCTAGACAATAATATTTTATTTACTCGTACAATCAGAACAGGAACTGCGTTTCATTATGTTATTCTTATCAGGTGGCCATCATTCTTTCTATTTAAATTTCAAAAAAATCTCACTTTCAAGGATTCATCCTTCAGTATTTAACTCTTGTGGATTTCCACATGTTCAGAACTATAATACTTCGATCATTTGTTTCTCACTGTTTGTACTATGCGGCGCCAAATGAGGACACGAGACCATGTTTGCTCGAGTCCATGTAAAAAACTGCCTTCAGATTCTGGAGAACATCCCGCAAAACCAAAAACGGTCTTCAGATCTGGAAAACATCCTGCAAAAAAAAAATGGTCTTCAGATTCTGGAAAACATCCTGCAAAGCCAAAACTGAGATTATGAGCTAAAATACTGGGGCCGGTAAAAAATAGCGTGAATAGAAAACTGTGGAGCACCGTTGAAGAGTTTGCTGATAATGGGATTCATGGAGTCAACCCATCTTCTCGACTAGGTAGCAGAGCATGTGAAACTGAACACAACAGAATTTGCATACTATTTGGGTAGTTTTCCTCACTGGTGTAATTTAAGTTGTTTGTCTTGTTTCATTTTCTTTTGTTTTGTTTTTGTTTTTGTTTTGAATCTATCAATACATATTTATGAATGATGTATAATGTTTATTTGCTGAATTGTTAATTTTAATTTTAATTGCTTTTTTAATGTATTTACACTAAATTGCACATTTTCTAATTGTAAACTACAACATATGATTTACTTAATAACAGAGTGCCTGTGAAAAACATAGGAAAAAGATGAACACTGATATCCAAATATTATTACTATAATAGGTTTTCTGGTGAGAAAGTCCAACTATGGCCTGGATGGGCCACCACCTCTCACCCAGCGGGGATATACTGATATCCAAAACACGGCGAGGTTTTCCAGTGAGAAAGTCCAACTCTAGACTAAACTGGTGCAAGGAAAACCACGGTGTCACGCAATCCCGCTTCTGAGATCCACTAAGAATACCGGCTCAAGTCCTGCGATACTCTGAACCTCTTGTGGTCCTCTTGTGGATCTCGTGTGGTTCTTTCGGGGACCACTGGGGGATCACGGGACACATCGAGGACCACAGGATTAAACTCAGGAGGATCACGGGGCGGTCTTGGTAGTAGAAGCGAACGAAGAAGAAGAATTTTTGTGTTCTCTTCTGTTTTCTTTCCTGCTTCTAATGTTAACTTAGAAAGAAAGAAAGAAAGAAAGAAAGAAATAAAGAAATAAAGAAAAGAACAGCGCCGTACTAGATCAAATGATGCCATAGGAAACGAAACCTACAGGACTAACTACAAGGCTAACTAAAGTAAAGAAAAACTAGCTAATCTGTACAGAAATATGTTCCTCAAAGGTTCTAATCGACCTTTCTCAGGTCTGAACACTGGACTATTTTATTAAGTGACCTAACTGTATTATCGGTTCCAACAGGAGTATAAAAAATGCAAAATCCACGTTTCCATGTCACTGAGGAATATTTCGGATACGGTTTTAGACTCATGCGAGCCCTATGTGACGTTTAACGGCACGGGACTTGTCCTGTCTTGTCTTACTCTATCTCCCTGTAACTGCGAGCTGTTGTTCTTTGCAGCCGATGCTGTAGAGGTACACCATCGTATCGGCGTGGGAGCGGGTTATGGCAGCTACCTTTTTCAGTCCCGGAGTACAGCTAAAAAGTAGGGGGTATGTAATGCTTCTTTAGCAGACTCCACCACCATGAGGACTATGGCGATCCCTGCCCCGTTAGCCATGCTATGCCTGTTACAGGGGTACCAATGGAGAGGTGGGACAGGGTCTTGGTCAGCTATGGTTCGCTAACCCTGACGCTAGCATATCAGCTATGAGTCTCTGATTACCTCGTCGGACAGCGTCTTCATCCCCAACAGCGCATGAAGGATGTAAGATGTAAGATGTTAGGTCCGTTTTTTCAAGATCTTCGGCACATGAAAGTTGTGACGTGGCCAGTATCATGCCTGGTGGCATTTACCTCCCAGATTTCTCTAGTACCAACTTTTAGAGGCTGTATGGTCCTGGGGTCTTTTTTTGTATGTATGTGTGTACTGGTAGTGCCAGAAACATATCTCCACTGCTGTAACTTGAACTCGGTACCACCTGGTCAGTAGACCGTGCTCCTACCCACTCAGCCAAACAGGCCGCCAGTATATTACCAAATTAATTTTTTTTAGTAAATCTCTGAGGCAGGCTAGGAGAAGGTTTGAATTTGGTTGAAAACTCTAAGAAACGATATGCCGCTGTTATTGATTTCAATCATTTGTTTCAATCATTTGTTTCAATCATTTGTTTCAATCATTTGTTTCAAATAAAACGCTGGAGATTATTCGTTTCAGACCAGGACACACAGAAGGACTTTGGCAGAAGAGGGCTGGGCTACTTGTCCGGTTATGAAATTCCTCGTAAAAAGTTTACCCCAAGATTTCAACAGGTAAATTTCTACATATTGAGGTACTTAATGGCTGTTTACGGAAGTATCAAAGATATCTCTTCAAGGTTAAATGGGGTGGCAACGTTATTACATGAATAATACGAGTATCTTTGCTGCTACGGCAACAGTGGTTATATATATATATATATGAGTAAATATACCAAGATGCCACCATCTTTCCAACGGGAAGACACGACACGGACAATACTAAATAAATTCAGTTACCTCTGAATAATAGTAAGAACTAATGACAAGTGCACAAATGAAATAAAATCACGAATATGTAAGGCCATAGCAGCCTTTTTTCTGACACTAAGAAAATACTAACAAATAAAAAGATGTCCCTAAAAGTGAGGAAAAAATATTACAGTGCTACTTAGAACCAATAGAAAGAGGATTAAAGAGAGAAAACTTCAATATTTTGGACACATTAAACGTCATGATAATCTAGAAAAGACCGTCTTGAAAGGGTACATAATGGGAAAAAGAAAGAGAGGAGGACCAAGGTGAAGATGGCTGCAAGACATCGTTGATAATCTGCGAATGGATGTACCAGTAGCAGGACATCTTGCTTACAACCGAGAGGCCTACAGGAGAGCTGTTAGGTAGGCAAAGTTCTGCAAGGGATATGCAAATGACTGAATATAGAACCAACAGTCTGAAATGGTTGCGAAATCTATATAATTAAGAAAAAAAAAGATGACAGAAAATATTGAAAAGCAGCAGAGATGTGGTTTTGGAGAAAGATGCAACAAATATCCTGGACAGAAAGAGAAAACCATACGAAGATATCAGAAAGACGTCTCAAAGAAGAGACTACTCAAAGAAGTTTCAGAACAACGGAAGCTAATTAAAATGATAAGAAAAAGACAGTCAAAGCTCTTCTCGAACATTCTGCATCAGTTATTTTCTTTACTGACAGACCTTCCTAAAAACATTTTAAAGAAAGAAAACTTAGCGGTTAATATAATTTGTAAAAGAATGGGTTTACGAAGTTCGGCCTTGAATTTTACGTTTCACAAAGCTTTTCTATTTTATTTAATATTTATCATTATTATTTTGTTTCTGCTGCAGTAAATACTTCAAACAGCAAGGCCGACAAACACTTTTAATAACTTTTCAGAGAGTGGACTTTGTAGGCTTCTTTCTCTGAGAGCACGTGGTCTGATCTCGTTACATTAACAAGAGATCTTGTTACATTAACAAGATCACACGCAAGAACTCCGTGCATTAGAGATCTCGTCCGTGATTATGTAAACACCCAAATTTGTCGCAAAAAAAAAAAAAAAAAGATTTTCATTATTCGCAATGTTAGATTAGAATGTGTTGATTTGTTTTCCGATTAATGTGATTTATCAATTTCCTTCAAGTCATATTTAATAAAAAAAATTCATCTTCATTTATTTCTTTCCATTGTTAAGGACATAATTTTGTTTATCACTGGATGTTAATGTTGTTTATCACAGGATGTTAATGTTGTTTGTCACAGGATGTTAATGTTGTTTATCACTGGATGTTAATGTTGTTTATCACTGGATGCTAATGTTGTTTATCACAGAATGTTAATGTTGTTTTTCACAGGATGTTAATGTTGTTTATCACTGGATGTTAATGTTGTTTATCACTGAATGTTAATGTTGTTTATCACTGGATGTTAATGTTGTTTATCACTGAATGTTAATGTTGTTTATCACTGAATGTTAATGTTGTTTATCACTGGATGCTAATGTTGTTTATCACTGAATGTTAATGTTGTTTATCACTGGATGTTAATGTTGTTTATCACAGGATGCTAATGTTGTTTATCACAGGATGTTAATGTTGTTTATCACTGGATGCTAATGTTGTTTATCACTGGATGTTAATGTTGTTTATCACTGAATGTTAATGTTGTTTATCACTGGATGTTAATGTTGTTTATCACTGGATGCTAATGTTGTTTATCACTGAATGTTAATGTTGTTTATCACTGGATGTTAATGTTGTTTATCACTGGATGCTAATGTTGTTTATCACAGAATGTTAATGTTGTTTATCACTGGATGTTAATGTTGTTTATCACTGGATGCTAATGTTGTTTATCACAGGATGTTAATGTTGTTTATCACCCTTCAACTCTTTCTTTCCTGACGTAATTTCCATGCTCTGCCAGATTGTTCTTATTTGTATGATAAGTTGTGCCACAAAGAAACTGAAGGGAAGTAACTCTATAAATTTAAAAATATGCGGTGGGTTAGAAATGGGCCACTGTTCATGTTATTTAGACGTTTAGCTAAATATTTCTCCGAGCAATAATTCGAATATAAGTGCAAGATATACCAACCCTGCCAGTGCTGTTTTAGAGTAAAAGAGTTATTTATCCCTGTGTCACTACAAACACTGAAACGTGCTATTCACTCAAGCGTGATCTAATTTCGCTAAACTTCTTGTTCAAACAACTAATTTGTTGTTAGACAGCTCGTTCTGGCATTGTCTGATTCACTATTCTATTTCTTCTACTTCTGATTAACCTCTGTTAGCTAGCTCTGAAACGGACTAATTTATTTTACAAATCATTCTAACATTGACTTGACTAATTCATTTTATAAATGGTTCTAACATTGACTATTTCAGTTTACAAATTGTTCTAACATTGACTTACTCATTTTACAAATGGTTCTAACATTGACTATTTCAGTTTACAAATTGTTCTAACATTGACTTACTCATTTTACAAATGGTTCTAACATTGACTATTTCAGTTTACAAATTGTTCTAACATTGACTTACTCATTTTACAAATCGTTCTAACACTGACTAATTCATTTTATTACTCATTCTATTTTTAACTAATACAGCTACGCTATTCTTTCTACATTTGACTAATTCACTATGCACTCCTTCTAGCAATGGCTAACTCACTAAACCTCTACACTTTCTGGTCCTGATTAATTCACTACATTCTGCTCAGTAGCTCTGGTACTGATTTACTACAACGTTATTTAATTTCACTACAAATTTTCAGAGAAACTATGACGTGGACGCGGCTAACTATGACACAGTTTCAGAAAGAGGCAGACCTCGGTCACGGGTGAGTAATTTTTCTTTACCTTCTTATTTGGTTAAGATTATGTAACAGTTGAACTGCGCTAAGAAAGGTAGCTTACCTTCCAATAATATTAGTAACTTTATATTCTTGTCTTGTGCTATCTCCTTCTAACTGCGAGCCGGTGTTCTTTGCAGCCGATGCTGTGGAGGTGTTGAGGCACAACATCGTATCGGCTTAGGAGCGGGTTATGGCGGCTATTTTTTTCAATCCCAGAGTACAACTAAAAAGCAGGGGTGGGATGTGCAATGCTTCTTTAGCAGACTCCATCACCAAGGGGACTATGGCGATCACTGCCCCTTTCGACCAGTCTATGCCTGTTACTGGGGTTACCAACGGAGAGGTGGGACAGGGTCTTGATCAGCTATGGTTCACTAACCCTGACGCTAGCATATCAGCTATGGTTCACTAACCCTGACGCTAGCATATCAGCTATGGTTCGCTAACCCTGACGCTAGCATATCAGCTATGGTTCGCTAACCCTGACGCTAGCATATCAGCTATGGAAGTTACGGGGGTGAAGACGTTATCCGACTAGGCAGTCAACGATTAATGCTACAGTAAAACAGCGAACAGCAGTTAGACAATATAAGACAGATATGCAGACATATTGTGCAGAATATATTAAGTAGTAATACCCAATACTTAGTGTATAGGTATACAACTATACACAAGGCACTGCGTTAAAGTTGTGATATCCTAATGTAAAATTGGTTTGATTTTTTAAAATGTTTTCCTAGTTTATACATTAAGTAGTAATAGTGTTTTTTTCCCCCAAATTGCAGTTTGGTAACAGCGCGTCACAGAGTTTTGGAGTCAGAGGTAAGTATTTATGTGAAGTTTACGTAATTTGGTAAACTGTTTACGAGGCTGTTGTTCCACTGAACATCCCCAACTGTTTACACATCAACAGTCTTTTATCAGTCATTTGCATGTCCCTTGCGGAACTTTGCCTTCCCAACAGCTCTCCTGTAGGTCTCTCGGTTGTAAGCAAAATGCCCTGCTGCTGGTGCATCCATTCGCAGATCATCAACGATGTCGTGCAGCCATCTTCGCCTTAGTCTTCCTCTCTTTCTTTTTCCCATTATGTACCATTCCAAGAATTTGTGGAGAGGAGCAGACAGAACCACAAAAATAAGATTTTTAAGGGCATGCATCTTTCCCATAGCAACATATGCCTGTGGGACCTGGACACTTAACAAAACAGCTGAGAAACACATAAATGCCTTTGAATGTAAATGCTACAGAAGAGTTCTCCAAATATCGTGGACACAAAAAATAACAAATATATCTATACTACAAGAGCTTAATATTGAAGAAGGCTGGCTAGTGAAGAGGATTAAAGAGAGAAAACTGAAATATTTTGGACACATTAAACGTCATGATAATTTAGAGAAGACCGTATTGGAAGGATACATAATGGGAAAAAGAAAAAGAGGAAGACCAAGACGAAGATGGCTGCAAGACATCGTTGACGATCTGGAAATGGATGCAGCAGCAGCAGGCCATCTTGCTCACAACCGAGAGGCCTACAGGAGTGCTGTTTGGGAGGCAAAGTTCCGCAAGGGACATGCAAATGAATGAATGAATGACCTTTCCAAGACTTCTCTAAATTATCATGTCGTTTAATATGTCCAAAATATTTAAGTTTTCTCTGTTTAATCTTCCTTACTAGGCAACCTTCTTCTTGTAGTATGGATATAATTTGTTCTTTTTAGTGTTTGATTAAAGCGACTCTCCTTGTTGAATAAGAACTGGTCAAAATGGCTTCCTTGTTGAATAGAGATTGGTTACAATGACTCTTTTGTTAAATATAGATTCATTAAAGTGGCTGTCTTGTTGAATAAGGATTGATTAAAGTGGTTTTTCTTGCTTAATAAGTATTGATTACAGTTGCTTTCTTGTTGAATAAGGATTAATTTAAGTGGTTTTCTTGCTTAATAAGGATTGATTAAAGTGGTTTTCTTGAAGACCTGATATTGGCCCAAAAAGCGCACTTATCAGAAAAATGTACCACTGTTAAGACCAAGGTTAACCTTACATTGTTATTCAAGCAGAAGTAACGTCCTAGTCAGTTACAAGGATCCCAAGTGATACTTTCTTGTGGCTCGTTACCTTGCTTCCTCTGTTGGTCATTATTAGAAGGACAAGAAAAGTACATTTAAAAGGGAGGTTCTAGGCCATCTTTGGCTCGCTGTCCAATCTGCTCTTCTGGCACATTCATGTGCAGTTCAATGTCCAAGCTGTCCTTGTGGAACTGTCGTCTGTGATTCGTTGTCCAGGCTCTTCTTCGGAAACTGTCATCTGTGGTTCGTTGTCTAAGCTGTCTTCTGGAACTGTCATCTGTGGTTCAGTGTCCAAGCTGTCCTTCTGGAACTGTCATGTGTGATACGTTGTCCAAGTTGTCCTTTTGTAACTGTTATCTGATTCGTTGCCCAAGCTGTCCTAGAACTGTCATATGTGATTCGTTGTATAAGCTGTTCTTTTGGAATCTTTTAGGACTGTCGGTTGTGGTTCGTTGTGCAAGCTGTTCTAGAACTGTCATCTGTGGTTCGTTGTCCAAAAGGTCCTTCGCACATTGTCTTCAGTAGAAAATTCAAGGGAAAACAATGACAGGGAGTTCAAGAGAGACAACCCTCAAACGATTGATCAACTACTATGTAAAAATAAAGAAAGAATTTAAATTTGTCTGAAACAATGAGGATCCCACAAGATCTCATGACTGTCCTTCTGTCAGTCTCCAAGTCTGACATTAATGGCATAGAGGTGGTAGGAAAACTGTGTTGTATAGTGTGCTTTTTGTTTCACTTGGTTTGATTTTTAGTAAATGTGTCATTTGTCCAGTGACCTTATTCGTTTTGCTACATTTGTTCTCAGTTTCAGAGTCATTTTTCCATTGAGGATGATATTGTGTTACTTATTTTAAATTTCTCGCTTGTTTCAAGGGCTGGTTGTCCAGGAAGATGTATTTTTGGATTTCTTCTATTTCTGTGGTCATGGCTTTGTTTTTTTTTCAACACTGATCTTCGCGTTATGATCTTTTCATGCCCTTGCTGAAATAGCTATGTCCTGCTGCAGATCTTTCTCTGATGTGGCTATAAGCCAAAAGGAATTCTTTTATGGTTAGCCTGCTGGGTCCGTTTTCTGAAAGATCTTGTGAATTTATAGCCATTGTTTCTAGAGCTCGGGTGTTTGAAGCTTTGTGGTGGAATTGTTACTATGTATGTTAGCTTCTTTGTCGACGTTTTCAGTGTATGTTAACAATAGTAAGAGAGATAGTACACAGCCCTGCCTTACTCTAGATTTTGTCATGAATGATTCGGAGTGTCCCGCGTTAGTTCTAACTGTACAGACTGTTTTCGTACAGGTTTTTGCATAATTTGATCAGATGTACACTAACTCCATAATGCTGCAAGATCTCCCACAGCTCATATCTATCTACTTTCTCGAATTGAAGAAGGTTGGCTAGTAAGGAAGGTTAAACAGAGAAAACCTAAATATTTTGGACATATTAAACGTCACTATAATTTAATGAAGACAGGCTTGGAAGGGTACATAATGGGAACAAGAAAGGGAGGAAGGCCAAGACGAAGATGGCTGCAAGACATCGTTGATAATCTGCGAATTGACGCATCAGTAGCAGGGCATCTTGCTTACACCAGAGAGGCCTACAGGAGAGCTGTTAAGGAGGCAAAATTCGGCAAGGAACATGCAAAAGACTGACTGATTGACTTTCTCGAATACTTTATCTTGATCTACGTAATCTATATGCAGTGTAGGATTGTGTTCGACTGATTTTTTTTTCTGTTGTCATTGCTATCAATGTCAAACAATGGACACTAACAGTCAAACATAAAAGAAAAATCATCACGACGGAAATGAGATGTTTCAAGAGAATACTTAATGTGACAAGAAGGGACCAAATAAGAAATGATGCCATCAGGGCAAAGATTTGAGTGACACCAGTATTACATTATATCTAGAAACAGCAAGTCACATGGTTTGGGCCACGTGACGTGATTACCGCCATGTGGTACAACACAGAAACCATTCATGCTAGGAACTGTTGGAAATATAGGCTAGAGACTCCTCGTCAATAGAGAAGGAGTGAGGAGATTAGAGAAACCTTAAATATCCCGTTATATGAAGCAATTTGCTGAGCTCTACCGAGAGATCTATTTGTCTCTTCAACGCTGAAATATATATAAGGAGGGACACAAGGCATGATAGGACTGTCCTTCTGATAAGGACATCTTTTTTTACATACTGCCGAAAAACAAGCAAAAGGATAGCAAAAGGACACCAATAACCCCAGTAGATAATGACCCATCTTTTCACGTGGAACTGCTTTGATGCACTAACTGCACTCAGCCTGTGGACCCAGTTGTGGTATATCCACTCGATAAACTAATTCTCATAAAAAAGCAAGGTACACTGGATACCTGCACAGGCGACTTTCAGTGAATATAGGGAACGCAACTGAACATGGTATGGTCATCAAAGAACATCAAAACAAGAACCAAACTTAGGATTTCCACTACAAACGTAAAGACTATCCTGCTATATGGTTCGGAGACGTGAGTTATGACCAAGAAAATACAACGGAGGATACAAACATTCATGAACTAATACTTGAGCAGGATTTTAAACGTTAAATGGCAGGACAAGATCAGGAACGAAGAGGTGTGGGAAAGGGCAGGACAAGAACCTATGAACTTACAAGTCATGTCTAGGAAGTGGAGGTGGATTGGGCACACACAAAGGAAACCTGACACCAGCATAGCAAGACAGGCACTGACATGGAATCCTCAAGGAAATAGAAAAACGAGGAAGACCTAGACTTACTTGGAGAAGAGAAATTATGACAGTGCTCAGAGACAAGGGATACACATGGTAGGAAGCAGAGAATAATTCCAAAAAGAGGGATGACTGGAGAGCCTTTATCCGTGGCCTATGCTCTCAAGGGAGTGGATGATGATGATGATGATGATGATGATGATGATGCCTTGGTTATACCTACTAAAACGGGAATTCATCTGACTCAACAACAAATGAATGCAATGAGGATAAAAAAGCCAAGCTACAAATAAAATATAAGAACGCGGATATGCTAATTTCCAACCCAGGATACTAGAGCTGGTTGATAGTGACGATGTATCACATTCCTTAACCTGTCATGATGATACATTCACAACTGTCACCGAGGTGTTGAGGCAAGCGTGATGTTCTGAACATCATCATCAGGAGCCGTGCCTTGTCCTGTAGGCGATGATTTCACTCTAGAATTTCAGTGTTTGATCTTTTTGTGACAAACTTTTACATATTCCTGAATTATTGATCAATCTGTTTCTTTTATTTTCTGTCTTTCTTTCCTTTGTTCAAATTTCAGCGGTCTTGGTAGCGTAGTAGGTAGCGCGTCAGTCTCCTAATGAAAAATTCAAAGTTTAATCATGGAAAAAAATATTGCAAAAAAAAAAAAACCCAACAAAACAAAGAAACGTATTTAAACTCGCATACCTAAAAAAAAAAGGTAGATGTCATCTTTTAGCGACGAGTAGAAAGATCTGGGGAAACGAAAACCAGGACGTGTCCACGAGGGTGAAGGATGACTATGAGTTGTCAGCAGACTACAACGATACACTGAGCCTACATATGATAGATGTATGTGACGTTTGTAATTTACAACTGATTCAAAGGAAAGTAATTTATAGACTCGATCTAGAAAATAAGTTCTTTTTCTTTCACACTTTTTTTTTGTTACCTTCACCAACTTCGGCCCATTTGGGAAGACAAGGGAAGAACATTTCATACTTTTATAAAATGAAGGAAAGAAAATTTCGCAGGTTTTGTAATGAAAAATTTCGTTACCTATTAGAAGCTTTATGTTATACGTCATGAGAATTTAGAGATGGTAGTGTTGGAAGTGTGCATAATAGGAAAAAGAAAGAGAGGAAGACCAAGGCGAATATGGCCTACAAGACAACATTGATGACCTGCGAATGGAGGCATCAGCAGCAGGGCATCCTGCTTACAAGCCTTACAGGGATGCAAAATTCCGCAATGGACATGCAAATGACTGACTGACTGACTGAATAGAAGCTTAGAAACTTTAATAAATTCACGAGCAGTCAACCACGGGTAAGCAAAGCCTGTTCCATTTTATTATAGCTCTTGGTAAAGGATATTATACTGTAAACCTTGTAAACAGCCTTTGTCAGCGGCCAGGACACTAGGTTGTGAATACTATTTAGTATACAAGATATTGGAAAGATATTTTCCAGTTAGTTCGGGATATGTCTCGGTGGGCGAGCTATCGTGTGATAAAGTGGATGTGACTGGTTCTTGATACTGAAGTATATACAGTGTTATTGTGCCCTGCATTGATTATGTTGTAAGTATATGTGATATGTGGTTGTTGGCTATGACCCTATCGAGCACCCCGAACGCTGGTTCAGTTATGCATATTTTCTTCCTATGAGTTTTGATGTCGCTGCCATGCACATATAGTATATATGTATGTTGAGTTTTGATAAAATGGTTATTACAGCTGTTATGAGAGACAGCTTTATATGTTCTAGTGTTCATGATAAATGCTGTTATGAGGACCCTCACTCTCTCCCTTACAGTGGTACTAAAACCTGTATTGTACGGACTGAATCCCCTTGTGGATGGGTCCTGCAGAGAATCATGCCTCTTACCTTTGCTCTAGAAAGTAAACACAACAATCATAGCATATTCTTCCTTTGATGTAATATCTCTGTTATAAATTTGTAATTACTGCATCAGCTATCAGCACCTCTACCATCTTTGCTCTTCCATTGAGATGCCGCAGGCAAAAACAGCAGTAGATATTTATCAGCTCCTACCAAGATTAAAGAGAAAAGGGAGGACCTCCCCACAGCTGGACTCAGGACATTGCGGTGCCACTGCGAAACGCTGGTCAACTTGGGCAAGGTTCATGGAGGCTGCGAGAGGAACAATGTTCTGATAAAGACATAACGATTGCTGTTAGGTCGAGATAGTTCCACCAAGTTTGCTGTTAGATCGAGATAGTTCCACCAAGTTTGCTGAAATCGCCCCTACCGAGTTTCCTATTAGGTTGAGATCGTCCCTACCAAGTTTCCTATTAGGTTGAGATCACCTACCAAGTTTTCTGTTAGGTTGGGATCGCCACTACCAAGTTTTCTACTAGGTTCAGATCGCCCCTACCAAGTTTGCTATTAGGTTCAGATCACTCATACCAAGTTCCTATTAAGTTGAGGTCACTCCTACCAAGTTTCCTATTAGGCTGGCATCGTCCCTACCACTTCCAACTAAAATGCACTAAAAACATTAAACTAGTAATATCACACAATGCGTAGCAATTAGCTGCATCGTAACAATGATAAAACGTACCACTTTATTGTGATCAACTTGTGATAATTTTGCAACACAGAGTACTGTAACATTGACTTAAGTTCTTATTTTGATTCCTCAGATTATAGACTGCAGAATGCGGACCAGCCAGGTCACACAAGGCAGTTACGCCTGAGTGAGCTCAGAAAGAACCAGGAGAGGCAAGAGGCACTTCTGAGGCAGCAGCGAAAACTTCGTCAACAGCAGCTCCAGCTGGAAGACCAACTCGCCTATCAGAGAGACCAGACATCGTACTACATGGATCACAGGTCACTAGACAGGCAAGACCGTCGCCAAGATCTACGCGCACGCCATAGATACCAACCGTACCAGGATGGCACGCAATCCCAAAGCCAGCGACAGTGGTACGATCAAGATCAGTCGATTCCGTCTTCTAGTAGACGAATCCAGAGTTCTGCAGTAATCGTACAGGAAGTCTCGCCTCAAGATGTCTTATACAGAGATCGAGAGCAGACTTTTATCGGCCGAGATAGTTCTCAAAGAATCTCAGATCCGGTCGTTGTGAACACTGTCATTACAGACACCCCAGCACAGTCCACCACTCGCGTGGAAGTTCCTCAAAGAGCGCTAGCCCAGACGGCTCCAAGTAATGTAAACGTTCAGACCGGGACGAGCTTCGCAGCGTCGCCTTCTGCGGTCGCTCAGTCCCAGGGACCAGCACCGAACCAGCATTCATCAGCAGTCGCTCCCCAGACACAGACTGAACAAGCTGCCAGTACAGTAGCTGGGTCCCCAGCCGCACAAGCAGCTGCACAGCCAGTCACAGCTCACCCAGCAGCCGCTGGAATGCTTGGTTCTCTCAATGCTGGTTTTGGAGCAATGACAATGGGCGTGGATCCTTACAATCCCATGGGGAGAGGGATGCCAATCATGGGAGGAATGCCAGCCCTTGGTGGAATGTCCGGCATGGGTGGAATGGCCGGCATGGGTGGAATGCCTGGCATGGGTGGATTGCCAGGTATGGGTGGATTGCACGATATAGGAGGAATGTCACCAATGGGTGGAATGCCTGGAATGGGTGCTATGTATGGAATGCCAGGAATGAACACAAGTGAGTTGAACAGTCACATGATGGATGCGATAATTTAAAAGATTCTGCTCACACTGTATACATTTGGACTGTACACAATTTTTTTTTAATTACCAGGCTGAACGACATATTTAACAGAAATAATAGATATCACTTTAAACTACAATCTATGAAACTAAATGTCTTTTTTTTTTGTCCCATCTTTTCCATGTAAAGTAATATAGCCCTTATGAATGGGCTAGTAATGTAATAGCTTTAATATACATTGTATTTTCTGCCATCTTGTCTTGTCCTGTGCTATCTCCCTGTAACTACGAGCTGGTGTTGCTGTAGAGGTGTTGGGCTACAGCATCGTATCGTCGTGGGAGCGGGTTATGGCAGCTGCTTTTTCAGTCCCGGAGTACAGCTAAGAAGCAGGGAGTGTGCAATGCTTCTTTAGAAGACTCCACCACCATGGGGACTATGGCGATCCCTGCCCATTTAACCAGGCTGTCTGTTACTAGGGGTACCAACAGAGAGGTGGGACAGGGTCTTGGTCAGCTATGGTTCGCTAACCCTGACGCTAGCATGTCAGCCATGGGTCGCTGATTACATAATCGGATATCATCTTCACCCCAATCATCCGCCATATGAGCCGCACACCTTTTCCTTTAAAAAAATTGCTACAAGATCACCCAGCGTGCTATATCCAGATGGTTATATTTGGGTATGCTTTGTAGTGCTGATACCAGATTATTACCTAGAACACCATCTTGAGCAACTTTTCGAAGTCCAGGTTGGCGACGTTGAACTTTTCCAGTTAAGACGTTCAATAGGAGAGCATTCAAGGGCATAAAATCTTGTACAAAAATTTTACTGGGAGGGGGAGGGGCTTTGAAGGTAATGAGAAATATGGGGTTTTTAGTTTTGTTGAAATGATCTAACCAGGCCACTCTGACTATAACTCACTTCGTATTTTCCTACATCAGTATTAATGTTAATTATCTTTATGTTTTAAAATTCACTTTTCAGTAACAAAACTGAGTCTCACAAAGTGAGTATAAACTACAGAAATAAACAGGATGAGCTCTGGTGTAGTGTATCCTATGTAGGATCGAGAATAATACATGTAAATATAGAAGTCAAATGTTCTTCATGACTTATTTTCCACGTCTCTGTTATTTTCCTCCGGAATTCTTCTTGTCACAAATTATGAGGTTCCAGAATGTTTATAAACTTTGGGTCACATGACAGAATTGGGTAACTGGCGAGCGGTTCTCATAACAACGGTCAGTCAATCAATCATTTGCATGTCTCTTGCCTAACTTTGCCTCCCTAACAGCTCTCCTGTAGATCTCTCGGTTGTAAGAAAGATGCCATGCTGCTGATGCATCCATCTGCAGATCATCAACGATGTCTTGCAGCCATCTTCCCCTTAGTCTTCCTCTCTTTCTTGTTCCCATTATGTACCCTTCCAAGACGGTCTTCTCTAAATTATCATGACGTTTAATGTGTCCAAAATATTTAAGTCCTCTTTACTAGCCAACCTTCTTCAATATTAAGTTCTTGTAGTATGGATATATTTGTTTTTATTTTTTTTTGTGCCCATGATATTTGAAGAACTCTTCTGTAGCATTTCGTTCAAAGGCAATTATGTGCTTCTCAGCTGTTTTGTTAAGTGTCCAGGTCTCGCGGGCATATGCTGCGGTGGAAAAGATGCATGCCCTTAAAAATCGTATTTTTGTAGTTCTGTCTGTTCCTCTCCACAGCTTCTTTACTTGTTTTACTTTTGGAAGGGCGATAGATGTCCTCCTTTTAATTTTCCTCGTTGTATCTCCACTATTAGTTAGTAATGATCCAAGATATTCAAAACTCTTCGCCTGTTTCAACAACGGTTGTTGATAACAATAACGGTTGCGAAATGAGAGATTTATACTAGTGATGGTTTTATCATCAAAATCTGAGAAGAAAATCTGAGAAAAACTAGATATACTCCTGAAGTTCCTAGTAACAGGTTTCTGTAATATAACAATTAGTAGAGAAATCATTAAAATGATTTGTGTTGGCTTGAAGCTGGAGGCAATCATCATCAAACAAATCGTCCAGTAAACTACCAAGAGGTAAAAACTATAATCCGTAACCAGTGTAGATCTGAATTGAAGAAACAACTGAAATCCAACGAAGAACTAGATGCAATATACCAACAACAAGGACATTATAAAACCATCTTCTTTCGCCTAAGGACAGGTCACTGCAGACTGCTGAGTCACCTTACAATCGTACATCCTTCCCGTGCTGTTATACGTAACACAGGGCTCGCAAGCTAGTTCGCCAAGTTTTCATGTTTTCGGCGAACTTTTCACCCTCATCAAGGGATTTTATGCCTAGTAATTTGGCCTATCACTGTCCTCTTTAGAGTTTCACGTGATCAACCTCTTTTTCTTCGGCCGTTTATGTTCCACTTGATAGCTTGTTTTTGGGATTCTCTGGTTCTTTCTTCTCATCTCATGACTGACATATTAAAATAATATAAATATCCGTTTAGTGTAGTAGGTAGAACTTTGGTATACATTTTCATATTGGTAGAACTCGTAGTTCTCTCTTTTGTGCAAATTGTGCAAACTACTTCACCGTTTTCTTTGATATACACGTAAATGTCTCTTAAAACAACTCTCAGCTTACCAGGAACAGATGGCATGGCAGTTTCTATAAATTCTCGCAGCCATTCTTCCTTAAATCTGTAGCATACTTTCTTTCTTCGATACTGATTGTTCCTGCTTTCTTTTAAATTACGCTTCGACACATTTGTAGAGTATAGTTCAGTATCCCAACACACTTATGAATATAATCCAGTATTCCAACTGTCTGTAAGAGTTCAATGGAATATTATGGCTCCAGTAGTACGAACAGTATACTATGGAAGAATCACCACGAGTAGTTAGCGTGCAGCACAGTGAGAACTTAGACTCTAGATTCTACTTCTACTCTTCTCTGCCAACATCTCTACTGCAAATCTGACAGCCCGTTTGAAATCAACTGATACTTTCGAGTCCCATGCCTACTTGTATTCCTCTCTCTTGAGTTAGGCCTTCTAGAACAAAAAAGGTCTTGAACAAAGAAATTCTGGATGTCCTGGGTGTCTGAATTTCGATTTATCAAGAACAATTTACAGAGATTGTTTTTAAAAAAAGACTTCAGTTTATCAAACAGTATAAGATTAAATTAGGGTGATGGTAGGACAGAAGTAATATCCCAATCCCATACTTTGCTGTTTGCCCATTTAATTATGGTTTGGAACAGAGTTACTTTCAAAGGTGACATTCTCATTAAAACCTCCAGCCACCCAAATTTATGCTTGAAAAGTATAGGGCGCAGGATGCAAGAGTCTTTGCCAGTACCAATCTGAACACTACAGAAACATGTTTGAGTTACTCACAGTTTTGCACGTTTCCACAGTTTAAAAAACAAAACAAAACGGGACGGCTCTAATGTTGGTGGTCACTACGTCTGGTGTTAGTTACTAAGATAAATTAGCATACCTGGGCAGCTCAATGGACATTCTCCTTTCCCACGAAGTTGGACGCAGTGGAAATTAATCTGCCCGTTTATTTTAATTTTACCCTCTATTCTCTGTGTGGCCACTTGCCTCGTCACGATTCTGCTACAGCACTACCTAAACTACGCCATAAAAGACCAGTTGAAACATCCGATCCGAAAGTCATATCTCAACAAGAAAGAAACAGTAAAGGAAAAAACATGTACCATCACTGTCTTTTTCTTCATCGTAATTACAGCACGGAATGTTTATAAACATCTGAAAGATGGAAAATAAAAGTAGCAGTTTCTGCGCGGCTCCAAAAATTTTGTGCTCGGTGTGATTTTTTTCCGTGCGCGGCAGCTTAGAGGGAACAGTGGTCCAGATTCAAGAACATATCCTTCAAGAGTGCCCACACCATGCGGACCCGAAGCGTGAGACACGGCCAGGGGACACAAGCTTTTGGGCTCCTATTAGGATCTTGAGGGGACTGCGGGCTTTGCCTTCAAGACAGGGATCAGGATCTGATGTGACCTACACCCTCGAAAGAAGAAGTGTGAAGCAATTGAGATGCAATTTCCTTTTTTTTTCAGTGGGTGGGGTGGGAGAGAATAATAGATCAAATACCTCAATCGACCTAGAAAAGAAATAATGAAGATATTAGAGAACTTTCAAAGCTACGAAATGTAATAAACGAAAACTGTAGAATAGAAGATTGGTCAGTAACAGAGGACTTACCTGGGAAAGGGAGGTGGGAGGGGGGGGGACAAGGCGAAACACAGGCATTTGTGGAAAGCTCTTCCGGAAGCCCCAAGTACCTTGGGCATCCAAAGGTTGAGAGAGAGAGAGAGAGAGAGAGAGAGAGAGAGAGAGAGAGAGAGAGAGAGCGGTACCAAAAAAGACAATCACATGTTTGAACATATTGTGTTAGATGGCGGAGAAAATGACAAACACTAGAAACCACACTGAGAAAAAGAAGAGAGAGAGAGACCAGGAGGATTAAAAAAAATATGGACAGGTGTCCAATCTGATAACAACCGCTCAGAATAAGTAAGAGTGATCGTCTTTCGACAGGACAGGTGAGGAGAGAATGATCTCTGTGAATGTCTGTCAGGTTTGGACTCTCTGAACTAGTGTATGCTTGTGAGCACACCACCTACTCAACATATCACTCCCCACCCCCATAAGTCCAGAAATAGAAACACACGAATAATTAGCGTATAAGTATATAACCATACACTGCAGCAAAGTTGTGATATCAAAAAGTATAAAACTAGGAAAAAAATAGGAACAGTTTTAGAAATAGAAACACAGCTTTTGCTTCTGTTTATGAGCGCAGAGCGCCTGTGAGATCTATAGTTATCTTTGTACATGTATGTATGAGCACAGAACGCTTACGAGATCTGTTGTTATCTTTGTATGTGTGAGCGTAGAACGCTTATGATATATACTGCAATCTTTGTATATGTCTGCGTAGAACTCTCATGAAACCTACTAGCACTTTATGTTTGTACCTGAATGCAGAATTCTTATTAAATCCACTATTATCACATGTTTGTATATCTAAAGGCAGAATGTCTTTCAAATCTGCAAAATATCTGAACGGTATAATGCCCAGGTGATATAACTGAAAACTTTTCTACTCAACAGTGTTCGGCGGGGGTGGGTTTGGAATGCCCATGATGCCGATGATGTGGGACATGGAAAGCCCCGATACCCCAGGTAAGCTTATGTTTATGGGCAGAAATTTCGTTAACCCTCTGTTAACTATTTCAAAAGCGCGAAGTCGTGTTTCTGAAAGCATTTAATTGACAGTTTTTGGGGGGACAGGTTTTAATATATTTTGTCTCACATTTCTGCGCTGTGATTGTTGTTAAAAACCAATAAATATTAATTTGAAAGGTGCATAGGTTGCTTTTATGCATGTGAAAGCTGGAAGACAACTAAAGAAACTGACAACAAATTAGATTCTTTTGAAACTACCTATGGAAAATACTCGGTATAAAGTGGAACGAATTCAAGAACAATGCAGAGATAAGGCAGATGAGTGAACAACAGCCTGTCTCATGATTAATCAGGAGAAGGAGATGGACGTATATCGGTCACGTGATGAGAAGAAACAGTCAGAGAATATCAAAACAAACTTTCAAGTGGAACATAACAGGGCGAAGAAAAAAAAGAGGTAGACCACGGGAAACTCTAAAGAGGACATCGTTCAGAGAGGCCAAATTAGTAGGCATAAAATCCCTTGATGAGGTTGAAAAGCTCTCCGAAAACAGGAAAACCTGACAAGTTACCATGCGAGCCCAATGTGACGTTTAAACGCACGGGAAGGATGTAAGATGTAAGACAGGTTGGAAGTAGTAATATTTTTCCCTACTGAACTATTTATTATTCTTACCTAAACACGACAGGTCTAACTAATATCCCTGAGACCTAATCAGAACGCCACAACTGATGTCACACAACTACAGCGAACTTTCACTGCAAGGATCTAGACGTGCTCATTTAACATTTTAAGCACTGTCTCCTTCAAAGTAACTCCAGAATGCTGGCGATACCTGGCTCCCAAAGTTTTCTTTCATTATTGGAATGCTGCTTTATGGGAAAAAACAAGGTCTCACTGGCCATATTCTCGCTTGCTTACTGTACAATTCTTTTTTTTTATAAGTAAGAAACGAGGCTTTTGTACGGTAAAGTAAGAGAACACTGTATTCTCTTACTTTGCTTATCGTACAGCTGCTGGAAAGGTTACTCCTCTTTTAAAAAAAAAGATCTGAAAGGGGGTGGGGGTTGGGGACGAGGAGAAGGACAAAAACAAAAAGGGGGGGGGGGAATTGCACACATCAACAACAATATTTCCCGTTTTTTAAATTCCCTTTTTCAAAAACTTATTTCAGACACACCTAAAGTGCCGGCTGCAGCGGCGGGGGCAGAACATCCACCTGCACCAGCCGCACCTGCAGCTATTCCAGCTCTACCACAAGCTTCAGCACCTGCTGCAGCCAGCAACGCGACCTTGGACTCCAAAAGTAATGGTTCTTGATCTGTTTACAAATCATTTTTAAATTGTATACTCTAGTATTGATTTTTTTTTTGTCCTTATCACATTGCAGGGATTGATGATCTTAGTTTATCTTTTGGACCACATTTGCCCTCTTAGTTTATCTTTTGGACCACATTTGTCCTCTTAGTTTATCTTTTAACCACATTTGTCCTCTTAGTTTATTTTTTAAACCACATTTGTTCTCTTAGTTTATCTTTTGGATCACATTTGTCCTCTTAGTTTATCTTTTGGACCACATCTGTCCTCTTAGTTTATCGTTTGGACCACATTTGTCCTCTTAGTTTATCTTTTGAACCACATCTGTCCTCTTCTTCTTCTTCTTCTTCTTACCTGTCTGCTTACGCCATTAGCGTCGCCGGGAATTTCAGACATCGGTCCAGAGCAAGGTAGAAGGGCCTGGATATCTGTCTTTAACCCCGCCCCCCCCCCCCCAATCTATCCACTGTTTCACTTGCGCCCTATATCCAGAAGTTTTCGAGCTGTATGGTCGTGCATCTGGTTGCTCTGGAGTCACTCGCATCGAATGCCCGAACCCCTTACCGCTCTGATTTTTAATGTAGTCCTTGACATTCGTCCTCGACTTTCAGATATAAAAAGATCCGTACGTAAACTTGTAGCGGCTTTGATTTCTGTGTCTCTCTGTGTAAAAGATGAAACGCGACAACAGAGGCATCCTAATCTTGATTTCAGTTTGAAGCACTTCTTTACACTGACAACATCTGTAAAGAAGATAACATACATAGTAAAAACTCCACGACAAAGCTGCCTAATAGCCCAACCCCAGAAAGAATGCCTATAAACCTACAACACCTTCCAAATAGGAGGACCATAAGCGAACTCCTTTTTGCTGATGATCAAGCACTTATAGTCACATTAGAAAAAAAAGACCTACAGCAGAACATGGATAATTTAGCAAGGGCATGTCAAAGCCACAACATGAAGATCAGTGCTGAAAAAAAAAGTCATGATCACAGCAAGAGAAGAGATACAGAGATCTTCTCCAGACAATCAGCTCGTGAAACAAGTGAAACATTTCAAATACCCAGGTAGCATAATATCATCCTCAGGGAAAATTGACACTGAGACTGAAAACAGATGCAATTAAGCAAATAAGGTCATTGGACTAATGGTTCCTTTACTGAAAAACAGCTACATCACAACTGAAACGAAAAAGGCACTGTACAATACAGTTTTCCTCCCAACTCTATGCTATCAATGTCAAACATGGACACTAACAGCCAAGAACAAAAGAAAAATCATCACGACAGAAATGAGATGTTCAGGGAGAATACTAAATGTGACATCTTACATCCTTCCCGTGCCGTTAAACGTCACATAGGGCTCGCATAGTTGTTGGACAAGTTTTCCTGTTCTCGGCGACTCTTTCAACTTCATCAAGTGATGTTATTCCCACTAAATTGGCTTCTCTTAAAAATGTCCTCTTTAGAGTTTAATGTGGTCGACCTCTTTTTCTTCGGCCTGTTGTTTTCCACTTGATAGCCTGTTGTGGTATTTTCTGATTGTTTCTTCTCATCACATGGCCTACATATGTCCATCTTCTTTTTCTGATCACCCATGAGACAGGTTGTTGTTTGCTCATCTGTTTTATCTCTGCATTGTTCTTGAATTCGTTCCACTTTATACCATATATTTTCCTTAGGCATTTGTTTTCAAAAGAGTCTAATTTCTTGTCTTTTTCTTTAGTTGATTTCCAGCTTTCGCATGCATAAATTAGGGTGGATATCACATTTGAATTGAATAATCTTAACTTGGTTTTTTTTGTGCTTATAATTTTTTAAATGTGACAAGAAGAGACCAAATAAGAAATGTCACCATCGGGGCAAAGGTTAGAGTAACACCAGTATTACACTATATACAGAAATAGCAAGTCAAATGGTTTGCCCATGTCACACGGTTACCACCAGACAATATACCACAGACAACATTCACACTAAGATTTGTAGGTAATAGTGGAAGAGGCCGCTCACGCAGGAGATGGAGAGAAGAAATTACAGCAAGATTAAACATGTATTTCGCCAGCGGGGGATATCTTATTTTATATCTTATATCCTTCCCTTGCCGTTAAACGTCACATAGGGCTCGCAAGGTAATTCGCCAATTTTTCCTGTCTTCGGCGAGTCTTTTATAGATAGATAGATAGATAGATAGATAGATAGACAGGGATTTTATGTCTGTTAATTTGGCTCTCTTAACAATGTCCTCTTCAGAGTTTCACGTGGTCTGGCCTGTTGTGTTCCATTTTATAGCTTGTTTTTGGATTCTCTGACTGTTACTCCTCATCACGTGACCAACATATGTCCATCTCCTTTTCCTGATCACCCATGAGACTGATTGTTGTTCAGTCATCTGTCTTATCTCTGCATTATTCTTGAATTCGTTCCACTTTATGCCGAGTATTTTCCTTAGGCATTTACGGGGACATCTCTCTCTCTCTGAACTTTAAGTGCCCAGGGCACATGGGGCTTCTGCAAGGGTTTTCCACAAGTGCCTGTCCTTCGCCTTTTTTTCTGCTCTTGCCCAGGTGAGCCCTCTATTGTTCAACATCCTTTCTGTTGTTCTTCTCCATGTCTCTTTTGGTCTACCCTTACTTCTGTTCCCCTGTGGTGTCCATCTTAGTGCTATTTTTGGTAGTGAGTTGTCAGTCATTCGGAGCACATGTCCCAACCATCGCCAGCGTCTTTCCTCAATAATTGTTGTCAGTGCCTTCATCTGCATTTCTGCAATAAGATGTTATTTCTTATGGTGTTTGGCCAAAATATTTTTCTAATTCTTCGTAAACATTTAGTCTGGAAAGAATTTAACTTGTTTTCTATGGTTTTGGTGATTTTCCAGCATTCACTTCCATAAAGTAGTACACTTAGAACATTACTCTTAAATATCCTGATTTTCATATTTATGCTTAGTTTTTTAAAATTTCCATATAGTCTGTAGCATTGCAAAAGCCTGGTTTGCTCTAGTAAGTCTGCTGTTGATGTCCTCTGTGCTGTCTCCATTTTCTACTACTCTGCTGCCAAGGTATACAAATTCGTTGACCTCCTCCACTAACTTGCTATCTACTCTGAGTACACTTCTGTTGTTCACATTTTGCTTCATTAACTTTGTCTTTCCTACGTTGATCTTTAGTCCTATGTTGTTTGCATTCTGAGTTAGCTTGTTTATTTTATCTTGCATATCTTTGTGACTGCTTGATAATAGACAAATGTTGTCCGCAAAGTCAAGGTCCTCCAGCACTGTGTCAAGGGTCCATTGTAATCCTCTGCGTTTGTCTGATGTTGCCTCCTTCATTAACCAGTCTACTGCCAAGATAAATAATATTGGTGATAGTACACATCCCTGTTTCACTCCTGTTTGTACACTAAAGCTGCTGGAGGTATGTTCTCCACAGATCACTTTGCACTGAAAACCCTCATATAGGGCTTTGATTACATTTACTATCTTATGGGGGAGGCCATGCCATCTTAGGATTTTCCACAGTGCATCTCTGTTGATACTGTCAAAGGCTTTCTTAAAATCTATGAATAATGCATAATTTCTTTGCCTGTTCTAATATTTGTCTAAGTACAAATATGTGGTCTATGCATGATCTTCCTTTCCTAAATCCTGCCTGCTCTTTCCGAAGTTTTCCCTCAAGTGCTGGTACAATTCTGTTGATGATTATTCTGCAAAATACTTTACTGGTGAGTGGCAGTAGCGTAATGCCTCTCCAGTTCCCGCAATCTCTGAGGTCACCCTTCTTTGGTAGTTTTACTATAAGCCCAGTTTTCCACTCCTCTGGGGCTTTTTCTAGATCCCAAATTTGTTGTAATATCCGGCAAAGTTGTTTTGGTGTTTCTGTTTCTTCTGCTTTCAACATTTCAGCAGTCACTTCATCTTCACCTGGTGCCCTGTCTGATTTTAGCTTCTTTATCGCCTCCTTTACATCACTTATTGTTATTGGTCCTGTATTGATGTTTAGTTCCGTTTTTGCTTCAGGTATGTCTATTGTTTGTGCTGCTTGTGTTCTGTTTAGTAGGGTGTTAAAGTGTTCCCTCCATCTTTCAATTTTTTCTCTTTCTCCACTGACCAGTTGTCCATTGTGTGTCCTTACTGCACTTTCACATTTTGTGTTCTTACTGCACTTTCACATCTTGTGTTCTTACTGCACTTTCACATCTTGTGTTCTTACTGCACTTTCACATCTTGTGTTGAAGTTATCTGTCCTACGCGGACATACTGATATCCAAAACACTCTAGACTAAACTGGTGCAAGGAAAACCACGGTGTCACGCAATCCCGCTTCCGAGACCCACCGAGAATACAGGCTCAAGCCCCGCTATACTCTGAACCTCTGTGGTTTTCTCGGGGACCACACGGGGGACCATGTGACCTATCGAGGACCACAGGCGTAAATTCAGTAGGATCACAGGGCGGTCTTGGTGGTAGAAGCGAACGAAGAAGAAGAACAAGAAGAAGAAACATTTATTATATGAAGCAAATCGTCGAGCCCTATCAAGACGTCTCTTTGTTCCCTCAACACCGAAAGGTATATGAGGAAGGAGACAAGACAAGACAACCACTACTTTACTTACCAATGTGCGTTAGGTGATAATCATCATCGTGTGCCGTCATCAGAATGAAGACTGGAGGTAATGACTCCTCAGTTCCCTCTCTCCGCCGCCTTATTGGTGCACTCAGCCAGGCTGTGCTCTGTCAAGCTCTCATATATTATCTTCCCATCTACATCTCTGTCTACATCTCTATCTACATCTCGCTCTTTTTCTTTCCACATTTAACTTCTATTATGGCCTTCAGTACATTGTTATGTTTTTTTATATGGCCGAAGTATTTGGTTTTCTTGAACCCTTATTTCTCAGAGAAGTTCACATCGCACTTGGAGCTGTTCTAATATCTGTGCTGTAATCTGTAATCTAAAAAGGTCTAGCTCTGTTGCTGGGCCTGGTGAGCCGCCTTATTACACTCGGGGTATGCCCATGCGTTTCTGACCTTTGACACCAAGATGTCCTTCAGTGTTTTGAGAGAAATGATTCCAATGTTATGTTGGTTGTGTATGGCACCTGATCTATCATCATACTGATATGTGTGAGTTGTTTTTTTTTAGTATTCTCCATGATATACGATCTAAGAGTTGTTCTTATTATTCTCCGTGATATACGATCTAAGAGCTATTCTTATTATTCTCTATGATACACGATCTAAGATCCGTTCTTATTGTTCTATATGATATATCATCTAATTTTCTGTAGATCCACATTTCTGTTGCATTTATCCTTGTCTCCGACTATCAGGTGTCTGCTCCATACACATAATAATAATAATAATAAAGAAGGAAGAGAAGTGTATGCTAATTAGCCGACCTAGATTTTAACTGGGAAAAAAACACTTCAGCGGATCAAGAAGCAACTAGGGCACGTCTTATTGAGAAACGTTTAATTGCAAGACCTGCTATAATAAAACGCTAACACGCAACACATTAAGGAACTTTTCGCCACAATTGGCACTTGGGGGCCAGGTTGCTCACCTGTCATAAAGTATCAACACGTGACCAAGATCAGTCATATGTCTTGTCTTGTCTTGTCTTTCCTTCCGTCTCCCTGGTACTGCTAGCTGTATGTTCCTAGCAGCAGATGGCGTGAAAGCGGCTGAGGCACATCAGCCTGTCGGTGTGTGAGGGGGTTATGACAACTATTTTTTTTTCAGTCCTGGAGTGCAGCTAAAAAAAGCAGCGGGGTGTGCAGTACTTCTTTAGCAGGCTCCACCACCATGGGGACTATGGCGATCCCTGCCCCGTTAGCCAAGCTAGGCCTGTTGCGGAGGTGCCAACGGAGAGGCAGGACAGGGTCTTTGTCCGCTATGATTCGCCAACCCTAACACGCCAGGATTTCCCCTATGGGTCGCTGACTGGTGAAACAGATCACGTCTCCCCCCCCCCTCCCCACATATAGTCACAAATTCATACACACACGCGTATTACAAGACCATATACGTACATATGTTCATATACGTAGTATAACATTCAAAGCTATTTGCTAAAACTGGTAATTGTATATTGCTTTTTAAGATCCATCTTTGAACTCATTGGCTTCGGTTACCGCCATGCCACCGCCTGTATCCACTCCTGCCGTTGCTGTGGCAGCTGCTGCCAGTGCTGCTGTAGTTTCTATTCCCGGAAGTGCTGGCAGTGGTAGCGGCACCGGAATTGGCACGGGCTTGTCAAGAGCGGAAATGAATGCCGCTGTTGCGTCTATTACAGAACAGGCCATGAAGGTCATAAGGCAGGCGTATGTTACAGGAGCATTGCCAACTGGTGAGACTATCTATCTATCTATCTATCTATCTATCTATCTATCTATCTATCTATCTATCTATCTATCTATCTATCTATCTATCTATCTATCTATCTATCCTAGTCTGCACTCTACATGATGACAATGCTTATGGCAGCAGTACGCTGCGACACTGAAGCATAGTCACAGAGTAAGATTATCATTCTCTCCCCTGGTAGTTAGTTTCTAAGACTTTTTGTTAAACTACGATAATCATCTCATATAATCTCTCAGGTCAGTGCGATGCCTTCACTTGAAGACCTCACCAGGTCGTCAGCTGCCAAGAGTTTAACATTCACAGCTATCTCTCAAGATCCCTGCACACAGGCGTAGGATGTCATGTCCTCCCACAACCCTCGATCCCTTGCGTATCTATCTCATCAGGATTGCCACTGAGCATTTACTGTGCCAAGATGTCAAACCGTCAAGCATTTTCTCTCTCTCTCTCTCTCTCTCTTTTTCTGTCTTTCTGTCTCTCTCTTTCTTTCTCTCTGTCTCTCTCTCTGTCTCTTTCTTGTTGTCTGTCTGTCTGTCTGTCTCTGTCTGTCTGTCTGTCTGTCTGTCTGTTTCTGTCTCTCTCTATCTCTTTCTTTCTGCCTCTCTCTCTCTCTCTTTTGCCTTCTATCTTTCCTGTTACCATTAAGTGCTCTAGCCCTCCTCTCCAAACATGCCCCCACAAATTCGGATTGTCGTTTTAGGATCTTTGATATAATCACGTCTATCACATGATATTAGGATATCACATGATATTAGGATATCACATGATATTTGGAACATCATCTGTTGTACGAAACATCATTATTATCGTTCTTATCATCAGTTGTGTGAACATCATCAACTTATTTCACTCAGGTGTCCCATCCTCGGTGGCAGCACAGCCTATCATTACCAGCAGTCAAGCAAAAGCAGTCTAACAATGGTCGCCTATAGCTTCAGAAGACGCGTAATGATGCAGTAGAACTGATAATCAGGGGTTTTCAAAGTGTCACATCTGGTTCTTTTCACATACACCAAAATATACATCTTCAGATTTTGCTTTAAAAATATTAAATCAAATTTTATTACATATATTCTGTGTTAAATATTGTTTTATTTTTTATCTCTGTTTTAAAGATTGTTTTGTTTTTAATCTCTGTTTTAAAGATTGTTTTGTTTTTAACCTCTGTTTTAAAGATTGTTTTATTTTTAACCTCTGTTTTAAAGATTGTTTTGTTTTTAATCTCTGTTTTAAAGATTGTTTTGTTTTGTAATCTCTGTTTTAAAGATTGTTTTGTTTTGTAATCTCTGTTTTAAAGATTGTTTTGTTTTTAACCTCTGTTTTAAAATTACGCTCATTGTGTCTTCCAAGCTTTGTTAGATGAACTGTTTTAAGTCAGTTCTTGTCGAATGTTAAGAAGGCGAGCATCAGCGTGTAATCATACTGTATACATACATATATACTTATATATGTATATGCACCAGGTTCTCCTTCTTCTTCTTCTTCATATTATTATTATGATTATGATTATTATTATTCGCATTATTATTAATCTTCTTCTTCTTATCTTCTTCTTCTTCGCATTATTGTTGTTATTATTCCTTTTCTTCTTATATGTTACTGGATCTGCGAGATGACGTTGTCTGCAGTAGATGAGGTGAAGATATTGAGGCACAGCACCGTATCGGATTGGGAGCGGGTCATGAAAACTTTTGTTTTTTCAACGTCTGAGGGGTTGTATTTTTCTTTAGAAACTATTCCACCACGAGGACTATGGCGATCCCTGCCCCGATAGCCAGGCTAGGTCTGTTACTGGGGGTACCAACTGAGAGGTGGGGCAGGGTCTTGGTTAGGAATGATGGGACAGGGTCTTGGTCAGACATGGTGGGACAGGGTCTTGGTCAGGAATGGTGGGACAGGGTCTTGGTCAGGAATGGTGGGACAGGGTCTTAGTCAGGAATGGTGGGACAGGGTCTTGGTCAGACATGGTGGGACAGCGTCTTGGTCAGGAATGGTGGGACAGGGTCTTAGTCAGGAATGGTGGGACAGGGTCTTGGTCAGGAATGGTGGGACAGGGTCTTAGTCAGGAATGGTGGGACAGGGTCTTAGTCAGGAATGGTGGGACAGGGTCTTGGTCAGGAATGGTGGGACAGGGTCTTAGTCAGGAATGGTGGGACAGGGTCTTGGTCAGACATGGTGGGACAGCGTCTTGGTCAGGAATGGTGGGACAGGGTCTTAGTCAGGAATGGTGGGACAGGGTCTTGGTCAGGAATGGTGGGACAGGGTCTTAGTCAGGAATGGTGGGACAGGGTCTTAGTCAGGAATGGTGGGACAGGGTCTTAGTCAGGAATGGTGGGACAGGGTCTTGGTCAGGAATGGTGGGACAGGGTCTTAGTCAGGAATGGTGGGACAGGGTCTTGGTCAGACATGGTGGGACAGCGTCTTGGTCAGGAATGGTGGGACAGCATCTTGGTCAGGAATGGTGGGACAGGGTCTTGGTCAGGGATGGTCTGACAGCCGTGACGCTAACCTACCAGGTATGGTTCTTTGACTGCCAAATGGGACAGCGCCTTCAGTCCCACAAGAGCTCTCTAGTCTCCAGCTATTAGCAATGTTATCTGAGAGACTGCGAATTTTCATCTGAAATACTTTCTGCTATTCAGATTGAAACAACCATCTAGTTCCCCACTGTGGGACAGAAGGCAGAAAGTTACAAGTATAAATTGTAAAATTTCAACCTTACTCGTACTTACATAAAAGAAAAGTTAGATAGGTAAGGAAGAGGAGGAAAAGATCAACGTGAGCTGGATACGGAAGATAAAGTCTTATCATTAAAAAGGACACATCGGAAAAATCCTCAACATGGAAGAAATGAGAACGCCTCGGCAAGGACATGTCGATTTACATTTACAAAGGGGAAGAATAGAGGGAGAAAGATACGAGGAGCAAATGAGAAGGTTCTTTCCCTTATAATCACAAAGTCTGTGCCGTAAATCTAGGCCCGTCCTGCAGGTTTTACTCGGTCTTACGTCAAGGAATGTATACTTTCACAAATCTGTAAATGTAGTAGGCAAATCTGTAAGTCATTCAAAAGATTTCCTGGTTGAAAATATTTTGATAGCACTTTAAAAACTAATTCGTAGACAGAACCGGTTGTTACATTTTGTTTTACTCGGCTCTTATGGCCTGGAGCTAAATTTAGCATCTTTTTTTAAAGTTCTGATCACTTTCTACGGCTACGAATCTTCTTCTTCATCATCAATCTCTCTGGAACTGGGAGCAGGTGTTCTTTGCAGCCGATGCTGTGAGGATGTTGAGACATGGAGTAGTACTGGCGTGGGAGCCGGTTATGGCGGCTATTTTTTCAGTTCCTGAGCACGAGCTAAAAAGAGAGGGGTAAGCAGTACTTCTTTAGCAGACTCCACCACCGTGTGGGCTATGGCGATCCCTGCTCCATTAGCCAGGTTGAGGTTCTCACTGGGGGGTAACACCAGAGAGGTGGGACAGCTATGTTTCACCACCCTTGATGCCAAAATGTCAGCTGTGGGTCGCTGATATTCATTCTGTATATATGTGTGTGTGCGCGCGCGTGCGTGCGTGTGTGTGTGTGTGCATGTGCGTGTGTGTGTGCGCGCGCGTTCATTTCAGGAAATACAAACAACATATTTGAAAAGATGACTTTATTTCTTACTTACATACAGACCTTATATGAACGTCTATAACGTTATTTGGGGGGAGAAGCGATTTTAAACAGAATTTTCCAAAATAGGAAGTGCTTTGAATCTACCACAGAGTTTGAACTTTTAAATCATCATCATCAACTACAAAGACATCAGCAAACCGTCCTCTTCCGCCTAAGGACAGGCTACTGCGGACTACTAAGCCACCTCCATCGGCTTAAAATGTCTCGCACAGATGAGTGTTCATGTGGCAGTGGAGTCCAGACTCCAGAACATATCCTTCAAGACTTGCCCAAACCATGCAGACCTGAGGCGTGAGACATGGCCAGAAGACACAAGCTTGGGGCAAAAGTTTTGGGGCTCCTATCAGGATCTGGAGAGGACTGCGGGCTTTGCCATGCCGACAATGATCAAGATCTGATGTGATCAACAACTTCAAACGCAGAAGAAGAAGAAGATCATCATCATCATCATCATCATCATCATCTCCTGCCATCTCCCCGCCGAAGGTTTGCTGCAGTGAGTCTTCACTCTGCTCTGTCTCTTGCCTTCGTAGTCCACTCGGTTAATTAAGCTGGTCCCTGTCCATCTCTTGATGTTGTCCACCCATCTATGTCGCTGTCGTCCTCTTTGTTGTCTTCCCTTCGATCTTGCCCTCAAGGAGGATCTTCAGTATAGTACTGTGTCTCTTGACGTGCCCAGAGTATCTCACTTGTAAGACTGATTTTCAATATTTCTTTTTTTTTTCTTCAGTTCCAGCTAATCCAGCACTTCTTTGTTTTCTTTTCTGTCCATTTGAAAGCGCCATTCTTCAGTATATCCACATTTTCTTTTCTGTTGACTTATTCAATGTCCAGGTTTCTACACCATCAATGGAATAATAAGTATATGTAGCTTTTAGCAATACGTAAAACTTTTAGATGCAAAAAATAACAAATCATATATACATGGATATCACTGGGGAAAAAAATAGCTTGGCATGAACAAATTTAAAAAAGATCTTCTGAGCCAGCCTGTTTTGGTTTTTTTTTTTTGTATCCAAATCCCCTCCAAAATCCTGTTCTCAAAGTGTTGCAAGGGAAAGTCGATAACCGAAACCGAACACCGTGTATAGGACAAAGTTAGTTTGGAGGGAGATAAGCGATGAAGATTTCCTTCAAAGTGTACTCTATTTCTCAAACGGCAGGCATATTTCCTAAAAAGCCTCTGTAGCTTGCTTCGTTTAAGGGAATTTGTCTGCTGTCTGTTCTCTATCCATCTTTTTTTCGTAGGCGACTACCTCCCATTTTGGCAGTGAGGGAATAAGCAGAGACTATTTCACAAGGTGAAAGGCAGATTGCAGGCGCTTTTACTCGCTTTGTCTTGTTCAGTCAGTCAGTCATTTGCATGTCCCTTGCGGAACTTTGCCTCCCTAACAGCTCTCCTGTAGGCCTCTCGGTTGTAAGCAAGATTCCCTGATGCTGATGCATCAGTTTGCAGATTATCAACGATGTCTTGGTCTTCCTCTCTTTCTTTTTCACCATTATGTAACCTTCCAAGAAGGTCTTCTCTAAATTCTCATGATGTTTAATGTGTCCAAAATATTTAAGTTTTCTCTCTTTAATCCGCTTTAATAGCCAGCTTTCTTCAATATTAAGTTCTTGTACTATGGATATATTTGTTCTTTTATTTGTGTCCAAAATATTTGAAGAACTCTTCTGTAGTATTTACATTCAAAGGCATTTATGAGTTTCTCAGCTGTTTTATTAAGTGTCCAGGTCTCGCAGGCATATGTTGCGATGGGAAAGATGCATGCCCTTAAAAATCGTATTTTTGTCGTTCTGTCTGCTCCTCTCCACAGATTATTTAGTTTTTTTACTTTCTTAAGAACGATATATATCCTCCTTTTAATTTCCCTCACTGCATCTCCATTATTAGCTAGCAATGATCCAAGATATTCAAAACTCTCCATCTCTTCAAATTTTTCCTCATTGATATATATTTCAGCTGCCTTATTTGTCTTGTTACTGTTAGTAAAGCTATTACTTACTAAATTTACTCTGAACAGCTTTACAGCAAGGACGAAGTGTCTTCGTTTTTAGAACACTTGTGGAATAACATACATCATAGTACGCCATCTGTATGACACACAATGTACTTATGAGTGAAAAAAATGCACTAGATCAGCAGATGCTGCATGTTTGTCAAAAACATTTCCCGCATCACTGAATTTACATGCATCGCCGACTTTATGGAGAATTTGACAAAAACACTCTGGTTATTTGAAGTAACAGCCACATATGGCGCCAGTGACATCACATCACGTGAAGTACCATCTCGAGTCTGCATCGTACATCATAATTACATATCGATGCTTAAACCATATTTACTTGCAATAGGGATTACATCTTTAAACAACGTCTGAAAAAAAGCTAAGCTTAATCACATAAGACTACAGCCGCCAATGCAACAAGTCCAATAATTTCATTCAGGTCATCGTATTATACGATCACTAGACGCCACAGATTACCACTAGACGCCGCAGACTCCCACTAGACGCCGCAAATTCCTGCAAAAGAGTACATGCAAACTTGTTACACACATCATAATGGACGTGAGTAAGCAAGAGTTTGTAAAAGGTTTTGATCATGGCCATTTGAAAGAGAGGTTAACGTGATGCTGAAATTAACAAAGAAGAAGAAGAAAGCCCCCCTGCCCCCTACCGAAAAGCCTCGCTGGTTTAAAGCATTTGCCATCAGTCTCAGCTTTTTTGTCTTTATTTTCTGCTCATCATTTACTCTGCTTCAGTAACATCATCAGAATATACACGTGCACCTGTGTTCATCTGTGAACTTTATTGCTGAAAGCTGTAGCTATCAAGGAAGAGCGTCTGAGTGAAGAATGGTAGGTATAATAGCCTCTCATGGCGAAAGTAGCTGGTTCGAATCCTGCCCCGAATATGGCCCTTCCCTCCAGCCTCCGTCACCCAGATGGCTTCTTCTTGAGGTGAGGAAGGAATGGCCGTCCAGGACGTGATGCTGACCACATCTTCCTGTAGTGCTCTGACATGTCAGTCAGTCATTTGCATGTCCCTTGCGGAACTTTGCCTCCCTAACAGCTCTCCTGTAGACCTGTGCTGACAGGTCAAGGAAAATATGGGCATATTATTCCCCCCCCCTCAACCCCAGGCGCCTCCATATCATAAATAGGGTCATCTATACCTTACCTACAACTTTGTAACGGAAGATGAACATCAGGTGAGCTACTACAGCTTACAATCTCCCTCTGATCTGTAGGTAACAGACTCATTTGCCTGTGATCAGACAGCAGAGACTGTATACACAGTGCTAGCAGATTAAAATCGTCCAGTCCAAAAGAAAATGAAGGAAAAAAACTTAACAAATCATACTACCACATCCAACACGGTGCCCGTTTTTTTTATAGTCATCAGAAAGAACATCGGCTATAAATACCTGATGTTTGCAGTTACGTGGAGGTCATCAGCCAGGCAAAATATCAGACAGTAATGGTAAACATAGAAACAGGATAACTAACTAGTAGTGGTTCTCGATCTTTTTTACATCCAAAGGAACAACTTTATCACATATATACAAGCTGCAGATCATCGGTGTATATGCAATATGGCAGTGCCATAAACCTGACAGTCAGTCAGTCATTTGCATGTCCCGTGCGGAACTTTGCCTCCCTAATAGTTCTCCTGTAGGCCTCTCGGTTGTGAGCAAGATGGCCTGCTGCGGATGCATCCATTTGCAGATCATCAACGATGTCTTGCAACCATCTTCGCCTTGGTCTTCCTCTCTTTATTTTTCCCATTATGCACTCTTCCAAGACGGTCTTCTCCAACCTCTCATTACCAAATTGTCCAAAATATTAACATTTTCTTTGTTTAATCTTCTTTACTAGCCAACCCGCACGTGGTTTTAATTCAGTGAGTGACAGTTAATACCATAACTGGTAAGACATGCACGGCATGCCCGATGATACTGCTGGGACAATTAGTTGAGAACCACTGAACTAGCGTGGCAACATTACCTTTCTCTTCCTCGGGTACTTCAAAGGCTCCATTGCTCACGCAGCGAAGTCCTGGCACACAGGGACAGGCGTCGAAGTACAAGATTTCGCTGGTCGGCGCTTGTAACTCGTTGTTTTTCACGTAGCACACTGGAAGTGTACAGAATATGGTGTACCGTTAGATAATATTTCATTTTTTAAAAACAGGATAACACTAATGAAGAGATTTCACTATTAAAATACAACGAAACATTTAATGGTTCTATGCAGCGACCTTTATCTAGAATACAGCCTAGAACAAATGTCTGCCTGTATGGAGAACGACACCTGCCTACAAACACACACTGATCATAATTTTTAACACAGAAAGGATTATCAAGTGAATATTCAAGACTCGTGCATGCATATATCACCAGACACGAGATGTTTGTGGGAGAATTATGAATAAGTAAATATTTCAGCAAATGCCTTTCATCAAGGACCACATAAAATATAAATGACAAATAAAACTTTACTCCTCCGTATCCGTCTAGTAATAAAGTCGGACACAAAATGCGCCCAGACAGACATAGCTCGAAGCATGCAATTGACTGAGAAATGAAAGAAACAATGACAAAGAATACCAGCTGGCAAAAAAATATAACAACATGGCCCAGAGGGCAAAGAAAAAAAACCAGATAAACATGACCCAAATGATAATCACCCCAGATGGGTAGACAAGAGAGAACAGTATAGTGGGGAAGTGGATGAAGGAAGGTCAAGAATGAACAGAGAGTACTGAAAGGACAAGACTACTCGGTTAGGATACCTGAACAAGGAAGCTATCGATACATTTTCGCCGGTAGAGAATAGAAGACAAAAGACTAGAGAATCCGGTTAATAACATTATTATTATCAGTTTATGCGAGATTGAGAAAAAAAAACAAGAAGTTTATGACAAGAAAACTTGGCCTCAAGAGCAGAAGTAAGAACAGAGAGAATAGGTAAGGGAAACCACAGGCGCCTCCATGTTATAATAGGGTCATCTATACCTTACCTGCAACTTTGTCACGGAAGATGAAAATCAGGTGATCTACTACAGCTTACCACTCTCCCTCTGATCTGTAGATAACAGACTCATTTACCTGTGACCAGACAGCAGACTCTGTATACACAGTGCTAGCAAATTAAGATCGTCCAGTCCAAAAGAAAATGAAGGAAAAAAAAAACTTATCAAATCACATTACCAAATCCAACGCGGTGCTTATTTTGTTCAGTAATCAGAAAGAACATCGGTTATAAATACCTGCTGTTTGCAGTCACGTGGAGGTCATCAGCTAGGCAAAATATCAGACAGTAATGGTAAACATAGAAACAGGATAACTAACCAGTGCAGTGGTTCTCGATCTTTTTTACATCCAAAGGAACAACTTTATCAAATATATACAAGTTGCAGACCACCGGTTTATGTGCAGTATGGCAGTGCCATAAACCCGTCAGTCAGTCAGTCATTTGCATGTCCCTTGCGGACCTTTGCCTCCCTAATAGTTCTCCTGTAGGCCTCTCGGTTGTGAGCAAGATGGCCTCCTGCTGATGCATCCATCTGCAGATCATCAACGACGTCTTGCAACCATCTTCGCCTTGGTCCTCCTCACTTTATTTTTCCCATTATGCACTCTTCCAAGACGGTCTTGTCTAACTTCTCATGACCAAATTGTCCAAAATATTTAAGTTTTCTTTGTTTAATCTTCTTTACTAGCTAACCCGTACGTGGTTTTAATTCAGTGCGTGACAGTTAATACCATAACTGGTAAGACATGCACGGCATGCCCGATGATACTGCTGGGACAATTAGTTGAGAAACACTGAACTAGCGTAGCAACATTACCTTTCTCTTCCTCGGGCACTTCAAAGGCTCCATTGCTCACGCAGCGAAGTCCCGACACACAGGGACAGGCGTCCAAGTACAAGATTTCGCTGGTCGGCGCTTGTAGCTCGTTGTTTTTCACGTAGCACACTGGAAGTGTATGGAATATGGTGTACCGTTAGGTAAACTTTCTTTTTTTTTAAAAACAGGATAACAGTAATGTGGAGATTTCACTATTAAAATATAACGAAACATTTAATGGTTCTATGCAGCGACCTGTATCTAGAATACAGCCTAGAAGAAATGTCTGCCTGTATGGAGAACGACACCTGACTACAAACACACACTGATCATAATTTATAACACAGAAAGGATTATCAAGTGAATATTCAGGACTCGTGCATGCATATGTCACCAGACACGAGATGTTTGTGGGAGAATTACGAATAAGTAAATATTTCAGCACATGCCTTTCATCAAGGATCACATAAAATATAAATGAAAAATAAAACTTAGCTCCTCCGTATCCTTCTAGTAATAAAGTCGGGCACAAAATGCGCACAGACAGACATAGCTAGAAGCGTGCAACTGACTGAGAAATGAGAGAAAGAAACAATGAGACAAGTGCTGCAGCTTCGTTTCTTTCCAAGTGTCACGATCCCTCGTGTCTACTGAACAGTTACTAATGACTATGCCAATAAACACCTTTATTGGGAGGTGAGAGTTGGCTAAGTTGGTTAGTACGCTGTTCTCTCGTGGCTACACGGTTGCTCGTCCTACCGGAGTCCGTGTTCGAATCCCAGGTAATTTCTTGTGATTTTTCTTTCTCTCACGTCTCACTAAAGTGCTTTGTGTACGATGTTTTCGAGGTCTAATCCTACAGAACTGTGTTCTCTTACTTTAACCCATCTCCGAACGTCAGAAAGAGAGTTCTATAATTATATCTATCTCTGAACTTCAGAAGAAGAATTCTAAAATCTTGTCTATCTCTGAACGCCAGAAAGAGAATTCTAAAATCTTATCTATCTTTGAATGTCAGAAAGAGAATTCTAAAATCATATCTATCTCTGAACGTCAGAAAAAGAGTTCTAAAACTGCAAATTGATCCTTTCCTGCTCTAAGGAAGTGAGTCATAGACAGTCAGCCAGATCGATGAAAAGATCACCAGAGGCACAAGAGTTGTGGTATCTTAGAAGAATGTTAAAGATACCATGGGCAGCTAAAACGACAAACAGGGAATGTCTAAGAAAAAAAAAACGCAAATGTAGAGAGAACCTAATTAAATCCATAAGAAAACTACAGTCATCATTCATTGTGCATAATGAGAAGAGGAGAGCTGGAAAACATCCTAACAACATGAAAGATAAATGGGAAGAGAGGCAGGAGAAGACTAAGAGACGAAACAATAATGGACAGCCTAACACAGTAGCACAGAAAAAAAAAATCACTAATAGCGTCGATGGAAAATATTTAAAAAACGAGATTTGTGGAGAAGCATGACCGTAGCGGCACCTGATGATGATAGTGGTGAATAAGAACATTAACAAAATCTATAGTTTTGTGATTACTTTTATGTAAAATACCACGGCAACACCTATGGGTTTGCAGTAACCAGAGTCGTCTCCATTCCATCCCGCCGTGGAGGTGCTGAGACAACACTCGTCAGATTGACAGTCTGAGGTCACGCTGCATGTCCGGTCTTGGCCAGATCCTCCGGGCACCGCGCAAAACTAGGACAGACCGCATTACAAATAGTTTAAAACCTTGCCTCATAGTTATTACTTTATGAGTTGAGTAATATGTAGCATTTTTCTCTTGTAACAGTGACGCAATACTTTACTACTCTTACGCTGGACACTGTCGAGTTTTGGGTTAGTAGGCCAGCAAATAGTGACAACAGGAAAACTGGAGAGATAAAGGGACAGGGGGAAACAAAGAAACAAGATGTCTGACGGACTAAAAGAGTGGCACAGTCCAACACACAGCTTATAGAACGGGCAAAGACGGTTGTGGAAAAAAGTTATGACCGATGCCTGATTGGTACATACCTGACAAAGAGAGAGAGAGAGAGAGAGAGAGAGAGAGAGAGAGAACGAGGGTTAACAACTGGGCACGCAGGTCTGTCTAACATCCTGCCCTTCATCATACAGCTTTCACGGTCATTCAGGATCTGTTAATGATCATAATAAACATAAAGAAGCAATCAAACGAACACAGAAATAAATAATAAACTATCTTGAGTCCATACACTCCACACTCTGATTTATGTAACTACATAAAATGAACTTAATTACAGAGAGAGAGACAGAGAGAGAGAGAGGATGGAAAGAGAGAGGGAGAGAGAGAGGCCAGGAAAGATGAAGTAAATGTCCTGCATAAAGCAGAAGAAAAAGCGCCCACGCATAATCTACAGGAAAAGAATAGTCTTTCTCCAACAGCTCACATAAAATGTACAGGAAAAGAATGGTCTTTCTCCAACAGCTCACATAAAATCTACAGGAAAAGAATGGTCTTTCTCCAACAGCTCACATAAAATGTACAGGAAAAGAATGGTCTTTCTCCAACAGCTCACATAAAATCTACAGGAAAAGAATGGTCTTTCTCCAACAGCTCACATAAAATATACAGGAAAAGAATGGTCTTTCTCCAACAGCTCACATAAAATATACAGGAAAAGAATGGTCTTTCTCCAACAGCTCATCGGTTCACTGCCAGAAATGACTGAGTTTTGTTTTGTACACCTACTCCCCTTTACACAACTTGTATTAATACAGGTATTTATCTGGTAATTCTTTCTCCGCATATTATTGTACTGCAAAGTCTGCAAATATTAAAAACAGAAGTATAACGCCCATCTTTTTAAAAAATCTTGTTATCTTCTCCTCCTACTTCTTCTTCTTCTGAAACATTTTCTGCCTATATTTGTAGTTCTGTTTCTTGGATAAATTTTAATTTTGCTGTGGTTGCTGTATATAACCGTCGAGCTTGTATCCTTGACTCGTTTTGCTAGGCCAATATTTAACGTGTTACAGCTGGTATAGTCTGAGGTGACTGGGTATGTACACAAAGAGGAGGATTGCCAACTTTAAATTTTGCATACATGTGACTTTATAGAGTCGACTGCGTCTTCTTCTGAAACGGAAAATGGTGATTTGCTCATTTCTATTTCGTGTGTGATAGTCATCGTGTGGTGGTGTTTGTGGCCTTTAGTGGGTCTTTTTCATGTTCTTCTGATTCCAGTTTCTGGGATTTCCCATCGCTTCCGTTCTAAGTAATTTGTCAACGTTCGCCGATATGTGTTTGAAAATTTCTGCGGAAGTTCATTTTAAAGAATAAAAAAAAGCTGCCTTTATTTATTAGGCATGTCAAATAGGAACACATTGGAAGAGGTGAAGAGATATGTAAGATACAAGATAGTTTGTGGAAAGAATCAACATCACGATATGTGGAGAGATAAGATTGTAAATGTTAAATTAGAAATAAATTTGATGAAGAAAAATGTATTCTCTTTAAATTTTTTGTGACATTTCATATTTCAATTTATCACTTCAGTCAATCATGTGCATGTCCCTTGCGGAACTTTGCCTCCCTAACAGCTCTCCTTTAAGCCTCTCAGTTGTAAGCAAGATGGCCTGCTGCTGATGCATCCATTTGAAGATCATCAACGATGTCTTGCAGCCATCTTCGCCTTGGTCTTCCTCTCTTTCTTTTTCCCATTATGTACCCTTCCAGCAAGGTCTTCTCTAAATTCTCATGACGTTTAATGTGTTCATAGTATTCGAGCTTTATCTGTTTAGTCCTCTTCACTAGCCAACCTTCTTCAATATTAAGTTCCTGTAGTATAGCGGCATATAAACCAAACAAGTATCAAACAATGTATTTCAAATATAAGAGATATGACGACGCGGTGAAACTCCCTGTAGCTGCATAACAGAAATTAAGAATAGAATAGGCCAAGCAAAGACTGCATTTCAGGGAATGAAAGACATATTATGCAGCGCATTCTTATCACCGAATCACTGAAAGTTAGAGAACGAGTCATAAAATGCTATATTGAACCTATCTTATTATATGGAAGTGAACCATGGACAATAGGCAAGTCTGCACAAAAGATCATTGGAAACAGTAGAAGTGTGGCTTATTACAGAATTATTGCAAATTTTCACGTGAAAAACATACAAGAATCCAAAACAATCCAATATTTCGGCAAGGGGTATTTTTTATGCCAGTCTTTCTTACGAGGAGGATATCGAAAGAGCTAAGTGTCTAATTTTCCATATATTTTCATTTTTTTTTTATCTGTTGTGTTCTTTTGGGGTTTTTTTTTTGTGGTACTTGAAAAACCATTTGCTGAAATATTGGATATACGTATTTCTTTCCTAACAGTGAATGTTAATTACAAAAGTAACAACACAACCTACCAGTATACAGATAAAAAGCCCTTCGGCTACAGAATTCGCTCCTCCCATGACAAAGGAAGACAGAAGTACATGCAACACTTGGCTATAAATATCTTCAGAGACGCAGCAAAACTTTCAGTAAATCCAAGAATGCGTTCATCAGTCAGAGTAGAAGCCGGACTAGATTACGACACGCGGAAGGTTTTTCTGTGATACTGAACACAACAGCAGGCACAGGAATACATACTATGTTTGGGTTCAGATAAAGAAGAACTTAGACAATAACAAGTTCTTATCTAATCAATTTTAAATGACCTGATTATTTTAGGGAAACCTTTCAAGACGTCTTTAACTTTTACCTTTTTGGTTTCACTTGATTTCAATTAACTAAAGTTTAGTATAAGTTAATAACGAAATAATAATGCTGCAGAAGAATGCGTTCTTTGCAAAGGACAGGAGTTTGTGGAAAACTTTGCCGAAGTCCCATGTGCCCTGGGCACTTAAGGTTCAGAGAGAGAAAGAGAGAGAGAGAGAGAGCGAGAGAGAGAGAGAGAGAGGAATGCATTGGGAATAACGCATATAAAACATTTAAACAGAAGACGAGGAAAACTGTTTTATAATGTGTGAAATCCGAACCCCTATGTCCAATTAACCCGAGCCACCGCCCTATCTCTGTCTGTCTCAGAACCTTTAAGTGCCCAGGCCACGTGGAGCTTTCACAAGGGATTTGCGCATATACCCGGCCTTTGCTTTTTTTCTCGTTGCTCTTGCCCATGTGAGCAATCTATTACTCAACATCCTCTTTATTGTTCTTCTTCATGTCTACTTTTGTCTACCCTTACTCCTGTTTTGTCTACCGTTACTTCTATTTGGTCTACCCTCACTCCTGTTTGGTCTACCATTTCTTCTGTTTGGTCTATCTTTACACCTTATTTTAGTCTACCCTTAATCCTGTTTGATCTACCATTACTCCTCTTTAGTCTACCCTTAATCCTGTTTCATCTACCCTTACTCCTGTCTGGCCTACCATTACTTCTGTTTCGTCTACCCGTACTCCTGTTTCGTCTACCCTCACACCTGTCTGGTCTACTCTTACTCCTGTTTGATCTACCCTTACTCCTGTTTGGTCTACCACTAATCCTGTTTGATCAACCCTTACTCCTGTTCCCCTGTGGTGTTCATCTCAATGCTATTTTTGGTAATGAGTTGCCAGTCATCAGGAGTACATGTTCCAGCGGTCGCTAGCGTCATGCAGTATTGTAAGGGAGAGAGGGGGAAGGGGTGAGTTAGGGACATATAAGAGTGGTAACTAAGTAATTAAATTTTTCCACTGGTACTATGACCCCCAACCCTAATTTTGAAGAATATCTGACCACAACCATCCTGGTTCCCAGGTCATTGTTAGCCAACAGTTCAACCTCTAGATATCACGTCTACTCTGCTTTCTCATCATCTCTCATACCAAATACAAAACACATGTCTCACAACTAACAGAATAAGTTTATTACGACAACATCAAAACACTCATCATGAACACACACACAATACCAACAGCGGTTCAGACCATATTCTACACATAAGGAGGATCACAGAACATATATATATGCAAGTGAATAGACCTCAGTCATATCAACCTTCGCTGTCATAGGAAATTTCAGCAATCAATATATATATATATATATATATATATTATATATATATATACACCCACACACATTCAGCAATGCACAGAATATTAACATCAGAGACAAGTAAAACATCAAAACACCCTCATAATACCTTTATCATAAACACTAGAACATAGCACGCCGACCCTCATTATTATGAACAGTTGTTAATAAGCATCGTACGAAAGCTCAGCGTTATATATCTACAAGTATACTATATGTACATGACAACGACATCAAACTCATGGCAAAAGAATATGCTTAACTGAACCATCGTTCAAGATCTCTTACATAATAAATCATACCATGTTATCAGCATAGACCAAAATCATTATTGTATGTCAACCCACATCGGCTGTACATAAATATGCAGGAAACTCTCTACCGTAGAGAGCGGAACAACGACACAACTCCTTCAGATCATCAGAGGAAGTACCCCCCCCCAGACAAGTGTTTCGGCCCTTTAAACTCCTGACACTCTAAGGGGTCCCAACTCACACTACAACCTTGCCATACATACTTATTGGTGCAGCCAGCACATATACTATCATCGTTACAAAAATCATCTCTAATAACCATACTCAAAAACAACCAACCTAATTGAGTCCAGGGTGCTCGATAGGGTCATAGCCAACAACCACATATCACATATACAAACAAACATAATCAATGCAGGGCACAAAAGCACTACAAATTCTTCAATATCAAGAACCAACCACATCCACAAAACCACAGAGTGGCTCACCCATCGAGACATATCCCGAACTAACTGGAAAATATCTTTGCAACAACTTGTATAATAGTGTTCACAGCCTGCCGGTGACAAACAGGCTGTTTACACTTTTTACATCATAATAGATTGTGTTTTGATGACTAATCGGTTTCTTCTTTTACAGAAGTCCAAGGTTCCATCCACGACCATTCTGTTACTAATCTTTCCCTTCTTTCACGCCGTAAAGTCCCTTATCTACAAGTTGTTTACGCTGATGTTTAGTCTGATTAAACACTTTTCTACTCGCCTCGTTTTTTATTATTTCTTCTAAGAAACATACCTAGTCCAAATTATGCGATTACTCTGTGCAATGTTTACAAACTCTTCTTACTTCTTCTTCTTCTTCTGTTAGTTAGTTCTTCAGCGCTGTGAGGTTTAGAGTGCTTAGAAAGTTGAACTATCTTCATTATTTTTACCTACATCCGGCGTGAGTGATCTTACTGGTGTTAGATAAATGTTCCAACTGCAGTGGGATACATGCACAGCTCGCGGTTTCAGGAAGATGGAAGACAAAACATTAAGAAGAGCATGCGAGAGGTTACAAACATGCAGAAAGTGCGGTTGAAAAACTGTAATAAGGAAGTAAATTAAATGGAAAGTCTTAAAAAGGAGAAGATGTTTTTAAAACAAACAAACAAACAAAGAATACGTGCACTAATGGACAACAAAATGACAAACTCTACACCACTGTCAAAATCACAAGGCCGTCACCATTTTTATTAACCTAAATGTAATGATTCCCTGGTATGGCAGGTGCGTCGCTTTATCTTAACGTCTTAATGTTCTGAAATTTAAGTAACAATAAAATCATTAAACTGTTGTTTTGGTTTTGTTTTGTTTTGTTTTTGCTAAAAATAATTATCGAATAAATTAATATCTTTATAATACACAGTTGTCGTAGCAACAATTCCAGTGATTTCACACAGATCAGATCATCATGTTCTCCACAGACAACTAGAAGGCGCAGAATCCTGTAAAAACAACACGTAAAAGTTTATACACGGGTATTATAATGGACGCTTTCAGGCAGGAGTTTAAAAAGACTTTAATCAGGACAGCTTGAAAAAAAGAGGTTACTGTAATACTGACTTCATTGATGATGATGATGATGGTGGTGGTGGTGGTGGTGGTGTTGGTGTTGGTGGTGTTGGTGTTGGTGGTGTTGGTGTTGGTGGTGTTGGTCTTGGTGATGATGGTGTTGGTTGATGGTGTTGGTAGTGGTGGTGGTGAAATAAAATCTCCATTTTTTTGTCCACCCCCCCCCCCCCAAGTTACATACTTATGGAACCCGACTGCAAGATTTTATCTTAATCCACCTACACACACGTGTTCAGTGTATTATAGTGTGCCTTACATTGCAGAAAGGTATTTCCTTTCTTAAACGCAAACAGTGTTCTCCACAACAGAGATTATCGTTTGTAGCTAGGTAGGATGGAGCGAAGACGGGACCAGAATCTACTGTATCTAGTCCGAGAAATCGCTGTGACATCGATTCCAAAGCTCTCACTCTGAACTTGCTTCCTTGTGTACTTCTTTACTAGTTATAAAATCTCAGCCCTAAGTGGAAACAAGTGACGTCCACTCTGCCCCATGAGTCAAGCTTCACTTTGTTTTTTCAAAAATGTGATTTATAGAGCCAGTCTGTGCTAAAACAATCCACCAGCAGTGTAGAGATGGATCTAACCTTCCTGCATCTTTCATCCTTCCCGTGCCGCCAGGCGTCACTCTGATACCGCAGAGTGTGTGTGTCTCGCCCTGAATCTCTATTCTCGACTAGTTTCTTAACCTCATCAAGGGTCTGGATGCCAGTTTACTTAGTCTTTCTTGTCAGTGCTCTCTTTAGATTCTCTCGTGGTCGGCCACTTTGTTTCTTTTTCGAGATGTTTCCCGTTCGATAGCTTCCTTTGCGATTCTCTGATTGTTTCTTCTCATCACATATGCCCACCTTCTTTTACTGATCGCTGATGAGACTGTTAGCTGCGTGCTCATTTCTCTTATCTCTGCTTTATCCTTGAATTCATTCCATTATATATAAAGTATACAATATAAAGCATAGTGTATAAATTACTGTATACAGAGATAGACCAGAGCAGAGAATAAAATCTTTCGTTAACTCCCTGTGGGCTTATGGAAGCACTCTGATGTGCTAGTGACCAGCAGTGATCTACATTTTTTTTCCAATGACACCAGAAACTGCTTCTGAGTTTTTATTCATTCCCTAAAATTAGGAAACTCCGCCAAATAAAATTTCCTGCTCCAAATAATGTCCTCTCTCCACAGTTTCTGGTTCGCAGCTGCTAGCGGTCACGCACCAGCCACACGAATCAGTTTGAACAGTAATCAGCAATATTTTCAACGGAGTAGCTAACAACGAATGGACGGCATAGAGCAGCCACTGTACCTTGCTGTCCCTGTAAGACCTGGAAAATTCCTGTACCTTGGCAGTGAAGTCCCGGCTGACATGGACAAGCATCGAAGAACAAGAGTTCGCCTACGGCCGCTTGGAACTCTTCGTTTCTCACATAGCAAGCTGAAACCAGAAACAGAAAGGAAATACAAAAGTATATATGCAAAGCACTGCGAAACATATGGTACAACGAAAAAACTCCAGACGAATGAAAGATTGAGTTAACAGTCAAACTATCTAAGAACGGAGACTGGAGCTTACAAGAGAACTAATTCTAAGTGCCTTGCCGTGTGACGTAGGCGATCATGTCTCTCCACAATTCCCTGTCTTTTGCGTTGATTATGAGATTATCCTAGCCACATTGACAGCCCATCCAGTGACTTCTCTGTCTTCTTCTGTCTCTTATTCCCTCAATTTTTCCAGTTGCCACAGTATGTTGCAATTTTCCTCTTCTCAGGAAATACCATATAAATCTCGCTTGTCTGCCTCCGATCTTTGCTATAATTTACTTTTTAACTCCAGCCTTTCTTAAGACTTCATTGGTTTTCTTGGCTGTCCATGGTACCTTCAACATCCTTCTTATAAACCACATCTCCATGGCCTCCATTTCTCTCATGATAACTAGAAAGACATTACACTTCTCTCATTCACCATAAAGTTTTCAGCCGAATCATCCTAAACAGAATCATGACAAAACCAGAAAAGAAAAAAAAAAGGCAACCTTCAGAAAACACAAATCCTGCATATATCAGGTCTTCTCATTGGGTCCTATATTATAGCAATCCAACAAGTGGAACAGCCAGTTGTATGCACTCTTCATAGACTTTGAAAACGTTTTTGATAGTCAGTCAGTCAGTCATTTGCATGTTCCTTGCGGAAATTCGCCTCTCTAACAGCTCTCCTGTAGGCCTCTCGATTATAAGCAAGATGCCCTGCTGCTGATGCTTCCATTCGCAGATCATCAACGATCCTTTGATGGTATAGATAGAAATACTCTGTGGAGAATCCTCATTTAGCATGTCCCCTCACACAAAAGTTGTCAGTGTTATTGAATTATGTGGGAGGGATTTCCTTACATAGTAATCTGTGACAATCATCTCTTAGACACCTTTAATGTCCAAACTGGGGGGGGGGGGGGTGCGGGGTGGGTGAAACAGGGATGTGATCTGTCACCAGCAATGTTTATCATTGCCACTGACTGGATGATGAGAGAAACAGTAACAGACCAACACAGAGGCATCCAGTGGTCATTAACATCAACACTAGAAGACCTGGAGTTTGCATACGGCCCATCATTACTATCAAACAAGCACAAGGACATGAAGAAAAGATAAGATAGCCTGACACCGAAAGCAAGCAGTGTTGGACTACGAAGGCAAAGAAGGCCAAACTTTTGAAATAAAATGTTTAAATCACGAGGACTGTCACAGTGGACCGCTTTCCAGTGGAAGAACTCCAAGGAAGTCGCATACCTTGGTCATACAGCACCAGCAGATAGAGACAGCAGTAAAAAACAAAAGTTGAAAATGAGTAAAAGCCAGGTAAGACTGGGCCGCACTGAACTACAAGCCAGCGAAAAAAAAAACAAATGCAGTGTTTTGATCGTTTTACTGTACGTGAATGAACGCTGGAAGATGACATGAACAATTGCATACACACTCGACATCTTCCAAACAAAGCATCTACGTAAGATCAAAGGACTGTTCTGATCAAATACCGTAAGTATTGATTTCTTATTAAGTGAGACAGGCACGAAACCACTGTTGACAGTGATTGAAAAGAGAGGGTGACAGGGGAGGGATTGGCCGTATTATGAGAATAACAGACGAATCCTTACCACCAGCAGCTCTGATGTGGACTCCACAGGGTAAAATAAACATGGGACCACCCAAGAGACATGAAGACGTACAGCAGACAGAGTGCTAGTAAACGAAGGACTAGCATGGGATACAACAGCCAAGGAGACAGCAAGTGACTGACATAAATGGAAATCTCATCCTACCAGCAGTCCTATATGTCTTGGACGCTGAAAGTGAGAGAGAGAGAGAGAGAGAGAGAGAGAGAGAGAGAGAGGGAGAGTATACCTAGGGGACTACGAATATTTTCTGAGAACATAATCATACAAACAAGAACAAGAACAGTTACACCTGCTGAATATACTACAGCAACACGCAAGGCAAACGCTGATTATAAAAATAAAGAACAAATCTTCCCCCTCCACTTGTACACAAGCTTAGCTGTAGGATATAGACAAGGACAGTGTAGCTGTAGAGGATATAGACAAGGACAGCGTAGCTGTAGAGAATATACACAAGGACAGCCTAGATGTAGAGGGTACAGACAAGGTAGCACTATTACACAATCAAGGACGACATGTGCAGAGTTACAACAAAGACATTTGAAGTAAAGCTGTAATATGCTCCGGAAAAAAAACCCAGAACATTATTGATGAAAAATCATGCACTGAACACCTGTGGGGAATGAGTACTTTTAGAGGACCCTAGCTGTAGAGGATACAGACAAGAACAGCCTAGCTGTAGAGGATATAGACAAGAACAGCCTAGCTGTAGAGGATATAGACAAGGATAGCTTAGCTGTAGATGATATAGACAAGGACAGCCTAACTGTAGAGGATATAGACAAGGATAGCTTAGCTGTAGAGGATATAGACAAGGACAGCCTAGTTGTAGAGGATATAAACACATAGATATACTGACCCTGTCAAATGAGAAGTAAGACGCCTCCTTACTTCCGTCAGTCTACGTGACACACTTGGGCAAAGTGGAGTACCTGTATAGCCCCCCCCCCCCGATCAAGGTAACGTGAAGCATTGGGAGCAGGTGATGGATGTAATAGAAGAACAGCCGACAGATAATGTTGGTTGTGGTCACCATTCTATGATGGCAGGCAGATGATCTCAATGTAGGGACAACGGCTACGATCACTGACTAGTACAGTCACTGCCTGGAAGGAAAGCAATGGCAAAGTAACTTCTAGAAAAATACCAAGAAACTTTATGGATGCATCAGCAGCAGGGCATCTTGTTTACAACCGAGAGGCCTACAGGAAGACTGTTAGGGAGGCAAAGTTTTTGCAAAGGGACATGCAAGCAAATGACTGACTGTTGCTCTTTGCTGCAGGAACATAAGTCTTGTTGGGCCAGTCTTCAGCTTCTGATATAGACGGTGTCTTAGCCTGCAATGTTCTGTTCTCACTCGGAAGATTATTACTTGGTCATTCCTTGAGAATGTATAGTATAGCTGTCATACACTAACAAGTAATGTACATGACATAATGAAGAAGTATGCTCTTATAATCAGTAAGGAAACTATCTCCATCATCTTCTATCTCATAAGTATGAATTACACATCACGGAAGATTTCTAATGGGTTTGAAGACCACCACCAGCTTACCATTTCCGGCAACTCCTGCAGGTCTGCAGTAACCCGAGTCATCTCCCTTCCCGTCGCTCGGGACTGGGCTAAGACAACACTCGTCAGGCTGACACTCGGAGCTCGTGCTGCATTCCCGGTCTTGACCAAGTCTCCCAGGTACCAGGCAAAACTAATTATTAGAAATAATTTAAGACACAGATTTCTTCTTCTTCTTCTTTTTCTTCTTCTTCTTCTTCCTCTTCTTCTTCTTCTTCTAACTCTTCTTCTTCTGCTATCTACATGGAACTGACAACTTGATGGTCTTTGCGGGCGAATCGGTGACGATGTTGAGGCACAGCATTGAGTCAGACTGGGAGTGGGTTATGGCGGATATTTTGGGAGCTATACTGATCCCCGTCCTGTTTGCCAGGCTAGGCCTGTAACAAGGCAGAGGTAGGACAGGATCTCGGTGAGCCATGGTATTCTCAGCGCTAATTTAGACAGACAAAGAACTGGCGTATCTCTACGTGTTCAGACTCTAGCTTTCACACAGCTGCTCCATCCCAAAACCCTTCCTCATGACCAAGTTCTATAGCGTCTCGGTCAAAGTTCTATAGCGTCTCAGTCACACGACCAAGTTCTATAGCGTCTCAGTCACATGACCAAGTTCTATAGCGTCTCAGTCACATGACCAAGTTCTATAGCGTCTCAGTCACATGACGAAAAACCCAGCATTCACATCGTCACGTGTATAAACGCATGTTGTAGCAACGTCAGAATAGCCACGACACGCCTAATAACCTATATACGTCTATAGTATGTACTCATGTATGTATGTATGCATATAACTGGTCCCTCCCTCTCTCTTCATATATATATATATATATATATACATTATTCAGCTTTCCAAGCCATTAAGGCTCATTGCTGCAGATAAAGTTCACCTCCATTCCTATCTATTCCTAATCTCTCTCCAGTTGGTGACACCAATTTCTTTTATATCCTCTTCTCTGTTGTCTTTCCATCTCTGTTTTGGTCTACCCCTTTGGTCTTGTTTCCCTCATCTCTTGTGCATACATAATTTTCGTTTGATCTGTTCTCTCCCATTCTTTCTACATAGCACAGCCAGCGTAGTCTGTTCAGCTTCAAGATATTTATAAAACGTTTGGATATATACGAGGAGTGATTGATAAGTTCTCGGCTTACGGTACGACGGATTATTTGTGGACAACTTTTTTGAGTTATTTCTCAACATAGTCCTCTTGCAAATTTATGCACTTAGTCCAGCGATCCTGGAACATACGGATCCCTTCTTTGTAAAAGTCAGCATCTTGTGCCAGCAGAAAGTGGTCTACAGCATAAATGACGTCATTATCTGAAGCAAATTTGTGACCACTGAGCTCCTTTTTGAGTTTGGTAAACAGGAAATAGTCCAAAGGCGACAAATCTGGGGAATAAGGAGGATGTGTTCAAGAAGCTGGAAGTTGCATTTATGGATGGCAGCCATTGCCACCGCTGACTTGTGAACTGGAGCATTGTCTTGCTGAAAGATGACGCCTCTCGTCAGTTTCCCTCGACGCTTGTCCTTCATTTTGAGTCGCAGCTGCTTCACAAGATTAGCGTAATAGGCCCCGGTGACCGTTCTGCCCTTTTGAAGATAGTCTACCAATAGCACATCTTCTGAATCCCAAAAAAGATGGAAGTCATCACTTTGTCTGCAAGGCAGAACCACCCTTGCTTTCTTAGGAGGTGGGGATCCATGATGTTTCCACTGCTTTGACTGTTCTTTGGTTTCTGGTTGAAAATGATGAACCCAAGTCTCATCCATGGTCACAAATTGCTGAAGAAACTTTTCAGGATCTGCAGAAAAATGGCCAAGATTGTCTCTTAACATGTTGAGACGCTGTCGTTTGAGATCAGCTCTAAGAAGTTTCGGGAACCATCGAGCAGAGACCTTTGTCATTTGAAGATCATTGTGAATAATGGCAAGAACACGTTCATGGGAGATGTCCAACTCAGTAGCAAACTACAGTTCAGTTATTCGTCGATCCTCTATTATCATGTCATGGATTCTGCCGGTGGTTTCATCGGTGGTTACCGTTCTTGTTCTTCCTGGACGGGGATCATCTTCCAGACTCTCCCTTCCATGTTTGAATTGAGCTGGCCATTTCTTCACTGTGCCATAAGAAAGGGCACTCCCTCCCCCCCCCCCCCCCGCAGAGTCTCTACCATCTCCTCATGGATCTCCTTTGATGATAAGCCCTTAATGCAGAGGTGGCGGATGACTGCTCGATGAGAAATGTATCCATTTTCTCAATTTCTGCCACCCCTTACAATTTCAGTAGCCTGTAAACAAATGTTTACAGTTAATTTCTTTAAACTTGGTGTTTAATCTCATTTTAACCTGATCTACAAATACACTTAATATCAACTGCGTGTTTCAAGTATTTGTACCTTAGGCCGAGAACTTATCAATCACTCCTCGTGTGTGTGTGTGTGTGTATATATATATGTAGAGTAATTTGTTCACTCTTAATATTTTCAATATTTATAATGAAAATGACTACAAGCCACAGTTCTATTTTCTCACCTAATTATCCGTGTTCAAATATTTCTCTTTTAGGAATGCCGAGAAAGTTCATTTTAATGAATGAGACAAAAAGAAAAGAAAAAGTTTAATAACCGTGAAGAAGATAACACTCCTTCTATACGAGAAAACTCGGATAGGTTAAAAGATATACAAGAGGATAGACTTTTTTAAATAGAGTGTAGAAAGGTATTCATCAAATGGGCTCAGAAAAGCATCAGTCACCGTTCTCAGTGGAATGATAACACTGTCCAGGCTAAATTAGAAATAAATTTGACGAAGATCATGGTATACGCTGTTCTAATCTCTTGTGTCTAATCTCTTATTCCAGCTGGTACGGCAGAGGACAATACATGTTTAATAAAGCTACAGATTCTGTACCTACACGCCGTATCAGACAGCGTTGCAATCACGCTTGATCTTTTATGATTGGTATTTCCATTCATTTCAAATACTCCACTTTTCTTCCATCCGTCTCGGACAGTCCGCCAAGATAAGGTATTTTTCTCTTGACCTCCCTACCCCGTTAGCCAGGCTAGATTTGTTTACTGGGGTAACAGCAGAGAGGCAGGACCGGGTCTTGGTTAGCTGTGGTTCTCCAATCCTGAGTCTAGCATGTCAGCTATGGCTCGCCAACCCTGACTCTAGCATGTCAGCTATGGTTCTCCAACCCTGAGTCTAGCATGTCAGCTATGACTCGCCAACCCTGACTCTAGTATGCCAGCTATGGCTCGCCAACCCTGACTCTAGTATATCAGCTATGACTCGCCAACCCTGACTCTAGTATGTCAGCTATTGCTCGCTGATTACAAAATCCAACAGCTTTTTTCTTTTGAGTTTTCCAGTCGATATCAAGGTCAGGTAAGTTCTGCCTTCTCAAAACGAAGCAATGAATAGAACAAAACGTAGGCGTTTGTTAACGTTGTATTTAAACAGAAATATACAATTATTACCTACCAAAATACAAACAGAAAGCAGCATTTTGGTCACAGATTTCGCTCTTCCATGGCAAACGAAGTAGTATATTCTTAGTCTAAACACTCGGTCAAAAAAAACTTTACAAAGATGTAGGGTGTTGTGGGAAAACGAAATTTTCGGTAACTTCAAAGTTGTTTTCAGTAATCCAATGTAGAACCCAAGCTAAAACAGCGCAGGCCAATTGTTTTCATAACAGCAGGCGCAAGAATACAAACTCGTTTGGTTCGGCTATGATAATTTAGTGGAGAAAAAATACAAGGATTTATCTAATCAACTTTAAGCGACCTGACCCAGTTTTAGAAAAACCATTCGAAACGTTATGTTTAGTAAGTCTTTTCATTTTTTTTTTCACGAACAATAGTCTGATCTTTTTTTCTTTTTGTTTTGTTCTTCATCTTCTTCTTTTTCTTGTCCTTCGTCTTTTTTCTTTAATCCAACTTGAAGTATAAGCTAGTTTTCATTGCCGTCGAAGCGGTTAATATGTTGAGTCACAGCATCGTGTAGGCTTAGGAGCTGGTTATAGCGGCTATTTTATTTTCAGTCCGTGTCAGTCAGTCATTTGCATGTCCCTTGCGGAACTTTGCCTCCTTAACAGCTCTTCTGTAGGCCTCTCGGTTGTAAGTAAGATGTCCTGCTGCTGATGTCCATTTGCAGATTATCAACAATGTCTTGCAGCCATCTTCGCCTTTGTCTTCCTCTCTTTCTTCTTCCCATTATGTACCTTCCAAGATGGTCTTCTCTAAATTCTCATGATGTTTAATGTGTCCAAAATATTTAAGTTTTCTCTCTTTAATCTTCTTTACTAGCCAGCCTTCTTCAATATTAAGTTCTTGTAGTATGGATATATTTGTTCTTTTTTATGTCCATGACATTTGAAGAACTCTTCTGTAGCATTTACATTCAAAGGCATTAATGTGTTTCTCAGTTGTTTTGTTAAGTGTCCAGGTCTCACAGGCATGTGCTGAGATAGGAAAGAGGCATGCCTTTAAAAACCTTATTTTTGTAGTTCTGTCTGTTCCTCTCCACAGGTTCTTTAGTCTTCAGTCTCTGAGTGGCCCGGGGGGGGGGGGAGGGGGTTGTAATACGTCTTTAACAGGCTCAGCGACCACAGGGACCATGACGATCTCTTCTTCGTTAGCCAGGCTAGATTTCCTGCTGGAGGTAGCTTGCGGAGAGGTGAGACAGGGTCTTGGCCAACTGTGGTTCACCAACCCTGACGCTAGAATGTCAGCTACAGCTCGCTAACCGCCAGATCAACGTACACTTATGACTTATTCTTCTTCATTTGTGGTGCCGCCGTGGTGCAGAGGCTAGTGCACCGGTTGTTTGTTGATCAGAAGGTCCCTGGTTCGATTCTGCACGGTCACCACCCCCACCCCGTGCGAGGAAGAATTATTGGAGACTGACTGGCACCCGGGGTAAACCCAGAAAATGGGTACCCGGAGCTTCCCTAAGAAAACAAAGGCAGCAAGGACAGGTGCTGGTGTAGTAAAGAATACTTTTTTTTTACTTGATTGATGTGAATTATTATTCAATCTTTATTTTGTCTGGCCGTCGTCGTACTGAGTGGTGGAAGGGTGACTATACCATACATTCACACCTTACATATAAATAAACAGAAACACGAAACAACAATCCTTTTTCTTAAAATCACGATCAATGTATTTACAAAGTTCTGCCTTCTCAAAACGAAGCAATGAATAATACAAAATGTAGGCGTTTGTTAACATTGTATTTTAAACAGAAATATACAATTATTACCTACCAAAATACAAACAGAAAGCAGCATTTTGGTCACAGATTTCGCTCTTCCCATGGCAAATGAAGTAGCATACCCTTAGTCTAAACACTCGGTCAAAAAAAAAAAAACTTTACAAAGATGTAGGGTGTTGTGGGAAAACGAAATTTTCGGTAACTTCAAAGTTGTTTTCAGTAATCCAATGTAGAACCCAAGCTAAAGTAGCGCAGGCCAATTGTTTTCATAACAGCAGGCGCAAGAATACAAACTCGTTTGGTTCGGCTATGATAATTTAGTGGGGGGGGGGGGGGGGGACGAGGACTTATCTAATCAATTTTAAATGACCTGACACAATTTTAGAAAACCATTCGAAACGTTATGTTTCCTAAGTCGTCTCCTTTTTTCTCGTTAACAGTAGTTTGATCTTCGTTTTGTTCTTCATCTTCTTCTTTTCTTCTCCTTCATCTTCTTCTTTTTCTTCTCCTTCATCTTCTTTTTTCTTTAATCCCGCTTGAAGCATAAGCTAGTTTTCATTGCAGTCGAAGCGGTTAATATGTTGAGTCACAACATCGTGTCGGTTAGGGAGCTGGTTATAGCGGCTATTTTATTTTCAGTCCCTGTCAGTCAGTCATTTGCATGTCCCTTTTGGGAATTTTGCCTCCCTAACAGCTCTCCTGTAGGTCTTTCGGTTGTAAGCAAGATGTCCTGCTGCTGATGTATGAATCCAAGACGGTCTTCTCTAAATTATCATGACGTTTAATGTGTCCAAACGTTTCCTCTCTTTAATCCTCTTTACTAGCCAGCCTTCTTCAATATTAAGTTCTTGTAGTATGGATATATTTGTTCTTTTTTTTTGTCAATGATATTTGAAGAACTCTTCTGTAGTATTTACATTCAAAGGCATTTATGTGTTTCTCAGCTGTTTTTTAAGTGTCCAGGTCTCACAGACGTGTGCTGAGATGGGAAAGATGCATGTCTTTAAAAACCTTACTTTTGTAGTTCTGGCTGTTCCTCTCCAGAGGTTCTTTAGTCTTCAGTCTCTCAGTGGCCGGGGGAGGGGGGGGAAAATACTTCTTTAACAGGCTCCGCGGCCACAGGGACCATGGTGATCTCTTCTCCATTAGCCAGGCTAGATTTGCCGCTGAAGGTAGCTTGCGGAGATGTGAGACAGGGTCTTGGCCAACTGTGGTTCACCAACTCTGACGCTAGAATGTCAGCTACAGCTCGCTAACCGCCAGATCAACGTACACTTATGACTTATTCTTCTTCATTTGTGGTGCCGCCGTGGTGCAGAGGCTAGTACACCCGTTGTTTGCTGATCAGAAGGTCTCTGGTTCGATTCTGCACGGACAACACCACACCCCCCCCCCCCACCCGGCCCCCACCCACCCCCCCCCCCCCCAACCTGCGAGGAAGAATTTTTGGAGACTGACCGGCACCCGGAGTAAACCCAGAAAATGGGTACCCGGATCTTCCCTAAGAAAACAAAGGCAGCAAGGACAGGTGCTGGGAGTCCTAGCTCAAATATTGCAGTGGCCTTGAAATGTGAAGGCACTAACACTTCACACCCTTTACAGCATAGGGCATACATTTCTTCGTTTTAACATTTGGAATGTTGAAGATTTGACTACGACACTAACAGTGCACTAGATTGCATTCGTCACTTCTCCTGTTGCCTGTGTTGCGATCTCGTTTCTGTTAGACAGAAAAGATATCATCTGTGTGAGAGACACAACCATTGTATGGAAGACCACATGTATCAGCATCACGACAGTTACGACCAAGATTACATTTCTCTTTAAAAATACCAAACAACGTTCATGACACACGAAGATTTCTTGTGATCATTTCAAAACAAACACTTCACAAACAAACAATATAATAACCATTAAGCAGATATTTTGACCCGAAAATGATAGAGAAAAAAACCCACGATGACATAAACAAATGCAATTCTAAAAGCAGAAAATCAGAACGTGAGGGACATTCATTAAACATCTGTTGTTTTCCCTATATGCGCGCGCATATAATCTGACATATAGGCCAGTGAACTATCATCTATCGATCTAAGTAACGTTATTTTAGTTAATGTAACTTAGCCATCACTAGCACAGATGAAGTCATGAAGAACAGCTACCGTCTGGTGAACGTGTTCCTCTCCTGCTTTCTGGTATGTAACTACAGTATCATATAACATTTTTTTTTACAAATACTTTGTAAAAATCTGTAATCTTAAATCTGTTTAATCTTTCTTGCTTCTCTTTAATCCCTTTCTAATGAAGCATAATTTAACATGTGACCTATAATTTCTGAGATGTTCTCTAACCAAAGAGTCTATACAGGCACGTCGCAGAGGGGCGCTTTTTTTTCTTGCCTCCCTGAGTGCCCGCAACATCTCAACATTTTGGTGATTTCCTATCAAGTGCACAGGAGCAGGAATGACAGAACCATACGGGGGACCACGGGACCTATCGAGGACCACAGGCGTAAATTCAGTAGGATCACAGGGCGATCGTGGTGGTAGAAGCGAACGAAGAAGAAGAAGAAGACGAAAAGAAGAAGAAGAAGAAGAAACATTTATTATATGAAGCAAATCGTCGAGCCCTATGAAGACGTCTATTTGTTCCCTCAACACCGAAAGGTATATGAGGAAGGAGACAAGACAACCACTACTTTACTTACCAATGTGAGTTAAGTGATAATCATCACAGCTTCTCGAACTGAAATTCATGGGCTTAGCCCTCTGGCCCACTGCAACTTTCAAATTTCCCAGTTCTCGGTGTTGTGGGTTCAGATGGCGCAGATCTTGCTTCATTAGAAGAGGGCGCACATCTTGCTTCATTAGAAGAGGGCGCACATCTTGCTTCATTAGAAGAGGGCGCACATCTTGCTTCATTAGAAGAGGGTGCAGATGTTTCTTCATTAGAAGAGGGCGCAGATCTTGCTTCATTAGAAGAGGGCGCAGATCTTGCTTCATTAGAAAAGGGTGCAGATGTTACTTCATTAGAAGAGGGCGCAGATCTTGCTTCATTAGAAGAGGGTGCAGATGTTACTTCATAAAAGAGGGCGCAGATCTTGCTTCATTAGAAGAGGGTGCAGATGTTACTTCATAAAAGAGGGCGCAGATCTTGCTTCATTAGAAGAGGGTGCAGATGTTACTTCATTAGAAGAGGGCGCAGATCTTGTTTCATTAGAAGAGGGTGCAGATGTTACTTCATGTCTTGCTGCCATCTTCGCCTTGGTCTTCCTCTCTTTCTTTTTTCCCATTATGTACCCTTCTAAGACGGTCTTCCCTAAATTTTCATGACGTTTAATGTGTCTAAAATATTTAAGTTTTCTCTGTTCTGTTTAATCCTCTTTGAGTTGGGATGGTGTTAATATGTATCATATACAGTTGATATGGGCTGATGCATAATAATGCTTTTGGTCTATGCTAGCAATATGGCATGATTTATTTATGTAAGAGGCATTGAACGATGGGTCAATTATGCATATTCTTTTGCCATGAGTTTTGATGTCGCTGTCATATTATATATGTAATATTGTAGTATATGTAATGATGTTTTATAAAATGCTTACTAAAGCTGTTCGAAGGGACAGCTTTATATGTTCTAGTGTTCATGATAAATGCTGTTATGAGGGCCCTCACTCTTTTGATAATCCTCACATGTGTGTTATGTCAATATTCAATGCATTGGTGAAATATATGTATGTATATTGATTGTATTGAGTGCTAAAGCTTCTTATAACAACGAAGGCGGATGTGAGGGAGGATTGCTAGCTTGAATATTTTGTTCAGTGATGCATCTCTATGCCATTGCTTTCTATGTTTTATACGTATGTTCTTTGGTACTTATGTGTGGAATGTTGTCTGAACCGTTGTTGGTATTGTGTGTGTTCATGACGAGTGTCTTGATGTTGTCGTAATAAACTTATTTTGTTATTTGTTTTACACACTGAGATATGCGTTTTGTATTTGGTATGAGGGATGATGAGAAAGAGGAGTAGACATGGTATCTCTAGGTTGAACTTTTGGCTAACAAGGATGTAGGAACCGGGATGGTTGTGGTCTGATATTCTTCAAAATTAGGGTTTGGGCCACAGTGCGTTTGTACCACTGGAAGAATTTTAATTAGTTACATATCACTCTTGTAAGTCTCTGACTAACCTAACTCTCTCCCTCACATTTGTGTCTTACTATATCTCTGTGTCTTACTATATCTCTATGTCTTACTATATCTCTATGTCTTCTTATATCTCTGTGTTTTCTTACATCTTTGTATCTTAATATATCTCTATGGCTTCTCATATCTCTGTATCTTACTATATCTCTGTCTTTTACTATATCTCTATGTCTTCTTACATATTTGTGTCTTACTATATTTCTATGTCTTATTTCTGTGTCTTCTTTCATTTCTGTGTCTTACTACATCTAGGGGGAGGGGAGGGGGGAATCTGTTGGTTTTATATATAAAAATATTTTTAAAAAACTTTCCTAAATACTTTCCCTATGCTTAATCAATGGAAGTTTCAAAGAAGAAAGAAACAGACGGAGGCCAGGATAAAAAGAAAAGAAAATATCCCAACGGTTTGATTAAGTGAGACTGAAAGAGAAAAGTCTTCGGACTGATCGGACCTACCAAGGATCACACAAGCATAGAAGCATGATCGCCAACGCTGTCCAGGCACGGCACGCCATGAAAGAGTGAATGATCCGTGTGCCACCGTTTTATGACCTCACCAACGTAACTTAATTTTCACCATTATCTCAGGCCTGCCTGGTTCAGAAAGCGCTGGCGCAGGATCGGCCTTGCAGCGCTGGCTCTGACTGTCTGCCCAGCGAGTGCTGTCTTAGCCCGGTGGTGCCTAGGGGAAAGAGAGAAGCCCCAGGCTACTGCAAGCCGGCGGGAGATAAAGGGAAGCGTAAGTGTTTATTTTTCTGCTGTCATGAATCTCAGGTTTTGTATGTGTGTGGGGGGAGGGGGAAGGGGAGGCCGCTGAACCTCCACAGGGTCATAGAGAGCCAGGTCGGACCCTCGGTCAGTTACTATCGAGCCCCCCTCCCTTCCCCAATCCAAATATAGAAAAAACTCTTGTATAGTACCTAAACGCTATTGTCCTGTTACGCAATCATACTATGTTATATGCTGTTAAGTTGTGTAATTATTTTTTTCCATTGTTGCCAAATGTGTTAGTTACATCATTAAAGTTCATTTGGCGTTATAGCGTTTATTTTTACAGACCTTTGTCTCTAAAACCAAATTGAAAACTAATTATATCAGTCCGTTAGAGCAGTGAAGAGCAAAACCTGTATTTTAACGCACAGAAAACTAAATTGATGACAGCTGACATAATAAGGCAGCTGAAATATGTATCAATGTGGAAAAAGTGGAGGAGGTGGTAGTAGACTTGAAATGTGAAGGCACTAACACTTCACACGCCTACCTCAAATACTGTAATGACATTGAAATGTGAAGGCACTAAGACTTCACACCCCTACCTCAAATACTGAGAATGACCCATACCTGGTTTCTTTACTTCTCAGAGCGCATTTTAGAAACTCACTCTACGTCGATGTACATCCGAAGACGTTCAGGCGTAATATGAGAACAGTTTATCACCATAGTCAAGTAGCAAGAATAATGAGGTCTTGATCATGCACGTGCCTTTTAGACTTCATTAACAGTATCATCTTCCTTATAGTTATTATCACTAGACACAGGGTTGGCGAGTCACGGCTGATTAGTACCACTTCTCCATTTGAGAGACATAGAGATATTCCACCCATAAACAGGCCTTAGCTTGGCTAACAGGGCAGGGAACGCCATAGTCCTCATGGTGGTGGAGTCTGTTAAAGAAGTATTGAGCGCCCATGCCTTTTAGCTCCACTCAGTGGCAAAAAATAATAGCCGAAATAAACTGCTCCCAATCCGACAAGATTGCTGTGCCTTAACACCTTCACCACATCGGCTGCAAAGAATATCAGGCTCTCAGTTCCAGGGAGACTGAATAATAATAATATTAATAATATGAAGAATGGTGAAGAAGAAGAAGAAGAACGATGAGGAAGAAGAAAAAGAAGAAGAAAAGAAGAAGAAAAATAAGAGGAATAAGAAGAAGAACGGTGAGCAAGAAGAAGAAGAAAAAGAACGGTGAAGAAGAAGAAGAAGAACGGCGAGGAAGAAGAAGTAGAAGAAGAAGAAGAAGAAAAAGAAGAAGAAGAAGAAGAAGAGCGATGAGGAAGAAGAAGAAGAAGAAGAAGAAGAAAAAGAAGAAGAAGAAGAGCGGTGAGGAAGAAGAAGAAGAAGAAAAAGAAGAAGAAGAAGAAGCCGGTAAATATGCAATACGAGAACTCTCCCTTTCTATCTTGATTATCGAGAATACAAAAAGGCTAATCCTTTCCTATTCTTTGTCAAAGATTTATTAGACAAAACGTCCGGCATCACGTGCGGGCTTGTTTACTGATTAAATACAAAAGGTATAATTTATTCAAGTTAACTAAATGTTCATGAATAAATCCTCTACATAAATTCAACTTTGGCGTCAGTAAAATGTGAAATTTTACATCCAGTTAACAAAATAATGGGTAAGCAAAGCCATAATTTATTCAGGAAGTTAAAGGGTTAATGCTACATATCTCGCCCTCTCTCAGCGTAACAAAATGTATGTCAGAAAGAGTACATTTCTTTTTATTAAGAAACTATTTTTCATTACTTATCGTTGAGATTAAAGTTTAATATTGATTAATGATTACAAAATGAAGTCCAGTGTAGTAGGTTTAACCAGTTTTTAAAACAAAATCATGTAATATTTTGACTTTCAGACAAAAGGAGACGAAAGATGAATAAAGAACAGTGAGGAAAATCTAGTACTAGGTGTTTAACCCTTAAAAAACAATTCACAAAACTGATCGACATAGATTAGTTAGTAGAAGAACTAACATAAATTTAGGGAGATATTCTTTAGACTGCCAAAACTTGTCAGGGATTATCAGTATTTAGGTAGGGTGGACAAAACTGATCAAGTGATAAACAGGTGTTTTACTTTGAGAAAGACCAAAGAAATGATGGAACTTTTGTTTCGTTTTCAGACACTACACGGGTTAGTTAGTCATTCATTTACATGTCCTTTGCTGAACTTTGCCACCCTAACAGCTCTCTTGTATGCGTCTCGGTTGTAAGCAAGATGCCCTGCTGTTCATTCATCCATTTGCAGATCATCAACGATGTCATGCAGTCATCTTCGCCTTGGTCTTCCTCTCTTTCTTTTTCATTTTGTGTGTCCTTCCAAGACGGTCTTCTCTAAACTCTCATGACGTTTAATGTGTCCAAAATATTTAAGTTTTCTCTGTTTATTACTCTTTACTAGCCAACTTTCTTCAACATCAAGTTTTTGTATTATGGGTATATTTGTTCTTTGTGTGTGTGTGATATTTGAAGCACTTTTCTGTAGGATTTACATTCAGAGGCATTTATGTGTTTCTCAGCTGTTATGTTAAGTGTCCAGGTCTCACAGGTATATGTTTTTATGTGAAAGATCTTATCTTATACATATATATATATATATATATTATATATATATATATATATATATATATATATATATATATATATTATATCCTTCCCGTGCCGTTAAACGTCACATAGGGCTCGCAAGGTAGTTCGCCAATTTTTTCTTTTTTCAGCGAGCTTTTCAAGCTCAGCAAGGGATTTTATGTCTATTGATTTAGCCTCTCTTAAGAATGTCCTCTTCTGAGTTTCACGTGGTCTGCCTTTTTTTCGGCCTGTTGTGTTTCACTTGATAGCTTGACTTAGGATTCTCTGATTGTTTCTTCTCATCAGGTGACCAACATATGTCCATCTCCTTTTCCTGGTCACCCATGAGACTGGTTGTTGTTCAGTCATCTGTCGTATCTCTGCATTGTTCTTGAATTCGTTCCACTTGATGCCGAGTATTTTCCTTAGCCATTTGTTTTCAAAAGAGTCTAATTTCTTGTCTATTTCTTTAGTTGTTTTCCAGCTTTCATTTTCATAAATGAGACTGGATATTACATTTGAATTGAATAGTCTTATCTTGGTTTTTGTGTTTATAACTTTTGAATGCCACATGTTTTCAAAATTCTTGAAGATCGATGTTGCTTTTGCAATTCTAATTCTAACTTCCTTTCTGGTATCACCAACCTGGTCTATGTAGCTGCCAAGGTATGCAAATTGATCGGCTTATTCAATATCTGTCCCTTCTACTTGTATTTTCCCTTTGAGTTATTTTAAGATTATCTGTTTTTTCTTGCATGGGATTCACATTATTACTGATAAGAGTTATGTCATCAGCAAAATCAAGATCTTCTAGTTGGGTCTCATGTACCCAATCAATACCTGTGTTACCTGTGCAGCATTTTTTCATTATGAAGTCTATTGCACTTCCAAAAAGCAAAGCAGACAGTACACATCCTTGTTTCACACCTGTTTCAATCTGGAACAATTCGCTCATCCTTTTTGACTGCACAAACATATCCATTGTAGAGGTCCTTAATGATATTGACAATTTTAGATGGTATTCCATATAGACTTAAAATTCTCCATAATGAATCCCTGTGTATGCTATCAAATGCCTTTTTAATATCTATGAAGTTCAGTATTAATGGTTTCTGGTTTTCAATATGTTCTTCAAGTATTATTCTTAGAGTAAAGATCTGGTCGAGACAGCTTCTCCCTTTTGGGAATCCTGCTTGTTTTTCTCTCATTGCGGTATCCACTATATCTTTAAATCTATTCAAAATGACCTTGCAAAATACTTTTGACACAACTGATACTAAGATTACTCCTCTCCAGGTGTTACAGTCGCTATGGTTGCCTTTTTGTTTGGTATTTTAACAATGATTCCTTTTTTCCATTTAGAAGGGATCTTTTCTTCTTTCCAAATCTTATTAAACATTCTCTGTAGTTGTCTCATGTTGTCACTATTGATAGCTTTTAACATTTCGGGTGTTATTTCATCTTCACCTACAGCTTTGTTGTTAGCCATTACATTCACTGCTGTTTCAATTTCTTGCAATGTAATTTCATCTAGGTTGACATTTAGTTGTGAGGTTGGTAAGTCGATTTCAAGGTTTATCAATTCTTTTGGGTGTGGTTGATTGAGTATTTCTTGGAAGTGTTCAGCCCATCTTTTCTTTTGTTCTTTACTTGATGTTAATAGGGTTCCAGTTTTGCTAAGGACTGGTCTTTCTTTGGGTGCAGTAATACCTGTTAGCCTCTTTTTTATGTTATATAAAGTTTTGCTGTCTCCTGGTTTTGCTGCATTCTCCGCCTCTTTCGCCATATTGTCTATGTATTCTCTTTTATACCTTCTAGCTGAACTTTTTACTTTATTGTCTATTACTTTGTATATTGTTTTCGCCAGACGTTTTTCAAGATCTGTCTTTACATTCAACATGGCTAATTTAGCTGCTTGTCTTTCATGTATATACTTCCATGTATTTTCTGATATCCATGCTTTTCTATTTGTTTTTTTTTCAGTCCAGTGCTTGCTTTTGTTGCTGTGATTATGGCTGTGCTGTAAGAATTCCATAATTCATCTATACCTATCTTCTCCTCTTCAGTGAGTGTTGTGGAACGATTGGCAATTACTTTATTGGAATTACTGTTAGTATTTTCTTCCTGTAGGTTGTGGCTGTTTATCTTTCTGTGTATTGAATTCTTATGTTGGCTTTTCAGTTTATGTTTTATTTTCCCTATACATAGACTGTGATCACCGTTGATCTCTGCACCCCTATATGCTCTTACATCTATCAGAGATGTTCTGTATTGCTATCTAATACAAAAATGATCTATCTGGTTCCTAGTTCTATCATCTGGAGATATTCAAGTTGTTTTATGTATCTCTTTGTGTGGAAATATTGTGCCTCCAATGACCATGCCCTCTGTTAGACATATTTCAATTAATCTTTCTGCGTTCTGATTTACTGTATCAATTCCTTCTTTCCCCATTACTTTTTCGACGTCGATGTTATCTTTCCCTGCCTTAGCGTTAAGTTCCCCCATAGCAATTAGGATGTCATGTTTAGGAACTTTGTTAATGATTTGTTATAACTGATGATAGAAACAGTCGTTTACCTCATTATCTGCATCCTTCGTGAGTGCATAACACTGTAATCTTGTCATTCTTCCGTGTCTTAGGTTGTATCGTGCTCTTATTATACGACTGTTCACTGGTTCCCATTCTACAAGGCTATCTGCTGCTGCATTTGACATAATAATGCCTACCCCCTCATGGTGTTTCCCATCGCCTTTCTGCCTGAATGTATTATTAACTTACCGTTTTCCGCCAATCTTTTACCAGCTTCTGGCCATCTCCTTTCACTGATACCCAGTACGTCTAGGTGGTATCTCTCTATTCCTCTGATGATCTGAGTAGTTTTTGTTGGTGCTGCCATCGTTCTTACGTTCCATAATCCGAGCTTTGACACATGTATGGGGCAGACGAATGAGCTCTTCGGAGCTGGCATCCCTGATGCTCGGTTGGTTTCTTTGTGAGTTTCAAGTTCTTTTTTTCCCCATCCGGAGTTGTCTCTAGATAGGTTCCAGCATAGGATTGTTAGCCTTATACCCAACTACCGGTACAAGATATGTGACAGATCAAGCGGAATTCCGCTGACTGCATCCTGGCAGGAGCGTTAAAAAAAAAAAAAAACGTCGCCCTCTTGCACGTCACATCGGAAGCTCCATCCACCGGATGGAAAAGTTGCATGCCCTTAAAAATCTTATGTTTGTAGTTCTGTCCGTTTACCTTTTGAAGACCGAAAGATGCCATAAAAATTGGAGGTTGAGAAATACGACAGATTAGATATGCTGATAATACAGTATTACTGTCCACAACACAAAAAAGGAATGGAAAAACTAATTATGTCAATCCGTAAGAACAGCGAAGAGCAAAACCTCTATCTTAATGCAAAGAAAACTAAACTGATGACAACTGACAAAACATTAAGGCACCTGAAATATTCATCAATGAGGGAAAATTGGAAGAGGTGGAGAGCTTTGAATAGCTTGGACCATTACTAACTAATAATGGAGATACTATGAGGGATATTAAAAGGAGGACTGTAAGAGTAAATGCATATATTTTATTTCAGGATAAGATGAACAAGAACCGAAGCATAATATAATTGCAAAGACTATATAAACATGGGCATTTAGATTTTACTGAAGAACTTGTTGGAGAGTTCGGAAATATAGGGATAATTATATGACATTGTGCCTGTCACAATAAAGCCATTGGTTTGTTTTCCTCGCCATGCAGATGGATCCTGAAATCACAGATAATCAGTACGAATGCAACTTTGTTACTAGATTAGTAAAATAGATGTAAAAAACAAGTAATAGACATTAAAAATGTGACACTTATGCTCTCGGAAATGGAGAAATTATTTATCTCTAACATAAGACCATAACACTGCTACATTTTGAGGTATCACCTGACAGTATGTTATCTGACATAAGTATGAAATAATTTCTGAAACTTTTCAGTATAGAACTCAGTACATAAATGATTTGTGTTGTTTTGTTCATTTTTATAATGTCCTTTATGTCAAACTTGCATCTTACATCCTTCCCGTGCCCTTAAACGTCACATGGTAGTTCGCCACTATTTTCCTGTTTTCTGCAGCTTTTCAACCTCATCAAGGGATGTTTTCCCACTAAACTAGCCTCTCTTAATAATGTCCTCTTTAGAGTTTCACGGTATCGACCTCTTTTTCTTCAGCCTTTTGTGTTCCACTTGATAGCTTGTTTTGGGATTCTCCGATAGTTTTTTCTCATCACAGGGCCTATATATGTCCGTCTTCTTTATCTAATCACCATGAGACAGGCTGTTGTTTGCTCATCTGTCTTACTCCTGCGCTGTTCTTGAATTCGTTCTACTTTATACTGAATATTTTCCTTAGGCATTTGTTTTCAAAAGAGTCTATTTCTTGTATGTTTCTTTCGTTGTTTTCCAGCTTTATCAAAAAGAAATGTTTTTATGATTTGATATCAAGTTTCAGAATTGGAGAGGTTTTTTTTTCATTAGTTTTACTCCGAGTGTTAACAATGTAAAAACCGTGTCATTTATTTCTCAGATTGACTTCATATTTGAATATAATGTGCAAAAAGTATGTTTTTCATAAAATAATAATTTTGAACCATAATTAAACATTGGTTTTTCCGCTCTATGTAAAAAAGAATGCAGGCAAACTTTATCTGCATCAGTGAGCCTTAATGAGTCGGAAGGCTGAAGAAGAAGAAGAAGATATAAAGTTACACACAAATCATTCACAATTACATAAACGTGGTACAGAGTCACACAACAAATCACACACAGTTACATACACATGATGCGGGGTACACACAAATTATACACAATTACAATTACATGGTACAAAGTTACACACAAATTACAAGCAATTACATACACATGGTACAAAGTCACACAACAAATGGCACACAGTTATATACACATTGTTCAGAGTCACACAGCAAATCACACGCGTTTACACATACAAATTACACAGTTACACAACAAATTCATGCACAGTTACACACACATGGTACACAGTCACACAACAAATCACACACAGTTACACACACATGGTTCAGAGTCACAGAGAAATGCTTGCCATTGATCTCATGCCTTGCTTCTCGTGTTCCAGTTTGTTACCTGAAAAACGAGCTCTCCCAGTCCCTGCCAAGTACGCGCCTCTACTTCGGTGCATGTCCTTGTAAAGCTGGCCTGGAATGTGAGGAAACAGGTTTGGTCCTAATGACGCTGGGTCCACAAGGTGTGATTAAAGTTCGAATTGTTTGTTTTCTTTTAATTGAGATCTATAATTCCCAGTTATAAAATGCTATATTGAACCCATCTTGTTATATGGAAGTGAATCATAGACAATAGGCAGGTCTGCACAAAAATCATTGGAAGCAGCAGAAATGTAGTTTATTAGAAGAATGTTGCGAATCTCCTGGACAGCAAAAATAACTAATGAAGAATGTATGAGAAGAGCTGGAGAGACAAAAAATCTTGTCAAAAAGATAAGAGAGAGACAATGTACTTTCATAGGACATGCAATGAGAAGAGGGGGCATTGAAAATATTATAACAACAGGAAAAATAGAAGGAAGAGGATCAAGAGGAAGACCAAGAGAAATGATACTGGACAGTCTGACAGGATGGTGTGAGAGGAGATCACCAACTGAGCTGATGGCCTGCATGAATGATCGTGCACTTTGGAGAAGCATAATAGCCATCGTCAGTCGGCGCGGCACCTGATGATGATGATGATGATGATGATTATGATGATGATGATGATGATGATTTCCCAGATGTTATTATAATTCCTGGTTAACATTTTGTTTTAATTTAAAGAAAAAGTTAAAATCCCCTTTTCCATCCAATTAAGATCCAGTTTCCAAGACTTTCACGCATGAAAGTGTGATGTTGTATGTATCACACCTGACCTCACTTACCTTCCTTGATTTCTCTGCTACCCAGTTTTAGAGGCTGGGTGGACCCTGGGGTCCTTTTTTTTTAGTATGGTGATAGCAAAACAAAGGTCCCCACTTCCAGGACTTGAACCTGGTACCACAGGATTAGTAGACCGGGCGCTTTATCACTTAGGCAGCCAGACCACCATTTTGTTTTAACGCAGATATATAATGTCCCAGTGTTATAATGTCCTAATTTCTCGGGGGAGGGGGGAGTGAGGAGGGTGTGTCTTTTTTTTTAATAAGAGACATGGGACATGAGGCGGGTAGGACGGATGAGAACAGACAGACAAAAAGAGATAATATAGAAGTGATAAGTGTAGACAGACCAAAAGGCAGACCAAGACAACCGAGAAGAAGAACTTTTTGAGCCCTCGTAGAGGACCTTTGGCAGGAGAAGGCAAAGAACAGAGACAATGTGGGAGACAAGTCTTATCTGCAGCAACGGGGCCGCAATAGCTCGGAATTTGAAAGTAAATTCTATAAGATCACAAAGATGAATGAAAACTAGACTTGTTAATTAAATTCAGTAACATCACGGACATTTTTGTTTTCGAATTATTGATCTTTAGGCGCATAAGGAAGTACGATATTTTCTATAGGGTGGAAACAGATTGATGGAAAACAGATTCCATAAGGTAGAATGGTGGATAATTAATTTCTATAAGGTAGAATTATGGATAATTAATTTCCATAAGTTAGAATGATGGATAATTAATTTCCATAAGGTAGAATGATGGATAATTAATTTCCATAAGGTAGAATGATGGATAATTAATTTCCATAAGGTAGAATGATGGAAAATAGACTCCATACGGTTAAAAGATATTGAAGGAAATTAAGACACCATAAAATGAAAAGAGATTATAATGATGTTAACGAATTTCCTTTCAGGGATCTGTGTCGAACCTAAAGAAGAGAAAGTTTCCTTACCCTGTTTCAACCAGAGCAATTGCGGAGTTAATTATTGTTGTGTAGGTTTGGTTCAGACGGTGGAAAGGCGAACGCAAGGGAGTGGCGAATGTCGTAAACTGACTCGATATGGCGGAAGTAAGTTATCACCATCAGTCATCAGTCCTCTGTACTCCCAAAAGGCATCAACAAAGGTTCTCCAGCCAATCCTGTCTTGCTAAAGTCGGGATACCTCAAACAATGTCTTTCCTGCTTCCCTTAGTTCTGTATTGTGCGTCCCCATGTCTCCAATGGCCTGCTTTCTAGTTCTTTTCCGGTAGAGCGAGGCTTTATGTGATCATAATAAGACGTGCAAGAAAATGGTGAGATTCTCTTCAACTGCTGCAGCAAATATGTGGGTTAGTAAATCAGCCTTTTGTGTTCTGTAGGGTTCAGAAGTGTAGAATACTGTTCAGCTCAGCAGTAATTTATAACTGTTTCTCTTCCGTCTCCATTTCCTTCTGCTGTGAAACCATATGCAAATGCCTTATATCACTTTAAGTGGGCAACTTTTAGTACAAAGAGGCAAATTATTAATAACACATCAACGCCATCTACTGCATAAGTGGCTCCATTTCAGTTCCAACTGTTGTAGTCCAAGTATTAACAACAATATACGTATCTAGTACCTTAAATCCTGGAGATCGTTAGATTAAAAGGGTGGAAGTCATAGAAATATAACTGAGGATTCTTAAAGGGGTGGAAGTCATAGAAATATAACTGAGGATTCTTAAAGGGGTGGAAGTCATAGAAATATAACTGAGGATTTCTAAAAGGGTGGAAGTCATAGAAATATAACTGAGGATTCTTAAAGGGGTGGAAGTCATAGAAATATAACTGAGGATTCTTAAAGGGGTGGAAGTCATAGAAATATAACTGAGGGTTCTTAAAGGGGTGGAAGTCATAGAAATATAACTGAGGATTTCTAAAGGGGTGGAAGTCATAGAAATATAACTGAGGATTTCTAAAGGGGTGGAAGTCATAGAAATATAACTGAGGATTTCTAAAGGGATGGAAGTCATAGAAATATCACTGACGATTTCTAAAGGGGTGGAAGTCATAGAAATATAACTGAGGATTTCTAAAGGGATGGAAGTCATACAAATATCACTGACGATTTCTAAAGGGGTGGAAGTCATAGAAATATAACTGAGGATTCCTAAAGGGGTGGAAGTCATAGAAATATCACTGGCGATTTCTATAGCGATAGAAGTCGTAGAAATGTTACTGACGATTCCGAAATAGGTGGAAGTCAGAGAAACATCACTGACGATTTCTAACGGGGTGGAAGTCATAGAGTTATCACTGACGATTTCTAAAGGGGTGGAAGTCACTGACGATTTCTAATTCCTGTTACTAGAGTTAAAGTCAGGATTGATAGGCAGTGCACACATGCGCGCGCGCGCGGGCGCACCTACACACTAGGGAAACGGCCTGAAATGATCAGTTTTGATTAGAATGTATGTGTACGTTGTAGAGTATGCGTGTAATGTACTTACGCTCTTTATCTTCAGTTAAGAGAAATGACGACGGCGGTAAAACTGAGTCTGGCGATGAAAATAGATGGAGGTGTATGATTCAGTTTTACACACAAAAAAAAAAAAGATGGAAAGAGTGAGGAAAATGGGAAGAAATAAGAGTGACAGAAAGCAAGATGAGCACATACAAATGAAGAACGTACAACAATTAAATGTTTCGGCAAAAGCCTTTTTTCAAGAATCAATTACAAAAACAACACAACAGATAAAGAGAAAAAAAAAAAGAAACAAAAAATACAGACTTTGCTTTTTTGTGGTCTCCTTCTAGTAAGACGGCCCCAAAGAAAGCTAAGTCTAGATTTTTTAAAAAAATCGTTTTCGTATTTTTATCTGTTGTATTGTTTTTGTATGTGATCCTTGAAAAAGACCTTTGCTGAAATATTGGAGTGTCGTGTTATCTTTAGTTAGCCTTCCAATATGACCTTCAATGATTAAACAAATGTTTGAATGCTGTCCATATACATACGTATAGCGGACAGCAGATTACACAACAAGGAGTTAAATCCATTCTGTCAGACTGGACTTTTTAAATATTCAGTATTTATTGCACTGTAATCTGCTGTGAGTATTGTTTAGTATAATCATGATGCAGATCCAACACTCGGGAGCGGTGTCATGTTCTTTAGAGTACTAGTCGTCACTAACTCTAGCTCAAAGGTTAGTGCCGCGCCCACACTGGACGTACCAGCCGGGCGTTATGATAACAGTAGCTCTGCCTACACGGGCAAATGTATGTGGTGATTACAAAATATGTACTTCTACCAGCACATTTGATATTATGTAAGGGACATAAGGTACAAGCATAAACTTAAGATCACACATCAGGCCATGATGGTTTTCCAAATTTCCAACCACGAACCTGAGAAAATCGGCTCTTCTCAACCCGATCCACCACAAGGTTAAACCAAGTCGATCTTTAATCCGAAGTGAAGACTGAGATGTCAAGACAACCTGCTGCTGGCGCCCTCCTTGTGCTGACAGGCAAAAGTCTTGACAGAATTTTGTTACTGATTCTTGTTCACTGCATTATCATTGACAATACTTCAATTTGCTGTATTGATCTCCACTTTATTCAGTCACTATGACCTCTTTCACTTCCCATTCAAGCTATTCATCTCCTTTTTTAACAGAATAATTTGCTTCTTTTACTCGGTTAATGTTCATGTTTGGGACTGTTTAGCTTAGAGCAGTGTTTCCCAATGTGGTACGCGCGGAAGTTTTTATATTTTCGGGTGGGGGGTTAGAATATATTTATGTTATACTTTTTCAGAACTTGCTTGACTATTTTGCTGCAGGGGTAGGGGCCTTTGGCGCACAATCTTTGAAGCATTGAATAGGGACTATGATCTAGAAGAGGTTGGGAAACACTGACTTAGAGTTTCAGTAAATAATACGTAAATTAGTCATTTCTTTCCTTTCACAACTCTCAGCCGGTGCTTCAGAACTGCAGATTTTTATTAGGATACCCCCGCGTGGCTTCCTTCTTTCTGTTTCCTCTCTTTTATTGACATGAAGAGGCTTTAACCCTTTACACACCAAGACTTCATCTTTGCACCTGATGTTCGAGATCACTGGAAAGGAGCGGAGGCACTGATATCTATCACACTGAGAACTCAAAAGTGACCTGTTGTCAGGCGCCATTTTTTCGTGTTCTGTTAAGTGCATACCTGTAGACTGGTACCTGCTGGCGGCCTCCAAAACCCTGCTTCTATTTAATCTCCACTGCCACACGACTATTGATTTCATAGATGTGTAACTACATGTTTTATCTCATAGCTGCATTTGCGATGAAATCACCGCTGGAACAGTAGGTATAAAATAAAATAAAATAAAATAAAACTTGTCATAAATCTGCAGGCTGTCTTGTGGGAGATATCATGCATGAAGATCACGATCTGTTCTTTGAATGTCCTTGCAGAGACTCACTAGTCTGCAATGGAACTGGCGTTTATGATACCCGTCCAGGAGAATTAGGTCAGTGTTACAGATAACATGTTATTGATTTAACAGTACGGCTCATAGAGTACAGTCAGCGGACGTTCAGGATCTGTTCACGTATCTGTCGCCTCTTGGTTGGTGATTATTATATCAGTAACATATAATAATGTAATGCTCCAGTAACTGGCCATAAACTCTTGCCACAGAGTCCAGACGTGCAGGTGCGTTTTATACGGGCAATATTAAATCATTAAGATAAAGGTAATGGTATTAGTAAAAGTATTATTATTACTAATAATAATGTTAGTAGTAACTGTAGTAGTAGTAGTAGTAGTAGTAGTAGTAGTAGTAATAGTAGTAATAGTTATATTAAAATTTGTTGTAGTACCTGTAGTAATAGTAGTAGTAATTGCGATAGTAGTAGCAGCAGTATTAGTATTAGTATTAGTATTAGTAGTAGTAGTAGTAGTAGTAGTAGTAGTAGTTGTTGTTGTTGTTGTTGTTGTTGTTGTAGCATCAGTGACAGTAGTAATTTCAGACATTCTTGCTATAAATAATATTATTAATAATTGTAAAGAAACCACACCAATGACTATAATATCACTAATAATGTAAGCTGTAATGTTGAAAAGTAGCCCCGCCAACATAAATAACAAACTACTTAAGCTTATTTGAACATTATGTTTTTGCCATGTTAACACTCTGATTTTATGCCAGATAGTAACGGAGTTGTTGGCTATGTATGTCTGTATACTTCCAGGAGTGTGCGTAAATCGTAAAGTTCACTAGACCCACAAGACAATCATTGGAGGATTTCCCAATGAGAATGTTGAAATTTCAAATGGACAAATAAACGAAATAAAAATATATATATATATATATATATACTTGTAAGCTAGCTACTATTGTCAAGTGTCTGGTTTCGATATTTGGTGTACAGAATTTTGCTGAGGATAACCGTTCACACAGAGAATGTATTGTCTGTCCAAGAGTGTGGACTGAATTTGTAAAAGATTTAAAGAGAACTGTAACACGTGCATTGAAGTTAAAAAAAAAAACAGAAAGAATGGAAAGACAGAGAACAACATACGTACAATTACAAGCACTCATACACACAGCGAGAGAGAGAGAGAGAGAGGGAAGAGAGTGGGGGAGAGAGAGACTGATGAGATAAAGAGGGAAGAGACAGAGAAGAGAGAGAGACAGGGGGAGAGAGACATGGAAGAGAGAGAGAGAGACAGGGGACAAAAAGACAGTAGAGATAGACAGGGAAGAGAGAGGAGAGAGAGACAGAGTAGAAAGAAACAGGGAAGAGTGAGAGAGACAGGACAGAGAGAGACAGGGAAGAGAAAGACAGGAGAGAGAGACAGGGGAGAAAAAGACAGGGGAGAAAGAGACAGGGAAGAGAGAGAGAGAGAGAGATTGATCTTTATTTCAAAAGGGTTAAGAATTGGGCACCCAGACCCTTCTGACATTCTACCCTTTATGATACAACTTTCACTCTGTTCCAGACATTCTACAAATATGCTTCTCATATAACAAAACATAATTAACAATAATGTAATTACATACACATAAAAATGACTAACTACATACACATATAAATGACTATCTACCAAACAAAAATTGCATGACTATTCAGAATAAACAATTAACTGAATGCGGTGTCTGTAAGAGCAGTCTAAGATAACTTTTAAGTTTTATGATTCATGAAGGTATGTAGTCGACATCAAATAGATATTGGAAAAGTTTGTAGTTGTAGGAAGGAGTATAGTTTATATTTTTTTTATACAGGATGGGAGGGTATTCCAAAGATGGGCAGCAGAATAACTAAAGCTTTTCTTGTAAAGGTCAAGTCTAGGCTTTGGAAGACTTATTTTGTTCAAGCGTTGTCTGCACTTTGGGCTAAATTTAAACAGGTTCCATAGATAATGCGGAGCATGCCGTGAAAGAATTTGATGTACCAACTTGGCTTTGTTGAAGAGGAACCTGCTCTTAAGAAGCAGTATTTTGCTAGGGAAGAGAGAGAGAATGTTGGAATGCCTGATATATTAGCATAAGCGAATGTAGTTACGCAGATAAACGCGTTTCATACAGAGAATGCCACAGACGTAAAGTTTCGTGGGGGCATGATTTACACCAAAAGCTGGGACAAGCTGGGACACTGTCTGCTAGAGAAGAGGAAGAGGATTCGCTCCAAGAATTACCCTGTCCCATCTCTCCTTTGTTACCCTCATGAGCTGGCCTAGCCTAGCAATCGGGGCAGGGATCGGCATAGTCCCCATGGTGGTGGAGTCTGCTGAAGAAGTATTGCACTTCCCCAGCCTTTTAGTTCGGCTCTGGGACTGAAGGAACAGCCGCCGTAACCCGGTCCCATGTTGATGCTGTGCGTCAGCATCTTCGCCGCATGGGCTGCACAGAGCACGGGCTTCGAGTTCCAGGAAAATAGAAGAAGAAGAAGACCTTACAGCAAAACTTCAAAAAAAAATCACGTGACAGTCAAACTGCGCATGTCAGACAAGTTATTATTCGTAGATGAAGTTTTTCACTTTTATAATATTACATGAAACAACGGTAAGTTTTACTCATCATCATCATCATCATGAGGTGCAGTACAGATAGCCTACGGCTGCCATCCTTCTCCATACAGATCTCCATACTTGATGTGTTCTGCCAGACATTCGGCCACTTTCTATTTTGCCATCATGTTCGACTGTCTGCGATCTTCTCTTGTTTCTTTCCTTTGTCTCTTTTCTTTTTATCTTTCCTGTTGTTGCGATGTCTCCAAGTCCTCCCCTTCTCACTACATGTTCTAATGAAAGTTGATTATCGTTTTCTTGTGAATTTAGTTAAAATCCTTTGTCGCTGGCTCTTGCTAAACATTCCAGGTTTGTCATCTTGGCTGTCAAAGGTACATTCTTCTCACTAAGAAAGCGGGGGTGAAGACCCTGTCCCATTAGGCAATCAGCGAACCATAGCTGACCAAGACCCTGGTCTCCGTTGGTACCCCCAGTAATAGGCATAGCTTGGCTAACTGGGGAGGGGTCGCAATAGTCCCCATGGACTCCACAGTCTGCTGAAGAAGCATTGCACACCCCCCCCCCCGTTTTTTAGCTGTACTCCGGGGACTGAAAAAAAGTATTAGCCATAACCCGCTCCCACGCCGATACGATGCTGTATCTCAACACCTCAACAGCATCGGCTGCAAAGAACAACAGCTCGCAGTTCCATGGAATTTTATTCTGAAAGGGGGAATAACTGGGCACTCTGCTCCACGTCTTTGAAAACAGAATCTTGAGAAGAATTTTAGGACCAATTAAAGATCCTACTTGTATATCACAAGAATGGAAAATTAGAAATAACACAGAAATCCACACGCTATTCCAGTCTCCGCTTATAACTACCACTCTGAAAAGCAACAGACTGAGATGGTTTGGACACTTGGAGAGGATGGACGAGAATAGACAGACAAAAAAGACTTATACAGAAGTGATAGTAGGGGGGCAGACCAAGAGGCAGACCAAGACAACGGTGGCTTGACAACCTGGAAGATATATGAGCCCTCAGAGAAGGCAACTGGCAGGAGAAGGTTAAGAGCAGAGAGGAAGGGAGACAAGTCTAGTCTGCAGCAAAGAGCCGCAATGACTCGGAAAGATGACTAAATGAGGTTCTTATAAAGTTCTGCCTTTCATAAAGCTAACAGTGAATACATTTTTTAAAAAAAGCGTAATTACACCAAGTTCGACTTCATAATATTAATTTTATATAGTTCCTTCCGAGCAGCTTTCCATGGCATTAATTATGTACACGATAAATACATTTTACTGTTGTTAAACTTTTATCAATGACAATGTGAAATCAATGCAAGAAAAAACAGATACCCAGTCTTCAATGGCTAGTAAAATAAGAATTGAAATTAACAAGGATAAAAGAAAATTAATGAAACTTCTCATGAACCACGAAGGAAAAATATACGTAAAAGGAACAGCTGTTGAAAACGTAAACCAATTTGCATACCTTGGCAGCTACATAGACCAGGATCGTGACACCACAAAGAAAATTAGAATTCGAACTGCAAAAGCAGCATTGACCTTCAGGAATCCTGAGAACATATGGCATTCAAAAGTTATAAGCACAAAAACCAAGTTAAGAGTATTCAATGCATATGTAATATCCACTCTCATTTATGCAAATGAAAGCTGGAAAACAACTAAAGAAATAAACAAGAAATTAGACTCTTTAGAAAACAAATGCCTAAGGAAAATACTAGGCATAAAGTGAAATGAATTCAATAACAACGCAGAGATAAGACAGATGAGCAAACAACAACCTGTCTCATGGGTGATCAGAAAAAGAAGATGGACAAACAAGTGTATGTCGGTCATGTGTAGAGAAGAAACAATCAGAGAATCCCCAAACAAGCTATCAAGTGGACCACAATATGCCGAAAAAAAAAGAGGTCGACCACGTGAAACTCTAAAGAGGACATTGTCAAGAGAGGCCAGTTCAGTGGGCATAACATCCCTTGATGAGATTGAAAAACTCGCCGAAGACAAGAAATCTTGGCAAACTACCATACGGGCCCTATGTGACGTTTAGCGGCACGGGACGGATGTAAGTACTGCTGTTTGCTCCAGAGCCTGTATTATATTTGAAAACAAATATGTTTTTAAAAACTTCTGAGGTCTAAAACTTTGGATTGAATTTCAATGTCCTTCATTTTACACTGTGGATGTACAAAGGTGGTTTATCTTCCTTGTATGACCATCGAAATTCCTGTTACGTATGCCCCCATAGCATTTGCATGTTGTAAGGGTATGAAGTGTTAATGCCTTCACATTTCTAGCCCACCAAGACATTTGAGGTAGAGATGTCAGCACCTGTCCACGATGCCTTTGTTTCCCTAGTAAAGCCCCAGGTACACATTTTTATAGGTTGAGTTGACTCCAGTACCAGTCCTTTGGAACAAAAAACAAAAGAAAATTGCGCTCGAGTGTGAAATCGAACCATCTACCTGCTGATCGGCAGCACCCGTCAAGTATCCTCTTATTTTCACTTTTCAAAACATGTTTTTGATATCTGAATTACCAGTAATGTTTAAAACATGCCTACGATTACCTTGATCAATCATGGACAAAAGGCAGGTCTGCGCAAAACTCATTGGAAGCAGCAGAAAAATGTGGTTTATTAGAAGAATGTTGCGAATTCACTGGACAGCAAAAATAACTAATGAAGAATGTATGAGAAGAGCTGGAGAGACAAAAAATCTTGTCAAAAAGATAAGAGAGAGACAATGTACTTTCATAGGACATGCAATGAGAAGAGGGGGCGTTGAAAATATTATAACAACAGGAAAAATAGAAGGAAGAAGAGCCAGAGGAGGACCGAGAGCAATGAAACTGGAAAGTCTGACGGGATGATGTTAGAGGAGATCACCAACTGAGCTGATGACCTGCATGAAGGATCGGGTACTCTGGAGAAACATAATAACCGCCAGTCGGCACGGCACCTGATGACGATGATGATGATTACCTCTATGCCTTTAGGCGCACTGTAGAAAGTATGATGAGAATAATGGGGATATTTCTTTCTCTGTATTACAACAATCAGGGACGGTTTGACGAGGACCAGATCCATGACAAAGAAGATGTCTAGGCTGAGTAAGCAGCTTGTAGCTGCTCTGTTGCTGGTAAGATTTTTTCTGTGGTAAAAGATATACCGGACAAGCAGACATAACAATACCGGACAAGCAGACATAACAATACTGAACAAGCAGACATATCACTACCAGACAAGCAGACATAACAATACTGAACAAGCAGACATATCACTACCAGACAAGCAGACATAACAATAACCGACAAGCAGACATAATACTACCGGACAAATAGATACAAAAATGCTGGACAGCCAGACATATCAATACCGGACAAGCAGACATAACACTACTGGACAAGCAGACATAACAAATTTCGAAACACGAGCAGAAAACACATAACAGTAGACGAGGAAACGGCTAAAGTTGGGATTACAGCACCCAGCGTACAGTTTTAAACTCTAGTTTTGCGTTAATTAACTCAGTTATTTGGATTAGGGTTGTTACCCGCCAGTTTAAAAAAAAGAGTTGTTGTTTAACTATTCTATAATATCTTCACATTTATTATCTGCAGTTTTTTAATGAGCGTCATTTGGCTGATTGGTGAGGGGGGGGGGGGCAAGGTAGGGGAGGGAGAGGGTATGAAGACGCTGTCCAGTTTTGACAATCAATCGGCAGCTCATGTCTGACATGCTGGCGTCATGGTTGGCGAATCATAGCTGGCCAAAACCCTGATCAACCTCTCCGTTGGTACCCCCTTGTAATACACCTACCCTGCCTAACTGGACAGGGATGCCATAGTCTCCATGGTGGTGGAGTCTGCTAAAGAAGTATTGCATACTCCCTGCTTTTTTTTTAGCTGCAATCAAGGACTGAAAGAAATAACCACCATAATCCGCTGCCAAGCCAATACGATGCTGTGCTCACATACCTTCACAGAAGCCACTGCAGAGGACAAAAGTTCGTATTTCAAGGGACAATGAAGAAGAAGAAGAAGAAGAAGAAGAACGGTGAAGAAGAAGAAGAAGAACGGTGAAGAAGAAGAAGAAGAAGAAAAGAAGAAGAAGAAGAAGAAGAAGAATGAACGTAATAGACAGTATTTTTTATCTTACATCCTTCCCGTGCAGTTAAACGTCACATAGGGCTCGTAAGGTAGTTTGACAAGTTTTCCTTTTTTCAGCGAGTTTTTCAACCTCATCAAGGGATGTTATGGCCACTAAACTGGCCTCTCTTAACAATATCCTCTTCATAACTATTTATCATACAATTCCACTACAAGAACTTAATATTGAAGAAGTCTGCCTAGTAAAGAAGATTAAAGAGAGAAAACTTAAATATCTTGGACACGTTAAACGTCATGATAATTTAGAGAAGACGGTCTTGGAAGGGTACGTAATGGGAAAAAGAAAGAGAGGAAGACCAAGGCGAAGATGGCTGCAAGACATCGTTGATGATCTGCAAATGGATGCATCAGCAGCAGGCCATCTTGCTCACAACTGAAAGACCTACAGGAGAGCTGTTAGGGAGGCAAAGTTCCGCAAGGGACATGCAAATGAATGAATGAATGAACTATTCCACTGCTTGTTTTTTTCAAACTTGCGCTTTTCGTGTGAAGATGAGCAGCAAAGATAATTGTGCCAAAGCGGTGGCACCGTTGTCGAGGAGCTGGGATTGAAGCTGGACTAGACACTGCCTCCACCTCTTCATTAAGCTCCATTAAGAGACTAGTCGACAACCTGGGCCAAGGGGGGGGGGGGCACAGGGTGGTCCACTATGGTCACCTTAGCAACACAGATTCCGCCGAGAACTGTTTGTTTTCTTAGGTCTTCGAACATGTTTTGTGTAACCCACTCCCCGTCCGAAACAAAATATGTGATTCAGTATCGACAGGGGATTGACTTCACTGAACTTAGGATTTCTGCGGTTCCAGAAGGAGAGAAACACTAGGAAGACCAGGCGCTACAGTAACCTTGTCCAGTAACCATGGCAGCTATGTCAAAGTCAGCCAGTTAAAACAGGTCATCCACTTCTGCTTCACTTTGTGGTGGTATAAAACAAGCCTAGCTTTATTTTGCGATGGTATAAAACAGGCCTAGCTTCACTTTGTGATAGTATAAAAGAGACCTAGCTTCACTAACAGGTCTAGCTTCATTTTGTGACGGTATAAAACAGGTCTAGCTTCATTTTGTGACTGTATAAAACAGGTCTAGCTTCATTTTGTGACTGTATAAAACAGGTCTAGCTTCATTTTGTGACTGTATAAAACAGGTCTAGCTTCATTTTGTGACTGTATAAAACAGGTCTAGCTTCATTTTGTGACTGTATAAAACAGGTCTAGCTTCATTTTGTGACGGTATAAAACAGGTCTAGCTTCATTTTGTGACGGTATAAAACAGGTCTAGCTTCATTTTGTGACTGTATAAAACAGGTCTGGCAAAACTGATAGCTTGACATTAACGGAGTACGGTCAGAGGCCTACTCAGTTGAAGGAGCACATTTCTAAACCTATTTGATACCACTCTATGATCATGAATATCAACTTCATATTTTCAGTAACATCCTGCACGATTTTCCTCCATACTCCTTGCTGTCAGTGCCGAACTTGGACACCACTAGGTCAAGCACAAAAGAAATAAGATGTTAAAGGAGAATGTTTAAAATGACACGAAAGGACCAAATAAGAAATGGCACCATCGGGGAAAAGTCTGAAGTAACAGCAGTGTTAGACTACATCCAGAAAGTTAAATGATGTGACCACATTACACGACTACTATCACACAGTATGCCAGCGAAGACATTCACACTAAGGTTTGTAGGTTAACAGATGAAGAGGCCGCTCGTCCAAGAGAAAGAGGAAGGAAATTACAGAAACCTCAAATGTCCCATTATATGAAGAAAATTGCCGAGCCTATTTGTTTCCTCAACAATGGAAGGTATGTGAGGAGAGGGAGACAAGATAAGGCAAGAATAAGATCCTGCATCTTCCATTGCTTCGCATTGCATACTTAAACTACAGTTTCCATTTCTGCTTTTAAACGTCACATAGGGCTCGCGTGGTGTTTTGCCAAATTTTCCTGTTTTCGGAGAGCTTTTCAACCTCATCAAGGGATTTTATGCCTACTAATTTGGCCTCTCTTAACAATGGGCTCTTTAGAGTTTCACCTCTTTTTCTTCGGCCTGTTGCGTTCCATTTGATAGCATGTTTTGGGATTCTCTGATAGTTTCTTCTCATCACATGACGGATATATGTCCATCTCCTGTTTCTGATCACCAATGAGACAGGTTGTTGTTCACTCATTTACCTTATCTTTGCGTTGTTCTTGAATTCGTTCCTCCTTATACAGAATGTTTTCCTTAGGCATTTGTTTTCGAAAGAGTCTAATTTGTTGTCTATTTATTTAGTTGTTCTACAGCTTTCATGTGCATAAATGAGGGTGGATATTACATTTGAATTATACAATCTTAACTTGGTTTTTGTGCTTATAACTTTAGAATGCCATATATTCTCAAGCTTCTTGAAGGTCAATGCTGCTTTTGCAATTCTAACTTCTTTTCTGGTGTTATCATCCTGATCTATGTAGCTGCCGAGGTTTGCAATTTGGTTTACTTCAACAACTATTCCTTCTATGTATATTTTTCCTTCTTGATTAATGGGAAGTTTCATTATTTTTGTTTTTTTTTCCTTGTTAATTTCAAATCCTATTTTGCTAGCCAGTGAAGACAGGGAATCTGTTTTCTTCTTGCATCAAATTCACATTGTCACTGATCAGAATCAAAATCTTATAGTTGGGTCCCATGTAAAAAAAAATCAATGGCTGTTTAACTGTGCAACATTTTTACATTATGAAATCTGTAGCAATTGCAAACAGCAAGGGAGATAATATACATTCTTGTTTCACGCCTGTTTCAATCTGGAACCATTCGCTCGTTCCTTCTTCTGTGTTGACTGCAGAAACATATCCGTGGAAGAGAGCCTTAATGATATTGACGATTTTAGATGGTATTCCATAGTCTTAAAATTCTCCACAGTGAATCTCTGTGTATGCTATCTGGCTTTTTTAAAAGTCTGCACGCGACCAACTAACTTCCATTGCTACGTTGGCCATATCTTGCCTTGCCTTGTCTTCTTCCTCGTATGCCTTTCAGTGTTGAGGGATCAAAAAGTAGACATCTTGATATGGCTCGGTGATTTGCCTCATATAACGGGGTTATTATTAATTAGAAAGAGCCTCTCCCCTCTGTTTCCTACAAATCTTAGCATGAATGGTTTCTGTGGCATACTATCTGACGGTAATCATGTAACATGGGCATACCATTTGATTTATTGTTTGTGGATGTTGTGTAATCTTGGTGTTACTTCAACCCTTGTCTTGACTGTGTCTTTTCTGATTTAGGTCTCGTCTTGCTATAATTAGTGTTCTCTTCAAACATCTCATCTCTGTCGTCATTAGTTTCCTTTTTGTTTCTGGCTGTTAGATGGTCATGGTTGACATTGATAGCACAGAGTTGGGAGGAAAATGGTATCACACCGACATTACTACGCATGAGCTACTTAATAAGTAATGCTTTAACTGTTACTCATGGCCGGCTTAATATGGGTCTAATCACGATTGATTGCCATGATCCAATGACTTTACGTTGAGTTTACTGAATTCCCACTCGTTTCATTCGAAAATCTGATGAAAAGTTTCTTGACATTGTTAAAAGCTGGCTGAAAGTCAGTATTTACCCTGTTGTGATTTTAATGGCGATTAGAAAAGATTTACTGAAGAGAAGAACACCAGGAGCTTACCTCTGCCTTTACAGCATGTTGTTCGTGTATTTTTCCACACATTTTCTGAAGCATCAGTTATGTTTGACGTTTTCTGCCCAAGTGTTGGCTGACACAAATACGACAGTTTATTGACCACGGAAGAAATACTTCTACTGACAGATGACTGATGATTGATAGCTGATTTTTACGTCAGAGATAGAGGATAAAGGAAATGAAAGACTAAAGAGTTGGGGATACAATAAAGAAATAAAAAAAAGCCTTCGTTATGAGAGCACCTGAAGTGGTTATCGCATTAGTCCCTCATGGCGAAGGTGAGTGGTTCGAACTTGATTTGGAAGCCCCTCAGATGATGAGTTCCCGGCTTCTTTTGGGGCTGAGGAGGGAGAGGCGGTCAGGCGTGACGTGATGCAGACCACACTGACCTTAAGTGTGTCGACAGGTCATGGAAAAATAACTAACAGCATATCCCCTACTTGTCCCCGTGGTGCACCAGGGACAGCTTTTACCTTCGTTAAGAAGGTCAGTCAGTCAGTCATTTGCGTGTCCCCTGCAGAACTTTGCCTCCCTAACAGCTCTCCTGTGGGCCTCTCAATTGTAAGCAAGATGTTCTGCTGCTGATGCATCCATTTGCAGATTATCAACGATGTCTTGCAGCCATCTTGCCTTGATATTCCTCTTTTTTCCCCCATTATGTACCCTTCCAAGACTGTTTTCTCTAAACTCTCATGACGTTTAACATGTCCAGAATATTTAAGTTTTCTCTGTTTAATCTTCTTTACTGGCCAGCCTTCTTCTTGTAGTATGGATATATTTGTTCTTTTTTATACCCATGATATTTGAAGAACTCTTCTGTAGCATTTGCATTCAAAGGCATTTATGTGTTTCTCAGCTGTTTTGTTAAGTGTCCAGGTCTCATAGGCATATGTTGCAATGGGAAAGATACAGGAAGGATAAAACAGAAAATACTGTACAAAATCTATGATAAGAGGTCCATCTTCTGCGATGGCGTGAAATACTGAAAAAAATTGTTTATTGTTTACTGAACTGTTTAAAAAATATAACGCATGGTATAAATACTAGAATTAAGAACAAATACTCCTGACTTCATGTTTATGACTGTTTATGACTGATTCTGTCAGTAACGCTCGCAAAGAAAAATAAACTTGTTTCAAAGATTACAAAGGCGTACAACGAGACTCTTTCAAATATTCAGCCCATTATGTGTCTCGCCAATTTGTGTTTGCACGTGTGACAGAAAATAGTGTACAAATGGCAAAACTGCACGCCATAGTTTGAGTTTCATAAAATTTACGAATTATCACATCGGAAGACTTAAATCCAAATATCAATAGTTGCTCTCGCCCACCATTTGCTCCCTTGTCAACGTAAATCTGTGCTCTCAATCAATGACTATCAGATACATTCGAAACGAATGGGCGGAAACAATCCGTTTACAAGCGGTATTTTTTAAACTGGTACACACATCCACAACAGTGGTTCTAAAAATGGTAGTACTGCCCATCAAGGGATGTGGGCGAGTTGGGAAAATCCAGGTTCGCGATGAAGGGAAGGGGAGCGGGCAGACAGCATCAGAATCGAATGAGTTGTCTGTATGTACGGTGAATGGTGGGTTTGCAGCCTAAGAGACAAGAGGGAGGCAGCTTGAAAGAGCTTGAGAACCCCTGATTCAAGACGAAGTAATGATGCTTCGAGAATGAATTGTATTAACTAAAAAAAAAATAATCGTAATCTGAACAAAAATGTCAAAGCCAACATTAACTGGGATGTATTTATAATCTTTCTTCCATAAATTTTTACAAATAGGAAACAACTAGGCTTTCTCACGGTAACGTAACAGAACACAATATTGTGTTGTTAGACTTTGGAAAATAAAACCCAGTCATAAACAAAGCACTTTTCGACATGAGAGAAAGAAAAATGACAAGAGAATTACCTGGGACTTGAACCATGGCCTCTAGTAGGACGAGCAACTGTCTAGCCATGAGAGTACAGCACATTAATCGGTTATTATGATTAATAATAATCTTCTCTTCGTGAAAGCCTCTCTTCATATTGTAGGTAGAATATTTCATTAATAAACGATGTGTTTAGCTGTAGGTGTCCATGTGTGACACTGACAGCACAGAGTTTGTGAGCAAGATCGAGTTGTACAGTGCTATTTTTTTATGTGTTTGTTTTTCAGTAAAGACGTCACTTGCTCAATTTATGGATCTTTCCTTCTCTCGCAATGGTCATTGCTTCTGTTTTTTTCATGTTGTGGTTTCTGCATGCCCTTGGCTAAGTCATCCATGTTCTGGTGTAGATCTTTCTCTGATGTGGCTAACTGTGCTTGGTCATCAGGAAAAAAAGGAGTTCATTTATGGTCCACCAATTAGGCATATTTTCTGAAAGGTGTTGTGAGTTTAACAGCATTATTTCTGGCGTTGGGTCATCGGGCAGTTCTATGCTGGAATTTTTACCAAACAGCTTGTCTTCTTTATAGATGTTGTCAATTCATTCATTCATTCATTTGCATGTCCCTTGTGGAACTCTGCCTCCCTAAAAGCACTCCTGTAGGCCTCTGGGTTGCTGCTGGTGCATCCATTTACAGATCATCAACGATGTCTCGCAGCCATCTTCGCCTTGGTCTTCCTCTCTTTCTTTTTCCCATTATGTACCCTTCCAAGACGGTTTTCTCTAGATTATCATGACGTTTAAAGTGTCCAAAACATTTAAGTTGTATCTCTTTAATCCTTTTTATTAGCCAGCCTTCTTCAATATTAAGTTCTTGTAGTATGGATATATTTGTTCTTTTTTGTGTACATGATATTTGAAGAACTCTTCTGTAGCATTTACATTCAAAGGCATTTATGTGTTTCTCAGCTGTTTTGTTAAGTGTCCAGGTCTCACAGCCGTATGTTGCGATGGGAAAGATGCATGCCCTTAAAAATATTATTTTTGTAGTTCTCTCTGTTCCTCTCCACAGATTCTTTAGCTGTTTTACTTTCTGAAGAGCGATAGATGTCTTCCTTTTAATTTCCCTCATTATCTCCACTACTAGTTAGTAGTGATCCAAGATATTCAAAACTCTCCACTTCTTCCAGTTTTTCCTCATTGATACATATATCAGCTGCCTTGTTTGCTTTGTCAGTTGTTATCAATTTAATTTTCTTCGCATTAAGCTAGAGGTTTTGCTCTTCGCTGTTCTTACGGACTGACATAATTAGCTTTTACATTCCGTTTTTGTGTTGTGGACAGTAACACTGTGTCATCAACATATGTAATCCCTGGTATTTCAAAACCTCCAATTGTTATGGCATCGTAATATTCTCTGTCTACATCTTCTCTAACATTCCTCATTATATTTTCACAATACAAGTTAAATAAGTATGGCAACAATATGCACCCCTGACGGACCCCTTGTTTTATGTCAGACCAAGTTGTTGTTCCACCATTTATTCTTTCTGCTGCTTGTTGGTCTAGATACAGCAGTAATATTAATTATATCAAATGTGTTGGAAATCCCATTTTTTTCCTTTAATTCCCAAAGTTTCTGGTGTTGTACACAATCAAATGCCTTTGAGTAGTCTGTAAAGGCTAAATATAGATTAACATTAAACTCTCTGCATTTCTCTATTATTATTAATCTTATATTGAATATATGATCTCTTGATCCTCTTCCTATAAATTTTTACAAATAGGAAACAACTAGGCTTTCTCACGGTAACGTAACAGAACACAATATTGTGTTGTTAGACTTTGGAAAATAAAACCCAGTCATAAACAAAGCACTTTTCGACATGAGAGAAAGAAAAATGACAAGAAAATTACCTGGGACTTGAACCATGGCCTCTAGTAAGACTAGCAACTGTCTAGCCATGAGAGTACAGCACATTAATCGGTTATTATGATTAATAATAATCTTCTCCTCGTGAAAGCCTATCTTCATATTGTAGGTAGAATATTTCATTACTAAACGATGTGTTTATCTGTAGGTGTCCATGTGTGACACTGACAGCACAGAGTTTGTGAGCAAGATCGAGTTGTACAGTGCTATTTTTTTATGTGTTTGTTTTTCAGTAAAGACGTCACTTGCTCAATTTATGGATCTTTCCTTCTCTCGCAATGGTCATTGCTTCTGTTTTTTTCATGTTGTGCTTTTTGCATGCCCTTGGCTAAGTCATCCATGTTCTGGTGTAGATCTTTCTCTGATGTGGCTAACTGTGCTTGGTCATCAGGAAAAAAGGAGTTCATTTATGGTCCACCAATTAGGCATATTTTCTGAAAGGTGTTGTGAGTTTAACAGCATTATTTCTGGCGTTGAGTCATCGGGCAGTTCTATGGTGGAATTTTTACCAAACAGCTTGTCTTCTTTATAGATGTTGTCAATTCATTCATTCATTCATTTGCATGTCCCTTGTGGAACTCTGCCTCCCTAAAAGCACTCCTGTAGGCCTCTGGGTTGCTGCTGATGCATCCATTTACAGATCATCAACGATGTCTCGCAGCCATCTTCACCTTGGTCTTCCTCTCTTTCTTTTTCCCATTATGTACCCTTCCAAGACGGTTTTCTCTAGATTATCATGACGTTTAAAGTGTCCAAAACATTTAAGTTGTATCTCTTTAATCCTTTTTATTAGCCAGCCTTCTTCAATATTAAGTTCTTGTAGTATGGATATATTTGTTCTTTTTTGTGTACATGATATTTGAAGAACTCTTCTGTAGCATTTACATTCAAAGGCATTTATGTGTTTCTCAGCTGTTTTGTTAAGTGTCCAGGTCTCACAGCCGTATGTTGCGATGGGAAAGATGCATGCCCTTAAAAATATTATTTTTGTAGTTCTCTCTGTTCCTCTCCACAGATTCTTTAGCTGTTTTACTTTCTGAAGAGCGATAGATGTCCTCCTTTTAATTTCCCTCATTATCTCCACTACTAGTTAGTAGTGATCCAAGATATTCAAAACTCTCCACTTCTTCCAGTTTTTCCTCATTGATACATATATCAGCTGCCTTGTTTGCTTTGTCAGTTGTTATCAATTTAATTTTCTTCGCATTAAGATAGAGGTTTTGCTCTTCGCTGTTCTTACGGACTGACATAATTAGCTTTTACATTCCTTTTTTGTGTTGTGGACAGTAACACTGTGTCATCAGCATATGTAATCCCTAGTATTTCATAACCTCCAATTGTTATGGCATCGTAATATTCTCTGTCTACATCTTCTCTAACATTCCTCATTATATTTTCACAATACAAGTTAAATAAGTATGGCAACAATATGCACCCCTGACGGACCCCTTGTTTTATGTCAGACCAAGTTGTTGTTCCACCATTTATTCTTTCTGCTGCTTGTTGGTCTAGATACAGCAGTAATATTAATTATATCAAATGTGTTGGAAATCCCATTTTTTTCCTTTAATTCCCAAAGTTTCTGGTGTTGTACACAATCAAATGCCTTTGAGTAGTCTGTAAAGGCTAAATATAGATTAACATTAAACTCTCTGCATTTCTCTATTATTATTAATCTTATATTGAATATATGATCTCTTGATCCTCTTCCTATAACCTACATTGACAACATCTCAGGCAAGGAAGAGATGTTGTCGATGTAGGTTATAAATAGTAAGGGAGATAATACACAGTTTCTTCTGACTCCAGGTTTTATGATGAATGGTGAAAGGGCGGTGAAAGAAAAAAGGTCAGTAAATGTGTGGGGGGGGGGGGGGATGGGGCGTGGAGGGAAAACAAAGCAGTGGACAGGGGGCTGTAATACCTCCCTTCTTAGCACTTTTCAAACTGATATTGAGAAACTTGTGTCCCTACATGAAACCCATCCATCACATCAAAAGCTGAGAAAATAATGCAGCTCCTTCATATTATTTTTTAAAAAAAACTGGTTTGCTGGGTGAAGTTATTAGTTTGTGTAATGCATATCCTAGTCGTTGTAAGGAAGTTGTTAGTTTGTGTAATGCATATCCTAGTCATTGTAAGGAAGTTGTTAGTTTGTGTAATGCATATCCTAGTCATTGTAAGGAAGTTGTTAGTTTGTGTAATGCATATCCTAGTCATTGTAAGGAAGTTGTTAGTTTGTGTAATGCATATCCTAGTCATTGTAAGGAAGTTGTTAGTTTGTGTAATGCATATCCTAGTCATTGTAAGGAAGTTGTTAGTTTGTGTAATGCATATCCTAGTCATTGTAAGGTAACTGTGAAGGTAAACTTCCCGTTTTCATGCTATTAAGCCATACTGGTGTTAGGCCCGTATTTTCAAGACCTTCGGAACACGAAAGTGTGATTTTTTTTTTTGAGACAACGAAAACAACAGGCCGTGACCCGGTGGTACTGCAAACCCGGGCCCACCCGTAACGAGATGCGGACCTTACCCCCGGCAGTCAATGTGCAGGCCGGCCTCAAACACCTCGTTGCTTCCAAAATAACAAAGTGTACATTCTACAGAGCGCAGAACTAGACTTTGATCTTAGCCAAAACGCCGAGAAGGAATTTGAAACTGACTTACCAGCCCCACAACTAAATGTCAATCTAGATGAAATTAAATTGCATGAAATTGAAACAGCAGTGAATTTAATGGCTAACAACAAAGCTGCAGGTGAAGATGAAATAACAGCCGAGATGCTAAAAGCTATCAATAGTGACAACATGAGACAACTACAGAGAATGTTTAACAAGATTTGGAAAGAAGAAAAGGTCCCTTCTAATTGGAAGAAGGGAATCATTGTTAAAATACCAAAAAAGGGCAACCTTAGTGATTGTAACAACTGGAGAGGAGTAACCTTAATATCAGTTGTGTCAAAAGTATTTTGCAAGGTCATTTTGAATAGACTCAAAGATATAGTGGATACTGCAATGATAGAAGAACAAGCAGGATTTCGAAAAGGGAGAAGCTGTCTCGACCAGATCTTTACTCTCAGAATAATACTTGAAGAACATATTGAAAAGCAGAAACCATTAATACTGAATTTCATAGATTTTAAGAAGGCATTTGATAGCATACACAGAGATTCATTATAGAGAATTTTATGTCTATATGGAATACCATCTAAAATTGTCAACATCATTAAGGACTTATACAATGGATATGGTTGTGCAGTCAAGACAGAAGAAGGGATGAGTGAATGGTTCCAGATTGAAACAGGCGTGAAACAAGGATGTATACTGTCTCCTTTACTTTTTGGGATTACAATAGACTTCATAATGACAAAATGCTGCACAGGTAACACAGGTATTGACTGGGTACATGGGACCCAACTAGAAGATCTTGATTTTGCTGATGACATAACTCTTATCAGTAATAATGTGAATTCCATGCAAGATAAAACAGATAGCCTGTCTTCACTGGCTAGCAAAATAGGACTTGAAATTAACACGGACAAAACAAAAATAATGAAAATTCCCATCAATCAAAATGGAAAAATACACATAGAAGGGACAGATATTGAAGAAGTCAATCAATTTGCATACCTTGGCAGCTACATAGACCAGGATGGTGACACGAGAAAGGAAGTTAGGATCAGAATTGCAAAAGCAGCATCAATCTTCAAGAATCTTGAAAACATATGGAATTCAAAAGTTATAAGCACAAAAACCAAGTTAAGACTATTCAATTCAAATGTAATATCCACCCTCATTTATGCATGCGAAAGCTGGAAAACAACTAAAGAAATAGAAAAGAAATTAGACTCTTTTGAAAACAAATGCCTAAGGAAAATACTCGGCATCAAGTGGAATGAATTCAAGAACAATGCAGAGATAAGACAGATGACTGAACAACAACCAGTCTCACGGGTGATCAGGAAAAGGAGATGGACATATGTTGGCCACTTGATGAGAAGAAATGAGCAGAGAATCCCAAAACAAGCTATCAAGTGGAACACAACAGGCCGAAGAAAAAGAGGCAGACCGCGTGAAACTCTGAAGAGAACATTATTAAGAGAGGCCAAGTTAACAGGCATAAAATCCTTTGTTGAGGTTGAAAGACTCGCCGAAGACAGGAAAAACTGGCGAACTACTTTGCGAGCCCTATGTGACGTCTAACGGCACGGGAAGGATATAAGATATAAGATACAAGTTAAATAAGTAAGGCAACAATATGCACCCCTGACGGACCCCTTGTTTTATGTCACACCAAGTTGTTGTTCCACCATTTATTCTTACTGCTGCTTGTTGGTCTAGATACAGCAGTAATATTAATTATATCAAATGTGTTGGAAATCCCATTTTTTTCCTTTAATTCCCAAAGTTTCTGGTGTTGTACACAATCAAATGCCTTTGAGTAGTCTGTAAAGGCTAAATATAGATTAACATTAAACTCTCTGCATTTCTCTATTATTATTAATCTTATATTGAATATATGATCTCTTGATCCTCTTCCTATAACCTACATTGACAACATCTCAGGAGGGAGAGGGCGTTGAGGGAAAACAAAGCAGTGGACAGGGGGCTGTAATACCTCCCTTCTTAGCACTTTTCACACTGATATTGAGAAACTTGTGTCCCTACATGAAACCCATCCATCACATCAAAAGCTGAGAAAATAATGCAGCTCCTTCATATTATTTTAAAAAAAACTGGTTTGCTGGGTGAAGTTGTTAGTTTGTGTAATGCATATCCTAGTCATTGTAAGGGAGTTGTTAGTTTGTGTAATGCATATCCTAGTCATTGTAAGGGAGTTGTTAGTTTGTGTAATGCATATCCTAGTCATTGTAAGGGAGTTGTTAGTTTGTGTAATGCATATCCTAGTCATTGTAAGGTAACTGTGAAGGTAAACTTCCCGTTTTCATGCTATTAAGCCATGCTGGTGTTAGGCCCGTATTTTCAAGACCTTCGGAACACGAAAGTGTGATTTTTTTTTTTTTGGAGACAACGAAAACAACAGGCCGTGACCCGGTGGTACTGCACACCGGGCCCACCCGTAACGAGATGCGGAACTTACCCCTGGCAGTCAATGTGCAGAGCGGTCTCAAACACCTCGTTGGTTCCAAAATAACAAAGTGTACATTCTACAGAGCGCAGAACTACACTTTGATCTTAGCCAAAACGCCGAGAAGGAATTTGGAACTGGCTTTTATAATCCTGCATCATCTTTCAGGCTATGGCGTGCGGTCAGAAACTCGAAAGGAAATGCACATCAAGCAAACTTTGCGAGAAGAACGAATGCTGTCTCAATCCTATTTTAACGGATTCTATACTCCAAAATGAAGGCATCTGCTCTCCAAGAGGTAAAACCAATGAAAGTAAGTATAACAGGTGACACGCAGCAATAAAAGTAAGTACAACCAACGACAAGCAACAAAGAAAATAGGTACAACTGATGACAAGGATCACAGAAAGTAAGTACAACCAATGACAAGCATCAAAGAAAGTAAGTATTACTGGTGACAAGCATCAAAGAAAGTAAGTATTACTGGTGACAAGCATCAAAGAAAGTAGTTATAACTGCTGATAAGCATCAAAGAAAGTAAGTACAACCAGTGACAAGTATCACAGAAAGTAAGTACACCCAGTGACAAGTATCAAAGAAAGTAAGTACAACCGGTGACAAGTATCACAGAAAGTAAGTGCAACTGGTGACAAGTATCAAAGAAAGTAAGTATTACTGGTGACAAGCATCAAAGAAAGTAAGTGCAACTGGTGACAAGTATCAAAGAAAGTAAGTGCAACCGGTGACAAGTATCAAAGAAAGTAAGTATAACTGATGACAAGCATCAAAGAAAGTAACTATAACTGGTGACAACCACCAATGACAGTAAGTACAACCAGTGACAAGTATCAAAGAAAGTAAGTACAACTGGTGACAAGTATCAAAGAAAGTAAGTACAACTGGTGAAAGTATCAAAGAAAGTAAGTGCAACTGGTGACAAGTATCAAAGAAAGTAAGTACTACTGGTGAAAGCATCAATGAAAGTGAGTACAACTGGTTGCAAGAACCGATGAAGGTAAGTACAGCTAACAACAAGTACCAATGAAAGGAAATATGACTAACGGCAAGCATCAATAAAAGTAAATACAGCAGAGTAAAGCATCACATATGATGCTACTTAAAAATGATCAATGTAAGTATATGGTATAAGCAACTGAGATATTTTACCACAACAGTATGCTACAGAGGGACAATGGCTGCGATCACTGGCTAGCACAGTCACTGCTCGGAAGGAAAGCAATGGTAAACTACCTTCTGGAAATATACCAAGAAACCCAAACAGCAATCATGGGAAGTCAAATAGGAAAAAGATCTGGTGGTGAGGCCCCCAGGCCAGATAGATCTAATTTTAACACTGGGGAAGAGTGAGAGACAGAGGTCAGTACTAGTAATTGCGATGACGGACAAAATCTTGACGGTGTTACCAAGGAAAAATCCTGCATCAAACTAAAAAGAAAAATAAGAGTAGGAACATGGAATGTAAGAAGTATCAATGAAAGTAAGTGCAACCGGTGATAAGTATCAAAGAAAGTAAGTGCAACCGGTGACAAGTATCAAAGAAAGTAAGTGCAACCGGTGACAAGTATCAAAGAAAGTAAGTATAACTGGTGACAAGTATCAAAGAAAGTAAGTACAACCGGTGACAAGTATCAATGAAAGTAGGAACACAACTGGTAACAAGCACAAATGAAAGTAATTACAACTAGCGACAAGCATCAGTTAAAGAAAGAACAACTGGCAGCAAACGCCAATGAAAGTAAGAACAAAACTGGTGACAAGCATCAATGAAAGTGAGTACAACTGGTTGCAAGAACCGATGAAGGTAAGTACAGCTAACAACAAGTACCAATGAAAGGAAATACGACTAACGGCAAGCATCAATAAAAGTAAATACAGCAGAGTAAAGCATCACATATGATGCTACTTAAAAATGATCAATGTAAGTATATGGTATAAGCAACTGAGATATTTTACCACAACAGTATGCTACAGAGGGACAATGGCTGCGATCACTGGCTAGCACAGTCACTGCCCGGAAGGAAAGCAATGGTAAACTACCTTCTGGAAATATACCAAGAAACCCAAACAGCAATCATGGGAAGTCAAATAGGAAAAAGATCTGGTGGTGAGGCCCCCAGGCCAGATAGATCTAATTTTAACACTGGGGAAGAGTGAGAGACAGAGGTCAGTACTAGTAATTGCGATGACGGACAAAATCTTGACGGTGTTACCAAGGAAAAATCCTGCATCAAACTAAAAAGAAAAATAAGAGTAGGAACATGGAATGTAAGAAGTATGTATGAGGGGAAGTGTCAAATAATAAGTGATGAGATGAAAAGAACGGGGATACACATTTTGGGAATCTGCGAACATCGATGGAAAGGATCAGGACACTTTAAGAGTGAGAATGATAATATCTTTATATACTCTGATGGAGAAGTCAGAGGAAAGAATGGAGTGGCTTTTCGCTTGGACAAATCAACATCAAAAGCATTACTAGGTTACAAACCAGTAAGTGATAGAATCCTCACAATCATACTTAAGGGCACTCTTAGAAATGTAACAATCATCCAGATATATGCACCACCATCAGCAGCAGAAGAAGAGGAAGTAGAAGACTTTTATAACACACTGCAAACGACAATAGACTAGGTACGGGAAAATGATATTGTATTAATAATGGGGGATTTTAATGCAAAGATTGGTACAGAAAGAACAGAAAATGAAGGACATGTAGGGAAATTCAGCATAGGACATAGAAATGAGGCAATTGACAACCTAATGACTTTTTTGCATGGAAAATCAGCTAATGATTGCTAACACACTTTTTAAACAACATCCAAGAAGACTTTACACATGGACGTCACCTGATGGGAAAACCAAGAATCAAATAGATTACATTTTAGTGCAAAGAAGGTGGAGATCAAGTATAACATCAGCAAAAACTTTACCAGGTGCTGATTGTGACACGGATCATGAGTTATTAATAGCAGACATGAAGATAAAGATAAAAAAGACAGTTACTGGATCAAGACCATTCCGCTTTGACCTTACAAAAATACCAAAACAATATAGTATAGACGTGAAGAACCGTTTCAAAATCCTGATGGCTGCACAGGAGGAGATGACACCAGATGATTTGGCTACACAGGCCAGAGATATCTTAATAACAACAGCTAAAGACATGGTTCCAGAAAACACAAAAGAATGGATGGATTACAACAGGCACACTAGAACTGATAAAACAATGTAGAGAAATGAAGACGCAATGGAAAGTGACAAACAACAACAAAGAGGAATATAAAACTTTAACAAAAGAAGTAAAAAGAAACATAAGAAAAGACAAAAAACGATACTTATGCAGGAAACTCTCTACCGTAGAGAGCGGAACAACAACACAACTCCTTCAGATCATCAGAGGATGTACCCCCCCCCCCTCAGACAAGTGTTTCGGCCCTTTAAACTCCTGACACTCTAAGGGGGGTGGGCCCCTCTGGGTCATGACTCCCAGAGATCTTGTGAGTTGTTGCTTTTTTTTCCGGTTCCGGGATCGAACCCATGATCTTCCAGTTGCCACTGCACTTCTTGAAGTGCGCCTTTAGCGATTCAGCTATGGAGGACTGGTATTGGTTGTGGTAAATGAAATTATTTATGTTCCCAATGCTTGTTTCGCATACTCCACAGCCAGCATGAGGCCTTTTCACATACAAGATTGTTGTGAAAGAGAAGAAGGACATCAGAAGTGTGGAAGAGATAGCGAAATATTTAAAGAAATGAAAACATTGACGAGAAATGTCACACCTAAGCTAAATGTAATTTGTGACAAGATGGGGAATTACCTTGACAGAGACAGAGGTAATTCTAGAAAGATGGAAGGAATATTGCAGAGAATATATGAAATAACTGACTGTAAAAGCAGGAATCAACAGTGTGAATTATTATTGGAGGAGAAAGAACCCGAACCGACAATTGAAGAAGTTTTATGGGAAATTCAGCATAGGACATAGAAATGAGGCAGGTGACAACCTAATGACTTTTTTGCATGGAAAATCAGCTAATGATTGCTAACACACTTTTTAAACAACATACAAGAAGACTTTACACATGGACATCACCGGATGGGAAAACCAAGAATCAAATAGATTACATTTTAGTGCAAAGAAGGTGGAGATCAAGTATAACATCAGCAAAAACTTTTCCATGTGCTGATTGTGACACGGATCATGAGTTATTAATAGCAGACATGAAGATAAAGATAAAAAAGACAGTTACTGGATCAAGACCATTCCGCTTTGACCTTACAAAAATACCAAAACAATATAGTATAGACGTGAAGAACCGTTTCAAAATCCTGATGGCTGCACAGGAGGAGATGACACCAGATGATTTGGCTACACAGGCCAGAGATATCTTAATAACAACAGCTAAAGACATGGTTCCAGAAAACACAAAAGAATGGATGGATTACAACAGGCACACTAGAACTGATAAAACAATGTAGAGAAATGAAGACGCAATGGAAAGTGACAAACAACAACAAAGAGGAATATAAAACTTTAACAAAAGAAGTAAAAAGAAACATAAGAAAAGACAAAAAACGATACTTATGCAGGAAACTCTCTACCGTAGAGAGCGGAACAACAACACAACTCCTTCAGATCATCAGAGGAAGTACCCGCCCCCCTCAGACAAGTGTTTCGGCCCTTTAAACTCCTGACACTCTAAGGGGGGTGGGCCCCTCTGGGTCATGACTCCCAGAGGTCTTGTGAGTTGTTGCTTTTTTTCCGGTTCCGGGATCGAACCCATGATCTTCCAGTTGCCACTGCACTTCTTGAAGTGCGTCTTTAGCGATTCAGCTATGGAGGAATGGTATTGGTTGTGGTAAATGAAATTATTTATGTTCCCAATGCTTGTTTCGCATACTCCACAGCCAGCATGAGGCCTTTTCACATACAAGATTGTTGTGAAAGAGAAGAAGGACATCAGAAGTGTGGAAGAGATAGCGAAATATTTAAAGAAATGAAAACATTGACGAGAAATGTCACACCTAAGCTAAATGTAATTTGTGACAAGATGGGGAATTACCTTGACAGAGACAGAGGTAATTCTAGAAAGATGGAAGGAATATTGCAGAGAATATATGAAATAACTGACTGTAAAAGCAGGAATCAACAGTGTGAATTATTATTGGAGGAGAAAGAACCCGAACCGACAATTGAAGAAGTTTTATGGGCAATAAAGAATCTGAAAAATAGTAAATCACCAGGATGTGATGAGATAACAGTTGAACTTATTAAACCAGGAGGAAAGGAATGTGCAACAATCTATCATGCACTATGTAAAAAGATATGGCATTCAGGTATTTGGCCAAAAGAATGGAAAAGAACTATATTCATACCACTGCCGAAAAAGGGAAGAGGATCAAGAGATCATATATTCAGTATAAGATTAGTAATAGAGAAATGCTGAGAGAGTTTAATGTGAATCTATATTTAGCCTTTATAGACTACTCAATGGCATATAAAATAAATGGTGAAACAACAACTTGGTTTGACATAAAACAAGGGGTCCGTCAGGGGTGCATATTGTTGCCTTACTTATTTAACTTGTATACTGAAAATATAATGAGGAATGTTAGAGAAGATGTAGATAAAGAATATTACGATGCCATAACAATTGGAGGTTATGAAATACCAGAGATTAGATATGCTGATGACACAGTATTACTGTTCACAACACAAAAAGGAATGGAAAAACTTATTATGTCAGTCCGTAAGAACAGTGAAGAGCAAAACCTCTATCTTAATGCGAAGAAAATTAAATTGATGACAACTGACAAAACAAACAAGGCAGCTGATATATGTATCAATGAGGAAAAACTAGAAGAAAGTTTTTAATATCTTGGATCACTGCTAACTAATAATGGAGATACAATGAGGGAAACTAAAAAGAGGACATCTATCGCTCTTCACAAAGTAAAATAACTAAAGAATCTGTGGAGAGGAACAGACAGAACTACAAAAATACGATTTTTAAGGTCATGCATCTTTCCCATCGCAACATATGCCTGTGATACCTGGACACTTAACAAAACAACTGAGAAACACATAAATGCCTTTGAATGTAAATGCTACAGAAGAGTTCTTCAAATATCATGAACACAAAACAGAACACATATATTCGTACTACAAGAACTTAATATTGAAGAACGGTTACTAATAAAGAGGATTAAAGATAGAAAACTTAAATATTTTTGGACACTTTAAACGTCATAATAATCTAGAGAAAATCGTCTTGGAAGGGTACATAATGGGAAAAAGAAAGAGAGGAAGACCAAGGCGAAGATGGCTGCAAGACATTGTTGATGATCTGCAGATAGATGCATCAGCAGCAGGCCATCTTGCTCACAACCGAGAGGCCTACAGGAGTGTAGTTAGGGAGAGAAAGTTCCGCAAGGGACATGCAAAAGAATGAATGAGTATGCTACAGGACAGTCTTTCAAATATCATGAACACAAAACAGAACACATATATTCGTACTACGAGAACTTAATATTGAAGAAGGTTGGCTAGTAAAGAAGACTAAACAGAGAAAACTTAAATATTTCGGACACATTAAATGTCATGATAATCTAGAGAAGACCGTCTTGGAAGGGTACATAATGGGAAAAAGAAAGAGAGGAAGACCAAGGCAAAGATGGCTGCACAGTTTTCAGTATCTGGTGTTAATTCTGGTCTTTCTCCTCCATATAGCTCACCGATATACTCTGTCCACCTGTCCACAATGTCTTCTTTTCCCATTAACATTTTACCTTCTTTCGATTTCAGGCATCCTGTGGTATATTTTGTTTTCCTGCCTGTGAGTTCATTAATTCGTTTGTGCATGTTTTTGCTGTCTTTAATATGAGAGTCCTCTATCTGTCTGCACTGCTCATTTAACCACACTTCTTTTGCTTCTCTGCATTTGCGTCTTGTTTCTTTATTTATCTTGTTATATTTTTTCTCGTTATTTTTACTCCTCCTCCTCTTGTCCATCAGTCCTAAGATGTCGTCTGTCATCCATTTATTTTTAGGGGCTTCTTTTTTTGGTGGTATTATCTCCTTAACAGTTTGGTGGATAGAATCTCTTAACATTTCCCATTGTTCATCTATACTATTTATCTTTGCTATTGCATTGTATCTATTTGTTATAATAACTTTGTATTGTTCTCTCAGTTCTTGGTCATTTTTAAGAAGTTCTGTATTCAGTTTGATGTTTCTCACTTTTCTGCCTGCTTTCTTTAGTTTTATTCTAACTTTTCCACAGAGTGGATCATGGTCACTATTGCAGTCAGCTCCTGGCATGGTTTTTGTTGTCAGTAATGCATTGCGGAATCGTTTGTTGATTAATATGTAGTCTATCTGGTTAAAAGTCTTTTTGTCTGTATACAAGTTAACTTGTATACTGAAAATATAATGAGGAATGTTAGAGAAGATGTAGATAAAGAATATTACGATGCCATAACAATTGGAGGTTATGAAATACCAGAGATTAGATATGCTGATGACACAGTATTACTGTTCACAACACAAAAAGGAATGGAAAAACTTATTATGTCAGTCCGTAAGAACAGTGAAGAGCAAAACCTCTATCTTAATGCGAAGAAAATTAAATTGATGACAACTGACAAAACAAACAAGGCAGCTGATATATGTATCAATGAGGAAAAACTAGAAGAAAGTTTTTAATATCTTGGATCACTGCTAACTAATAATGGAGATACAATGAGGGAAACTAAAAAGAGGACATCTATCGCTCTTCACAAAGTAAAATAACTAAAGAATCTGTGGAGAGGAACAGACAGAACTACAAAAATACGATTTTTAAGGTCATGCATCTTTCCCATCGCAACATATGCCTGTGATACCTGGACACTTAAAAAAACAACTGAGAAACACATAAATGCTTTTGAATGTAAATGCTACAGAAGAGTTCTTCAAATATCATGTACACAAACAAGAACAAATATATCCATACTACAAGAACTTATATTGAAGAACGGTTACTAATAAAGAGGATTAAAGATAGAAAACTTAAATATTTTTGGACACTTTAAACGTCATAATAATCTAGAGAAAACCGTCTTGGAAGGGTACATAATGGGAAAAAGAAAGAGAGGAAGACCAAGGCGAAGATGGCTGCAAGACATTGTTGATGATCTGCAGATAGATGCATCAGCAGCAGGCCATCTTGCTCACAACCGAGAGGCCTACAGGAGTGTAGTTAGGGAGGGAAAGTTCCGCAAGGGACATGCAAAAGAATGAATGTGTATGCTACAGGACAGTCTTTCAAATATCATGAACACAAAACAGAACACATATATTCGTACTACGAGAACTTAATATTGAAGAAGGTTGGCTAGTAAAGAAGACTAAACAGAGAAAACTTAAATATTTCGGACACTTTAAACGTCATAATAATCTAGAGAAAACCGTCTTGGAAGGGTACATAATGGGAAAAAGAAAGAGAGGAAGACCAAGGCGAAGATGGCTGCAAGACATTGTTGATGATCTGCAGATAGATGCATCAGCAGCAGGCCATCTTGCTCACAACCGAGAGGCCTACAGGAGTGTAGTTAGGGAGGGAAAGTTCCGCAAGGGACATGCAAAAGAATGAATGTGTATGCTACAGGACAGTCTTTCAAATATCATGAACACAAAACAGAACACATATATTCGTACTACGAGAACTTAATATTGAAGAAGGTTGGCTAGTAAAGAAGACTAAACAGAGAAAACTTAAATATTTCGGACACATTAAATGTCATGATAATCTAGAGAAGACCGTCTTGGAAGGGTACATAATGGGAAAAAGAAAGAGAGGAAGACCAAGGCAAAGATGGCTGCAAGACATCGTTGATGATCTGCGAATGAATACAGTACTTAGAAAGTCTAAGTAAAAACGAAGAACAGAACATTTCTAACATATATTTTTAGTTATAGAGTAACTTCCGTCCAGTTTCTATTCACCACATTGTAACATAAGATGGAAAATAACATAGGGGGAAAGAGTTAATCTTTGATATTGATTCTATACAACATTACGACACGTAAGTCCTTATTTTGTCTCTAGCTTGTTATGTGAAGTTCTTAACTTTGTATCCAGCTTGTTATGTGAAGTTTGTACTCTATCTCAAGCCTGTTATATGAAGTTCTTACTCTATCTCAAGCTTGTTAAGTGAAGTTTTTGCTCTTTCTCTAGTTTGTTATTTGAAGTTATTTTTCTGGATCCAGCGTGTTATGTGAAGATTTTACTACGTCTCCAGCTTGTTATCTGAAGTTCTTACTCTCTCCAGCTTTTCGTGTGAATTTCTTACTCTGTCTCCAGCTTGTTATGTGAATTTCTTACTCTGTCTCCAGCTTGTTATGTGAATTTCTTATTACTCTGTCTCCAGCTTGTTAGATGAAGTTCTTACTCTCTCTAGCTTTTCATGTGAATTTCTTACTCTGTCTCCAGCTTGTTATGTGAAGTTTTTAATCTGTCTCCAGCTTGTTATATGGTGAATAACGAGATAGAGGACCTTATGGGTCTGAGAACTGTGTACAATCTTGGGTGTCCGTGTGAAGAGGGCTACACGTGTGAGAAGACTGGGGTTGTCGATGAGTTTCGAGGAGAACTTGGTAAGTTTGACCGGGTTTTTACACGCGTGATATGAATACATTAATGTCCATTAGAATAATTACTTCAGTGCTCTCAGACAGAAACACATAAACGCCTTTGAATGTAAATGCTACAGAAGAGTTCTTCAAATATTATGAACACAAACAAGAACAGATATATCCATACTACAAGAATTATTGAAGAAGGCTGGCTAGTAAAGAGGATTAAAGAGATAAAACTTAAATATTTTAGACACATTAAACGTCATTATAATATAGGACAAAACCGTCTTGGATGGGTATATAAGTGGAAAAATAGAGGAAGACCAAGGTGAAGATGGCTGCAAGACATCGTTGATGATCTGCAAATAGATGCATCAGCAGCAGGCCATTTTGTTCACAACCGAGAGGCCTACAGGAAATGTTCCGCAAGGGACATGCAAATAAATGAATGAATATATATATATATATATATATATATATATATATTCCAAAGAGTCCAAAGCTTTGAGAAATGTTGCCCTAGAATATTCCTGATATTTATCATACAATTAGTGAGCTCTGATCTGTTTTGTGCAATTAGTTTATACTCCCAGCGATAGAGCAGCACAAAGAAACCTCATATTTAATTGTGTAATATAATGATGAAAACAACTAAAGAAATAGACAAGAAATTAGACTCTTTTGAAAACAAATGCCTAAGGAAAATACTCGGCATCAAGTGGAACGAATTCAAGAACAATGCAGAGATAAGACAGATGACTGAACAACAACCAGTTTCATGGGTGATCAGGAAAAGGAGATGGACATATGTTGGTCACTTGATGAGAAGAAATGATCAGAGAATCCCAAAACAAGCTATCAAGTGGAATATAACAGGCCAAAGAAAAAGAGGCAGACTGCGTGAAACTCTGAAGAGGACATTGTTAAGAGAGCCCAAATAAACAGGCATAAAATCCTTTGATGAGGTTGAAAGACTCACCGAAGACAGGAAAAATTGGAGAACTAACTTTCGAGCCCTATGTGACGTTTAACGGCACGGGAATCATATAAGATATAAGAGGATAATGATGAGAAAGAAATGAAACAAACTTGTCAGAACGTTCATGTGGGGGGAGGGGGTACGGCTAGAAGGGAATTAAGAAAAAAAGAACAAAAGTTAAAGATAAAATCCCTGATGCCATGCCATTAAGACACACTGGGAACACGATGTTACGTCCGTATTTCCAGTACCATCGGCACGTGAATGTGTGATGTGGTGAGTATCACACCTGGTTGCTTTTACCTTTCCAAATTTCTGTGGTACCCATTTTCAGAAAAGAGAAATTATGACAGTGCTCGGAGACCGTCATGGGAGGAAGCAGAGAATAATTCCAAGAACAGGGATGACTAGAGAGCCTTTATGCGTGGCCTATGTTCTCAAGGGAGTGAAAGGCGGTGATGATGATGATGATGATGATGATTGATATGCAGAAGCTAGGTAATACCCAGGGACTTTATGAAACACTTTTGTCAGAATGTTCATGTGGAAAAAGAAAGCTAGAAGAGGGTTAAAGACAGTTTAGAATGAATATCTTATACTGAATCTCTCTCTCTCTCTCTCTCTCTCTCTCTCTCTCTCTCTCTCTCTCTCTCTCTCTTTCTGAACCTGAAGTGACCAGAGCATATGAGGCTTTCGCAAGGGTTTTCCACAAACGCCTGTCCTTTGCCTTTCTTGTCCAGATGACCCCTCTGTTGCTCAACATACTCTCTCTGTTTCTCTCCTTTGGTCTACCCTTACTTCAGTTCCTCTGTCGTGTCCATCTTAGTGCTATTTTTGGTAGTGAGTCGTCAGTCATCCGGAGCACATGTCCCAACCATCGCCAGCGTCTTTCATCAATAATTGCTGTCAGTGGCTTCATCTGCATTTCTGCCAAAAAGATGTTATTTCTTACAGTGTTTGGCTAAATTATTCTTCGTAAACATTTAGTCTGGAAAGAATTCAGCCTTTTTTTTAAAGAGGATTAAAGAGATAAAACTTAAATATTTTAGACACATTAAACGTCTTTATAATATAGGACAAAACCGTCTTGGATGGGTATATAAGTGGAAAAATAGAGGAAGACCAAGGTGAAGATGGCTGCAAGACATCGTTGATGATCTGCAAATAGATGCATCAGCAGCAGGCCATTTTGTTCACAACCGAGAGGCCTACAGGCAATGTTCCGCAAGGGACATGCAAATAAATGAATGAATATATATATATATATATTCCAAAGAGTCCAAAGCTTTGAGAAATGTTGCCCTAGAATATTCCTGATATTTATCATACAATTAGTGAGCTCTGATCTGTTTTGTGCAATTAGTTTATACTCCCAGCGATAGAGCAGCACAAAGAAACCTCATATTTAATTGTGTAATATAATGATGAAAACAACTAAAGAAATAGACAAGAAATTAGACTCTTTTGAAAACAAATGCCTAAGGAAAATACTCGGCATCAAGTGGAACGAATTCAAGAACAATGCAGAGATAAGACAGATGACTGAACAACAACCAGTCTCATAGGTGGTCAGGAAAAGGAGATGGACATATGTTGGTCACTTGATGAGAAGAAATGATCAGAGAATCCCAAAACAAGCTATCAAGTGGAATATATCAGGCCAAAGAAAAAGAGGCAGACCGCGTGAAACTCTGAAGAGGACATTATTAAGAGAGCCCAAATAAACAGGCATAAAATCCTTTGATGAGGTTGAAAGACTCACCGAAGACAGGAAAAATTGGAGAACTAACTTTCGAGCCCTATGTGACGTTTAACGGCACAGGAAGGATATAAGATATAAGAGGATAATGATGAGAAAGAAATGAAACAAACTTGTCAGAACGTTCATGTGGGGGAGGGGGAAGGGGTAGGGCTAGAAGGGAATTAAGAAAAAAAGAACAAAAGTTAAAGATAAAATCCCTGATGCCGTGCCATTAAGACACACTGGGAACACGATGTTACGTCCGTATTTCCAGTACCATCGGCACGTGAATGTGTGATGTGGTGAGTATCACACCTGGTTGCTTTTACCTTTCCAAATTTCTGTGGTACCCATTTTCAGAAAAGAGAAATTATGACAGTGCTCAGAGACCATCACGGAAGGAAGCAGAGAATAATTCCAAGAACAGGGATGACTAGAGAGCCTTTATGCGTGGCCTATGTTCTCAAGGGAGTGAAAGGCGGTGATGATGATGATGATGATGATGATGATGATGATTGATATGCAGAAGCTAGGTAATACCCAGGGACTTTATGAAACACTTTTGTCAGAATGTTCATGTGGAAAAAGAAAGCTAGAAGAGGGTTAAAGACAGTTTAGAATGAATATCTTATACTGAATCTCTCTCTCTCTCTCTCTCTCTCTCTCTCTCTCTCTCTCTCTTTCTGAACCTGAAGTGACCAGAGCATATGGGGCTTTCGCAAGGGTTTTCCACAAACGCCTGTCCTTTGCCTTTCTTGTCCAGATGACCCCTCTGTTGCTCAACATACTCTCTCTGTTTCTCTCCTTTGGTCTACCCTTACTTCAGTTCCTCTGTCGTGTCCATCTTAGTGCTATTTTTGGTAGTGAGTCGTCAGTCATCCGGAGCACATGTCCCAACCATCGCCAGCGTCTTTCATCAATAATTGCTGTCAGTGGCTTCATCTGCATTTCTGCCAACAAGATGTTATTTCTTACAGTGTTTGGCTAAATTATTCTTCGTAAACATTTAGTCTGGAAAGAATTCAGCCTTTTTTTCCTATGGTTTTGGAGATTTTCCAGCATTCATTCCTGATAATTGAGGATTACAATGGACCCTTGACACAGTGCTGGAAGACCTTGACTTTGCGGACGACATTTGTCTATTATCAAGCAGTCACAAAGATATGCAAGAGAAAATAAACAAGCTAACTCAGAATGCAAACAACATAGGACTAAGGATCAACGTAGGAAAGACAAAGTTAATGAAGCAAAATGTGAACAACAGAAATGTATCAGAGTAGATAACAAGTTAGTGGAGGAGGTCAACGAATTTGTATACCTTGGCAGCAGAATAGTAGAAAATGGAGACATCACAGAGGACATCGACAGCAGACTTACTAGAGCAAACCAGGCTTTTGCAATGCTGCAGACTATATGGAAATCAAAAAAATTAAGCATAAATATGAAAATCAGGATATTTAAGAGTAATGTTCTAAGTGTACTACTCTATGGAAGTGAATGCTGGAAAATCACCAAAACCATAGAAAACAAGTTGAATTCTTTCCAGACCAAATGTTTACGAAGAATTAGAAAAATATTTTGGCCAAACACCATAAGAAATAACATCTTATTAGCAGAAATGCAGATGAAACCACTGACAGCAATTATTGAGGAAAGACGCTGGCGATGGTTGGGACATGTGCTCCGAATGACTGACAACTCACTACCAAAAATAGCACTAAGATGGACACCACAGGGGAACTGAAGTAAGGGTAGACCAAAAGAGACATGGAGAAGAACAACAGAAAGGATGTTGAGCAATAGAGGGCTCACCTGGGCAAGAGCAGAAAAAAAGGCGAAAGACAGGCATTTGTGGAAAACCCTTGCGGAAGCCCCATGTGCCCGGGGCACTTAAGGTTCAGAGAGAGAGAGAGAGAGATTCCTGATAATGACCACCTACGATTTTCTAGGCGCATGCATGAAGTGGTGCAACACGCAATCAGACTGCTCCCCTGGCGAGTGCTGTTCTGCTTTAGAGACCATCATCGAGAGACACAAGAGAGAAGCCTCTATTGGACAGTGCAAGAAACTTGGTACCGTCGGAAGTCGTACGTATACTTCTTCTTGGTCTTCTTCTTCTTCGCGTGTTTGCTCTTTCCTGGCTGCCTGTGGCCACTTCTTCATTGAAATTCTTTTTTTTTTCCTTTCTCTTTCATTTTGTTCTGTTTCAAGTAAAAAAAAGATTGTTAGCCTTATGCCCAACTCCCGGTACAGGATATATGACAGATCAAGCGGAATTCCGCTGTTTTCTGCATGCCGACTGGAACGTTAAAAAAAAAACGTCCGCCATCTTGCACGTCACACAGGAAGTAAGTTAATAATACATTCAGACAGAGACGACGGTAAACATCGAGAGGGGATAGGTATTACTATATAAAACGTAGCAGCAAAAAGCCTTGTAGAATGGGAACCAGAGAACAGTCGTATAATAAGAGCACGATACAACCTAACACACGGAAGAATAATAATATTACAGCGTTATGCACCCACGAACAACAAATCATAAATAAAGTCCTTAAAAACGACATCCTAACTGCTATGGGGGACTTCAATGCTAAGCTAGAGAAAGACAACACCGACGTTGAAAAAGTAATGGGGAAAGAAGGAATTGACATGGTTAATCAGAATAGAGAAAGATTAATTGAAATATGTCTAACAGAGGGCATGGTCATTGGAGGCACAATATTTCCACACAAAGAGATACATAAAACAACGTGGATATCTCCAGATGATAGAACTAGAAACCAGAAAGATCATTTTTATATTAGAAAGCAATACAGAACATCTCTGTTAGATGTAAGGGCATATAGTTGTGCAGATGTTAACGGTGATCACAACCTGTGTATAGGGACAATAAAACTAAAACTGAACAGTCAACACAAGAAATTAATACATAGAAAGATAAACAGCCACAGCCTACAAGAAGAAAATACTAACAGTAATTTCAATCCGGAACTTGCAAATCATTCCACAACATTCAGTGAAGTAGAGGAGATATGTACAGATGAATTATGGAACTCCCACAGCACAGCCATAATCACAGCAACAAAAACAAGCGCTAGACTGAAAAACCAAAGACAAAAGCATGGATATCAGAAAACACATGGAAGTACATACATGAAAGACCAGCAGCCAAATTAGACATACTGAATGTAAAAACAGATCTCGGAAAAGATCTGGCGAAAGCAACATACAAGAAAGAACAAGACAAGAAAGTAAAAAGTTCACCTAGAAGGGATAAAAGAGAATACATAGACAATACGGCGAAAGAAGTAGAGAAAGTAGCAAAAACGGGAGACAGCAAAGTGAATTTAATGGCTAACAACAAAGCTCTAGGTGAAGCTGAAATAACACCCTAAATGTTAAAAGCTATCAATAGTGACAACATGAGACAACTACAGAGAATGTTTAAATAAGATTTGGAAAGAAGAAAAGGTCCCTTATAAATGGAAAAAGAAATCATTGTTAAAATATAAAAAAGGCGACCTTAGTGACTGTAACATTTGGAGAGGAGTAACCTTAATATCAGTTGTGCAAAAGTATTTTGCAAGGTCATTTTGAACAGATTTAAAGATGAGAGAAGAACAAGCAGGATTTGGAAAAAGGGAGAAGCTGTCTCGACCAGATCTTTACTCTAAGAATAATACTTGAAGAACATATTGAAAACCAGAAACCATTAATACTGAACTTCATAGACTTTAAAAAAGCATTTGATAGCATACACAGAAATGCATTGTGGAGTATTTTATGTCTATATGGAATACCATCTTCTTCTTCTTCTTCTTCGTTCACTTCTACCACCAAAAACCGCACTGTGAACCTACTGAATTCACGCATGTAGTCCTCGTTAGGTCCCGTGGTCCCCTGTGTGGGCCAAAATAGACCACACGAGTTCCACGAAAGGACTACAAGGGGTTCAGAGTATCACAGTGCTTTAGCCTGTATTCTTGGTGGGTCTCGGAAGCGGGATTGCGTGACATCGTGGTTTTCATTGCACCAGTTTAGTCTAGGGTTGGACTTTCTCACCGGAAGACCTCGACGTGTTTGGAATATCAGTGCATCCCCGCTGGGTGAGAGGCGTTAGCCCACCCAGGCCAGAGTTGGACTTTCTCACCGGAAAACCTCGACGTGTTTTGAGATACCCGTGTATCACCGCCGGGTGAGAGGTGGTTGGGAATACCATCTAAAATTGTCAACACCGATAAGGACTTCTATAATGGATATGTTTGTGCAGTAAAAACGGAAGAAGGGATGAGTGAATGGTTCCAGATTGAAACAGGCGTGAAGCAAGGTTGTATACTGTCTCCTTTACTTTTAGGAATTACAATAGACTTCATAATGAAAAAAATGCTGCACAGGTAACACAGGTATTGACTGGGTACATGGGACCCAACTAGAAGATCTTGATTTTGCTGATGACATAACTCTTATCAGTAACAATGTGAATTCCATGCAAGAAAAAAACATATAGCCTGTCTTCACTGGCTAGCACAATAGGACTTGAAATCAACAAGGACAAAGCAAAAATATTGAAACTTCCCATTAATCAAAATAGAAAAATACATGTAGAAGAGACAGATATTGAAGAAGTCAATCAATTTGCATACCTTGGCAGATACATAGACCAAGATGGTGACACCAGAATGGAAGTTAGAATTAGAATTGCAAGAGCAGCATCAATCTTCAAGAATCTTGAGAACATATGGAATTCAAAAGTTATAAGCACAAAAACCAAGTTAAGACTATTCAATTCAAATGTAATATCCACCCTCATTTATGCATGTGAGAACTGGAAAATAACTAAAGAAATAGACAAGAAATTAGACTCTTTTGAAAACAAATGCCTAAGGAAAATACTCGGCATCAAGTGGAATGAATTCAAGAACAATGCAGAGATAAGACAGATGACTGAACAACAACCAGTCTCACGGGTGATCAGGAAAATGGGATGGACATATGTTGGTCACGTGATGAGAAGAAACAGTCAGAGATCCCAGAACAAGCTATAAAATTAAATGGAACAAAATAGGTCAAAGAAAAAGAGTCATACCGCGTGAAAGTCTAAAGACGGCATTGTTAGGAGAGGCCAAATAAACAGACATAAAATCCCTTGATGGGGTTGAAAGACTCGCCGAAGACAGGAAAAATTGGTGAACTACCTTGCAAAGCCTATGTGACGTTTAACGGCGCGGGAAGGATATAATATTATATATATATATATATATATATATATATATATATATATATATATATATATATATATATAAATCAAAAGAAAGTAATTTGAAATCTACTTTTTAAAATAGGAAACTGCACGGAAAAAGACTACATCGCGAGAACAATTCCTGGCACATGATACACTTTTTCTTAAAATCTGGCAGCCGTGTGGATTTTTTTTTTTTTTTGGAAACTGTCAGCCGTAGAATTTCTAGAGGCTGCCACAGCTAGAATTTCTAGCATCAAGAGCTGAAATTATATTGCTTGAAGGAAGAATAAAACCTTATACTGGGATTATCTAGTGATGAGTTTGGTTTTTTGTTTTTGTTGTTGTTGTTGTTTTTAATGTTCCGGACACTTAACTATTAAGTTTTCTTATTTTCCTTAACCCTGATCCTAACCTCTGGTTATTTTGTTATTTCATTTTGTCACTTGAACTCCTGAAAGGTCAATGGAAGAAATTTAAGGGCATTAAGGTTTATATCACTGCATTTATGGATGAGAGTGGTGTGCAACAGATCACTTAGAAAACAGTTTATGTATAAACCCTATATAAAACAGTTTATATATAATCACTATATAAAACAGTTTATGTATAAACACTATATAAAACAGTTTATACATGACAACTATATAAAACAGTTTATGTATAAACACGATACAAAACATTTTATATATAAACAATATATAAAACAGTTTATGTGTAAACAATATATAAAACAGTTTATGTATAAACACTATACTCATTCATTCATTTGCATGTCCCTTGCGGAACTTTGCCTCCCAAACAGCACTCCTGTAGGCCTCTCGGTTGTGAGCAAGATGGCCTCATTGTATCTCCATTATTAGTTAGTAGTGATCCAAGATATTCAAAACTCTCCACTTCTTCCAATTTTTCCTCATTGATATATATTTCAGCTGCCTTGTTTGTTTTGTCAGTTGTCATCAATTTAGTTTTCTTTGCATTAAGATAGAGGTTTCGCTCTTCGCTGTTCTTACGGACTGACATAATTAGTTTTTCCATTCCATTTTGTGTTGTGGACAGTAACACTGTGTCATCAGCATATCTAATCTCTGGTATTTCATAACCTCCAATTGTTATGGCATCATAATATTCTTTGTCTACATCTTCTCTAACATTCCTCATTATATTTTCAGTATACAAGTTAAAGAAGTAGGGTGACAATACGCACCCCTGACGGACCCCTTGTTTTATGTCAAACCAAGTTGTTGTTTCACCATTTATTCTTTCTGCTGCTTGTTGGTCTAGATACAACAGTGATGTTAATTGTATCAAATATGTTGGAAATCCCATTTTGTCCATTATTTCCCAAAGTTTCTGGTGTTGTACACAATCAAATGCCTTTGAGTAGTCTATAAAGGATAAATATAGATTCATATTAAACTCTCTGCATTTCTCTATTATTAATCTTATATTGAATATATGATCTCTTGATCCTCTTCTTAAAATATAAACACTATATAAACAGCTTATATATAAACAATATATAAAACAATTTATGTATAAAACAATTGATGTACAAACATTACGTAAAACAGTTTATATATAAACACTACATAAAACAGTTCATGTATAAACACTATATAAAACAGTTTATGTATAAACACTATATAAAACAGTTTATGTATAAACACTATACAAAACAGGTTATGTATAAACACTATATAAAACAGTTTATGTATAAACACTATATAAAACAGTTTATGTATAAACACTATATAAAACAGTTTATGTATAAACACTATATAAAACAGTTTATGTATAAACACTATATAAAACAGTTTATGTATAAACACTATATAAAACAGTTTATGTATAAACACTATATAAAACAGTTTATGTATAAGCATTATATAAAACATTTTATGTATAAACACTATATAAAACAGTTTATGTATAAACACTATATAAAACAGTTTATGTATAAACACTATATAAAACAGTTTATGTATAAACACTATATGAAACAGTTTATGTATAAACACTATATAAAACAGTTTATGCATAAACACGACGTAAAACTGTCTATGTAGAAACACCGTACTTGTATGGTGTAATTCATGGATAAGAGTTTAGTCTGCGTTACATGAAATCAGGAATATAATCTTAATAAATTTGCTGAATGTTATACTGTAAACAAGAGTGGAGTGGGAGCTTAATTAATCAAAGACAATAAATGTACGCTATAATCACAGAAAACTAGATGGCGAAATGCAATATTTCTCCTTATCTATATATGTAAACATGGACGCAAAACTCTGGAGCTCCTGGAGCAATTTGAACCAAACTTGGTACATATGTGACTTACAATCTGGATAAAAGTAGTGTGTGTGGGGGGGGGGAGGTGGTGGGGGGGATAAGGCACCCCTATCACCCTAGGGGTGTGGTGGGAAGAAGGTGACATAACACCCACTAAATTCAAGGAGGAACAAAAGAATGGTCTAATGGAGATAATCGTGAAATAGAGCGGTGCTGGTCTAAGAGCAGCATTTGTAGCCCTCATTAGCTCTTTTTTGTTCTATACTAACAAACTGCTAACAATTTTACTAGAAAAACAACATACAACTATACATACGGTCCCGCATGTTGAATTGAGAACAACTTTTGCTGTTTAAACTAATATATAATATGCCATACTGCAAATCAGGCTTTGCCTTTGTGATCCTTTTAAATATGACAACCATCCCATTCCGCTTTATGAAATGTACCCCCATGGTCATATGAGGTTAAAAAAAACCAGTACAAAAAGTGGTTCACTATCAGCCCCCATCGGCATGGGGATGAGAAAGGGTGAAAATACAATGTCCAAAATGACTTCAAAATAGCTTTTTAAGTGCCCTGGTCTCTAATTATGAATTTAATCTAACTATACTTTAAAATCTGGCCAAACCGGTAGTTTGTGAGTGCTTCCTGGCATGTTACAAGCGTTGACAGGCTGTACCGCATGTTGAATTAAGACCATTGTTGTTTTACAAAATTTAAAAGTTTTAAAATTTTCTAAGCTTATAGGCCACTGCCCACTTGTGTTTTCATGTTTTCAGATTATTGTAGATTCTAGATAAATAATTTTGTGTAAAATTCTATTCATTTTTTATATACTGGATCCAGTACTTACTTGAGGAGTAAATGAGAAAATTTATTATCATTATTTTCCATTTCTTCTTCTCAATACTTAGCTCTTTTTTTGTGTGTGTTTGTTCTATACTAACAACCTACTAACAGTTTTATCACAGAAACAATATACAAATTTTCCTGTTTATATGTCATACTGCAAATCAGACTTTGCCTTTGTGATCCTTTTAAATATGACAACCATTCCATTCCACTTTATGAAATGTACCCCCTTGGTCATTTGAGGTAACCCCTCCCCCCCCCCCCGTACAAAAAGAGGTCTACGTTCAATACAGATTCATTGTCGCTTCAATGAAATGTAAGGCGATTACCCAAGTGCAATAACAGGGTAAAAAAATGAAACAAAAGCGTAGACAAGAAACTCCCGAGGAGAGGAATAGAGAAAACTTGCGACGCTACGGGAGAGAGTTGCTACATCTAGAGCTACAGAGACTGTACAACAGCGTGAGGTCCGACTAGAGGAAATGAAAGAGAGAATTGCTACATCTACCGTTTCAGAGACTGTACAACAGCGTGAAGTCCGACTAGAGGAAATGAAAGAGAGAACTGGTACATCTAGAGCTTCAGGGACTTACAACAGCGTGAGGTCCGACTAGAGGAAATGAAAGAGAGAATTGCTACATCTACCGTTTCAGAGACTGTACAACAGCGTGAAGTCCGACTAGAGGAAATGAAAGAGAGAGCTGGTACATCTAGAGCTTCAGAGAAAGTACAACAGCGTGAGGTCCGACTAGAGGAAATGAAAGAGAGAGCTGCTACATCTAGAGCTTCAGAGAAAGTACAACAACGTGAGACCCGAATACATGATAAGAGAGATAGAGCTACTATATCTGAAGCATCGGAGACAGTAAAATAATATTCTGTTCTGTGTGGTTTACTGAATACTAACGTGCGAATATGGCACTAGAAAAGATTATCTGTTGTGTTTAAAGGTCCAGGGGAACAACTATGAACAACAGTTAGTTACTCTCTCTCAGGATCAGATTAGACATACTGATTTGAGAGACTACGATTTGTGTTCTGTGATACACTCAGAGAACAATACACCCAAGCACGCTCCTTCTTCCACTGGACAACAGCAGGACATCTGGACTCCATATTTCAAGCTTACAATGCAACAGCAACTCAAACGTAGCAACAGTCAAGAGTGTAGTTCAAATTCAATAGACAACAAATTTATTGATGAGGAAGATGTGGATGATGGATATGACGATGGTAGGAAAAACTGCTGACATACAGCAATGACAAAAAGTGAAACATGAAAAACTTCCATGGCACGCAGCCCGTGCCATAAGGAAGAAACATTCTACCAGCAAGCAGTTACAAAAATGCAGTACTTACTAATGTCTGGAATGAATAACAAATTCCAGAATAACACTTCATCTTCCAGAATAATAAAACAGAAACAGTAACCTCTGGTCCTAGCAAGGACACTGCAACATAATTCCTGCATACTGTTATAAGGAAAACCTTGTCCTAAAAAGGACAACACAAGCGCTACTACACTCAACTAGGGCATGACTGAAATCGCTAAAAAACTACTACTGCCTTGCCTCTATCACACGATTCTCATACTCCGGATACAATTATCATAATAATAATATCCCCAAATAAGCTCCGAGTTCCTTTATATAACCCACATTTACTTCGCCATCCTTCCAGAACTTTCACTCTGTGTAATTCACATTCACGCAAAAAATAACTGTTCTGAACTTCATCAAAACACGAGATTCATAACTCATACCCTGAACTTTCGTACACTAAACTTTCGTTCCTAAAACAAATTAAAACTCTAAAACTAAATTTAGACAGTTAAGTCAACACAGACATTCCAATCGTCGACACTTAAGAAACTTTCCTTAAAGAAAACTCATAATAACCACGAGAAATTCCGCTACCTGCTAAAAATTACTAGAGTCAAGAAACTTTTCTCTCGGAATCCCGTGCAAAATAACATTACATGAATACAGACATGGGCAGGCTAAATCACGTGCTGAACTACGTGAACTATACAAGGGAAATAGTGCATTTAGTTCAGATCTAAGGGACTTAAACATGCATGACTCTACAATAATGTTTAATATTTCCCTTAGATCAGCAAAACAAAATCGTTCTAAAGTGATCTCATCTAACACCATGGTAAATACTGTTACAACAGTATAACAGTGTGAGGCCCGACTACAGGATAAGAGAGATAGAGCAACTACATATAGAGTTTCAGAGAATGTACATGAGGCCCGACTACAGGATAAGAGAGATATAAGTACTACATCTAGAGCTTCAGAGACTGTACAACAGCGTGAGGCGCCACTACTGCCTTGCCTCTATCACACGATTCTCATACTCCGGATACAATTATCATAATAATAATATCCCCAAATAAGCTCCGAGTTCCTTTATATAACCCACATTTACTTCGCCATCCTTCCAGAACTTTCACTCTGTGTAATTCACATTCACGCAAAAAATAACTGTTCTGAACTTCATCAAAACACGAGATTCATAACTTATACCCTGAACTTTCGTACACTAAACTTTCGTTCCTAAAACAAATTAAAACTCTAAAACTAAATTTAGACAGTTAAGTCAACACAGACATTCCAATCGTCGACACTTAAGAAACTTTCCTTAAAGAAAACTCATAATAACCACGAGAAATTCCGCTACCTGCTAAAAATTACTAGAGTCAAGAAACTTTTCTCTCGGAATCCCGTGCAAAATAACATTACATGAATACAGACATGGGCAGGCTAAATCACGTGCTGAACTACGTGAACTACACAAGGGAAATAGTGCATTTAGTTCAGATCTAAGGGACTTAAACATGCATGACTCTACAATAATGTTTAATATTTCCCTTAGAACAGCAAAAATAAATCGTTCTAAAGTGATCTCATCTAACACCATGGTAAATACTGTTACAACAGTATAACAGTGTGAGGCCCGACTACAGGATAAGAGAGATAGAGCAACTACATATAGAGTTTCAGAGAATGTACATGAGGCCCGACTACAGGATAAGAGAGATATAAGTACTACATCTAGAGCTTCAGAGACTGTACAACAGCGTGAGGCGCCACTACAGGATAGAGAGATAGAGCCAGACGATCATGGACTGGACTGCGCAACATTTTAGCTTAGCAATGGAAGGATTCCACTATGATCCACATAAAGACTACTCGCAGCATGCAAGTGTTACCATCGGAAAAATTGAAATGGTTTGTAGTGACTGTCAAGCCAAAAGGTTAACATTAGCAGAGCCTCCTGATGTTTGGTGCAACAATGGGGAAGTGCAACTCTGTCAACTGGTACCACCACCACATGAACTTTTGACTTACACATCAGGAGATACTCAGAGTCAAAGCATTTTCTGAGCAACACCAGAAAATACAATTCATGTTTCCAAATGACAACGTTCAGCGCCACATCAGTTGTTGAACAGCCCGGAGTTTCATCAACATTCACGATGCAACGGCAGATTTACCGTAGGGCGGGATCGCTGCTTCCGCTGCCAGATCAACCTCCAATATTTCTACAACTATATTTTATTGGAAACGAACAAGTGGAAGCTGACCAGTGATGCGCCTACATCTCAGGAACACGACATCATATTGTGTTAAATTTACAAACGATGTTTTATAAGCACAATGATCTTATTAAACGTTTAAAGCAACATTGGTATGCCAACGGGTGAATATAAAGTAATCATAAGAACAGACCGAAGACCAGCAGGCGAACACGAGCGACGCTTCAATGCTCCTCGGGTAGATGAAGTCTCTGTGGTTATATCAGGCCATGAGGTTGATCACCGGGATATCGTACTTCAACGACGAGGTGAGTCATTGCAGCGCATTTCAGAAACACATCGATCTTATGATGGTCTACAGTACCCAGTGATATTCCCCCGTTGTGAAGATTGATATCATTTTAATATGAGGCAGGTCAACCCAACAACAGGTAAAACAACTGGCAAGAAAGTTTCAGTCATGGATTTCTATACAAAAAGATTGATGGTTCGAGGTACTGAACAGAACCACATATTAAACTACGGGCAATTGTTTCATCAATTCATCGTTGATATGTACGCGAAAATCGAGAGTGAGCGTCTTCTTTACATTCGTCTAAATCAACGTAAACTGAGAGTTGAGGAATATATTCACCTAAGAGATGCTGTGGCAAATGATTGGAACGCTGAAAACCTCGGTGCCTTAGTCATACTATCAGCTACGTTTACAGGCAGTCCCAGACACATGCACGAATACAGGCAGGATGCTCTGACGTATGTGAGGACACACGGGAGACCAGACTTATTTATCACCTTCACCTGCAGTCCGGCTTGGACAGAGATCAAGGGATGCTTACCAATGGTCAATTACCTAGTGAGCGCCACGACTTGATTGCGAGAGTATTTAAACATAATTAGTTGAAACTAACTGACATTATAACAAAGGGCTATGTCTTTGGAGTGCCAAGATGCTGGATGTACACGATTGAATGGCAAAAGCGAAGACTGCCACACTCCCACAATTTAATCTGGGTGGCAGATAAAATTCAGCCCACGCAAATCGATGACGTTATAGCTGAGTTGTCTGACCCAACACAAGATCCTGAACTTTTTGCAGTGGTAACGAAGAACATGATCCACAGACCATATAGAGATCTCAATCCCAGCTCTCCGTGTGTGAAGGACGGAAAGTGTGGCAAGAAATACCCAATAAAGTTGACTACTGAGACACAGACCGGGCATGACGGTTATTCTCTATATAGACGGCGAGCTCCAGAAGATGGAGGGTTCACGGCGAAACTAAAGATACGAAGCAACACAGAAATAGAAAAAAATCGACAATAGGTGGGTTGTGCCATTTTTGCCGCTGCTGTCAAAAATGTTTTAGTCACACATCAACGTGGAGTACTGTAACAGTGTGAAATCGATTAAATATATGCGTAAGTATATTAACAAAGGTAGTGATATGTCTCTTTTCGGCATAACCAACGACAAACATACGATGAAGTGATGCGTTATCAGTTGGGAAGGTACATTAGCAGCAGCGAGGCAGTTTGGAGAATCCTAGGATTTGCGATTCAAGAAAGACACCCTACTGTTGTTCACCTCGGCGTCCATTTAGAAAATGGTCAGAGAGTTTATTTCACAACAAATACAAGTGGTTGATCAGCCGCCAAACACAACCTTAACAGCATTCTTTCAACTGTGTCGGCAGGATCCTTTCGCAAGAACTTTGTTGCATCCCGAGATACAGAGATATTACACATGGAATGCATCGAGGAAAGTTTTCTGTAGAAGAAAAGTTGCCAGCCCTCCCTGGAAATGATGCAGTCGCGAGTGACGCCCTGGGCCGAGTGTACACAGTTCACCCCAAAAACGCCGAATGCTATTTCCTTAGGATGCTTCTTCACTCACTTCGAGGATCAAGATCTTCGGCGGAGCTAAGAACAGTAAACGGTGAGGTATGCCAGACATTTAGAGAGGCCTGTCAGAAGTTGGGTTTACTGGAAGGAGACCAGCACTGGGATGACACATTGAGAGAAGCCGAATTGATCTCCCTCTCAGAGCACTTCAGAAACCTGTTTGCTATAATAATGACTGCATGCAGTCCATTTAATCCAAACACTCTATTGGAAAAATATAAGGAGGCCCTACGCGAGGGAAAATCCGACATTAGAAATTACGTTTGGTCCTGACATTCTCAATAAGGCTTTGATTATTTTTGATGACAAATATGTGGACATGATCAATAAAACATTACTGCAACTCGGCCTGACTGCACAAGTATGAGACGGACAAGACGTACTTCACACAGGTTACATACGAGAAAAGAACTACAACGTAGAAGAGCTGAGTGCACACGTCTCGGACAAGAAGCCGCTTCTAAATCAAGATCAGAAAAAAGCATACCAACTTATCATGGATCAGGTAGCGAAACAACAAGGTGGTATCATTTTTCTTGATGCTTCTGGGGGCGCAAGGAAAACATTTTTAACTAATTTAATTCTGGGAGAAATCAGAGGCCAAAGGTGAAGTTGCTCTCGCCATCGCCTCATCAGGAATTACGGCGACACTAATGGAAGGAGGGAGGACAGCCTGGACTTAAGTTGCCACTTGACATCGTCAGGCAGGAAAATCCTACCTGCAACATACGCAAGGCAAGTGGTCGGGCTCTGGTGCTCAAGACATGTAAATTAATCGTATGGGATGAGTGAAGAAAGCTCTCGAGTCCCTTGACGTCAACCTGAGAGATCTGAGAGGAAACGACAACTTGATGGGAGGAGCTCTGGTACTCTGCTTCAAACTCTGCCCGTCATCCTAAAGTCAACGCTGACAGATGAAATCCACGCATGTTTAAAACATTCATTTTTGTTGAGACATGTGCGAAAGATAACTTTAAAAGAAAATATGAGAGTACATCCGGGGGATGAGAGTGCTCAAATTTTCTCAGACAAACTACAGGAGATCGGAGAAGGCAGATTAGCAGTCGAGTCTTCTGGTAAGATAAAATTGCCATCTGAATTTATAATCTGGTGTTGTCCGTCACAGAGATTATAGATGCAGTCTATCCGGCTGTTTTCCAAAACTATCACAATTTGAACTGGCTGCGAGAGAGGGCCATTCTTGCTGCTAAAAGTTAAGATGTATACGAAATAACCAATCATATACTTGCCGTTACCAGGCGAAGTCACTGAACACAAGTCTATCGATACCGTAGTAGACGCCGATGAGGTCGTCAGTTTCACACCAGAGTTCCTGAACTCACTTGATCCGGCTGTATTGCCACTACATCGTCTTTTACTTAAAGTGGGATCTCCAATTATTTTACTACGGAACCTCGACCCGCCAAACCTTTGCAACACCACAAGGCTGTATGTAAAGAAGATGCTGGGCAATGTAATTGAAGCGACTATCTTAACAGGAAAGGGAGAGGGTGAAGCAGTTTTTATCCCACGGATACCACTCATTCCAACGGATCTCCCTTTTAACTTTGAGAGATTGCAGTTTCCAGTGAAATTAGACTCTTTTGAAAACAAATGCCTAAGGAAAATACTCGGCATCAAGTGGAACGAATTCAAGAACAATACAGAGATAAGACAGATGACTGAACAACAACCAGTCTCATGGGTGATCAGGAAAATGAGATGGACATATGTTGGTCACTTGATGAGAAGAAATGATCAGAGAATACCAAAACAAGCTATTAAGTGGAACACAACAGGCAAAAGAAAAAGAGACAGGCCGCGTGAAACTCTGAAGAGGACATTGTTAAGAGAGGCCAAATTAACAGGCATAAAATCCCTCGATGAGGTTGAAAGACTCGCCGAAGACAGGAAAAATTGGCCAACTATTTTGCGAGCCCTATGTGACGTTTAACGGCACGGGAAGGATATGAGATATAAGATATAAGATTTTCCAGTGAGACTTGCGGTATAAGATATAAGATTTTCCAGTGAGACTTGCGGTCTCGATCACCCAAGAATTTATTTATTCTTGCTCCTGGAGGCGAAACTAAAAATTTTTGTTTATAATCAAGTTTCTAATTAAATTAATAATATAATGAATTTGTAAAAGACTTTCCTCTATACTTTGTATACTATACTTATAACTGTAAATAAAATTACTTCGATATTACACTATAGATAGAATTCATTCCTTTTCCTGTCTAATAGACGATTGGGATAAATAAATCACCAGGCAAAGCCGGGTAATCAACTAGTGTACATATAAATTATGTGTGTGAGAGAGACAGAGAGAAGGGTGAGAGAGAGAAAAGAGAAGGACACAGAGAGGGAGAGAGAGAAGAGAAAAAGAAAAAAAGAGAGAAAAAATGAGAGAAAGAGAGAGAGAGAGAAAAGAAAGAGAGAGAAAGAGAGAGAAAAGAGAGAGACAGAGGGAGAAGAGAGAAAGCAATAAAGAGAAAAAGGGAGAGCGAGAGAGGCAGAGAACTGAAAGACCACACCTGCTCTAGATAAAATTTGGTAACATTAACATACGAGATTTACGCTGATGATGAAATCTTGTAACATCGATATGGTTTCTTGGTGAAAATCTAGTAACATCAGTAAAACATCTCTGTAAAATTCTAGCAATATTAACAAACAATACTGATGGAAATCTTGTAATAGGATCGAACAATGCTGATGTATTGTACACGTAACATTCATTTGATGAAGTCTTGTAACAGGATCATACATTATTGATGCATTGTAACATCAGCATACAATATTGATGGAAGTCTTTAACAACAGCGTAAAATTTTGATGGAAGTCTTGTAACATTAACGCACAATATTCATGACATACCATCTAAAATTGTCAACATCATTAAGGACTTATACAATGGATATGGTTGTGCAGTCAAGACAGAAGAATGGATGAGTGAATGGTTCCAGATTGAAACAGGCGTGAAACAAGGATGTATACTGTCTCCTTTACTTTTTGGGATTACAATAGACTTCATAATGACAAAATGCTGCACAGGTAACACAGGTATTGACTGGGTACATGGGACCCAACTAGAAGATCTTGATTTTGCTGATGACATAACTCTTATCAGTAATAATGTGAATTCCATGCAAGAAAAAACAGATAGCCTATCTTCACTGGCTAGCAAAATAGGACTTGAAATTAACAAGGACAAAACAAAAATAATGAAAATTCCCATCAATCAAAATGGAAAAATACACATAGAAGGGACAGATATTGAAGAAGTCAATCAATTTGCATACCTTGGCAGCTACATAGACCAGGATGGTGACACTAGAAAGGAAGTTAGGATCAGAATTGCAAAAGCAGCATCAATCTTCAAGAATCTTGAGAACATATGGAATTCAAAAGTTATAAGCACAAAAACCAAGTTAAGACTATTCAATTCAAATGTAATATCCACCCTCATTTATGCATGCGAAAGCTGGAAAACAACTAAAGAAATAGAAAAGAAATTAGACTCTTTTGAAAACAAATGCCTAAGGAAAATACTCGGCATCAAGTGGAATGAATTCAAGAACAATGCAGAGATAAGACAGATGACTGATCAACAACCAGTCTCACGGGTGATCAGGAAAAGGAGATGGACATATGTTGGTCACTTGATGAGAAGAAATGATCAGAGAATCCCAAAACAAGCTATCAAGTGGAACACAACAGGCCGAAGAAAAAGGGGCAGACCGCGTGAAACTCTGAAGAGGACATTATTAAGAGAGGCCAAGTTAACAGGCATAAAATCCTTTGATGAGGTTGAAAGACTCGCCGAAGACAGGAAAAATTGGCGAACTACTTTGCGAGCCCTATGTGACGTCTAACGGCACGGGAAGGATATAAGATATAAGATAAGATAAGATAAGATAAAATTCATGACAATATTGTCACATCAAATTATAACACTGATGAAAATCTTCTACTACTGAAGCACATATCGGATGTAGCTTTAATGCAAACACTGTCGAGATCAGCACCATCTAGCGTGTAGTTAGATTCAAGGATGAGCTCCTTACTTTCTCCAGCTCCAGCGGGTAAGAGGCTGCGCCCCTTACCTTCTCCAGCTCCAATAGGTCAGAGGCTGGGCCCCTAACCTTCTCCAGCTCCGACATGTCAGAGACTGGACCCTTAACATTCTCCAGCTCCGACATGTCAGAGACTGGACCCCTAATATTCTCCAGCTCCGACATGTCAGAGACTGGACCCCTAATATTCTCCAGCTCCGACATGTCAGAGACTGGACCCCTAATATTCTCCAGCTCCGACATGTCAGAGACTGGACCCCTAATATTCTCCAGCTCCGACATGTCAAAGACTGGACCCCTAATATTCTCCAGCTCCGACTGGACCCCTAATATTCTCCAGCTCCGACATGTCAGAGGTTGGACTCCTTTACCTTCTCCAGCTTCGACATGTCAGAGGTTGGACTCTTTACCTTCTCTAGCTCTAACATGTCAGAGGTTGGACTCCTAATATTCTCCAGCTTCGACATGTCAGAGGTTGGACTCCTTACCTTCTCTAACATGCCAAAGGCTGGACTCATTACCTTCTCCAGCTCTAACATGTCAGAGGTTGGACTCTTACCTTCTCCAGCTCTAACATGCCAGAGGCTCGGCTCCTTACCTTCTCCAGGTCTAACATGCCAGAGGCTCGGCTCCTTACCTTCTCCAGCTCTAGTAGGTCAGAAGTATGGAATTCAACCCTGATACTTTACCATGAGATACAAACGCACTAATCAGTTCTCTCTATAACAGCTCTTTTAAAACTCTACAAGCGTAGTATAAATTCTCCTGATAGGCTCCACTACCAAACAGAATGCTTTAAGATCTGTAACAACAAAATCATATAAGTACTCATACTGAAGGATAGCAAATGGAAAGGAGGTCAATGGCTCAGAGTTACTAGGGAACGGTACAAGAAACGTGAGTGGAAAAAAGTAGAAAAGAAAGAAAGAAAGAAAGAAAGAAAGAAAAGAAAAATAATAATTAATAAACTTACTAAAGAAATGACACGACTGTGTTTTGTTAAGAAATCTTTGACTCCACCACAATTTCCTGGTCGTTTTGGTCATTTATTAAGCTGAGGGAGATATCACATAGAGTAAACAAAGTGAGCGGCACTGATTGCTCCTTTGAAGGGCTTGCTTTGACCACCTGGGCTAGGAGCTGGGTGTCCTTGAAAATGTCAATAGTGTTTTGACAAACACGGAAGGTACCAACGTTGGGTTCATAAAAGCACAACCTTGTCCTCGTGTTGAATATAATTATTCCCGATTGGACTATTCTGATTGGTCCGGATCGGACTGAAGGTGGGGACTTCTGATTGGTCTTGACCAATAGATACCCGTTTTGTCTTGTGTAAGGGGGGGGGGGGGGGGACTAGAACATACATTAGTGTCTTCTATTTCTACTGCTAGAGTTTATTCAAGAAGCAGAGACATATACATTCAGACAACGATATACCTGCAGTTTTGTTCATTCTGAGCGTTTCAAGTTTGAATTCTCTTCGAGATTTGGATCATTTGCTTTTCTGAAGAGATTTACGTACGAGATATTATTATTTATGTAATAAAGACTTCAGTTGAGATATACGTCAGATCTACTGTGAAATAACAAGATATATAAACGTATATAGTTCAAGTTCTACTGTGAAACAACAAGCTATATATAATCCAAGATCTACTGCCTGGTTTCTTTGAAGACATGGAGTTTCAAGTGACATGTCCCAATGCTCAGACCAGCTGCCACTGGTGTGGAAGCCTTCATGAACTTGAGGTAAGATTTGTTGTTTTTGGTAACAGATAAACATATCTTCAAATTAACCCTTACAATTTAGCACTCAAAAACAAAACCATCATCATCATTTTCTTGTGCCATCTCGACTGGAAAGCTTGTCCCTTCTTTTTAGCATTTGGCTAAGCTCTTCTTGTTCACGTGGTGTGTTCTTCTTTTAACGTCTTAACCTTTCAATCATTATTCCTGTAGCCTGGATAAATAATCCGTCTCTTCATTCGGGTAAATTTATTATCTTTATAATTTTTATATTCTTAATAACTTCTCTTTCCATTATATTTTCAGTATACAAGTTAAATAAGTAGGGTGACAATATGCACCCCTGTGTTATGTCAAACCAAGTTGTTGTTTCACCATTTATTCTTAATGCTGCTTGTTGGTCTAGATACAGCAGTGATGTTAATTGTATCAAATGTGTTGGAAATCCCATTTTTTTCATTATTTCCTAAAGTTTCTGGTGTTGTACACAATCAAATGCCTTTGAGTAGTCTATAAAGGATAAATATAGATTCACATTAAACTCTCTGCATTTCTCTATTACTAATCTTAGATTGAATATATGATCTCTTGATCCTCTTCCTTGCCTGAAACCAGCTTGGACCATATTGACTTCTTCTTCTATTTTCTTTCGAAGTCTACCCATTATGATTTTTAACAGAATTTTACTGGCATGACTAATCAGGGCAACAGTTCTGTAGTTTGTGCATAATTTCAGGTTACCCTTTTTTTGGCAGTGATATGAATACAGTTCTTTTCCATTGTTTTGGCCAAATACCTGAATGCCATATCTTTTTACGTAGTGCATGATAGATTGTTGCACATTCCTTTCCTCCTGCTTTAATAAGTTCATCTTTTATCTCATCACATCCTGGTGATTTACCATTTTTCAGATTCTTTATTGCCCATCTATTGTCGGTTTGAGTTCTTTCTCCTCCAATAATAATTCGCACTGTTGATTTCTGCTTTCACAGTCAACTGTTTCATACATTCTTTTGCAATATTCCTTCCATCTTCTAGTTTGTATTATGCGTCATTTATCTCCAGTGCATCTACAATTTATGGAAACTAATAGTTTAGTCTTTCACCAAAGATGCGATGACAGACACACCGAGAAAACATAACATCGATGTCTGAAACTACCTGCTACTCTAATGGGACAAGCTGACAGATAAGAATAAGACTCCTTATGACAAATTTTAGTCGAACGAAAGACAAGAAAACGAGATTTTATTATAAAATATCTTGGCCTGGCTTAAGATAAAGGACAGTTTTGAATGGCGACATGATAAAAGGCAATAGCAACTCTTTTAGACGTCAAATGTGTTAGGATTTCCTGGAGGAGTACCATCTAAGTTATTTTGTTTCTGGTACATAAAGATTATAAAAGAGATACGCAGAACAAACATTGATCGACTGAGTGTCGAGTTTTTGTTAAATTTTGTGCAAGCGATATATTCTTTTTAAACTGTTTTATTTTCCTCATTTCGTTACAATTTTCTAGTCTATGTCAGTGTTGTTTTCTTTAGTTTTGTGCTATATTCTGTATGATATTTTTCTTCTTTCGTCCATGCACCATAGGTTTGAGCACAGTCCCGTTTATTATAGCTGGTTTTACGTGAAAAGCTGTTTATACCCCTCATGATACATTGTTATCATGGGAATAGTGTATGATCATGTGCTTCGTCTTCTCTCTCTCTCTCTCTCTCTCTCTCTCTTTCTCTCTCTCTCTTATACTTGTATTTAATCGAATGTGTGGAAAGAATAAAAGATGGAGTGAAGGGCAGAATGTAAGACAGGCCTGTGTGGCCAATTCTTTACACTTTAAAAATAAAGATCATTCATTCATTCATTTTCTCTCTCTCTCTCTCTCGCTCTATTTCTCTCTATCTCTCTCTCTCTCTCTCTCTCTCTCTATCTCAACCTTAAATGCCCAAGGGACATGGAGCTTCGCAAGGGTTTTCCATAAACGCCTGTCCTTTGCCTTTTTTCCCGCTCTTTCCAAGGTGAGCCTTCTATTGCTCAACATCCTCTTTTGTTCATCTCTATGTCTCCTTCGCTCTACCCTTACTTCTGTTCCCCTATGGTTCCCATCTTGGTGCTGGTTTGTGCTTCGTCTTACATGCAGTCATTCTCTGATCCCAGAAGCTGCTTTCCTAAGATAAATCTCTCTGACATCCATTTTAACACTTAGGTTGTCCACGACGTGATGACAAAGTTTTCAGCTTTGGCAAAAGAAATCATTTCTTTATAATGTTTTTTCCTATTATTACTTTCTTTCTTTCTTTCTTTCTTCTTGCAAAATCATTTAATTTTTTCCTGCGTTCTTCACTCAGACGTCGGCAACCAGTCTGTCTCACAAATACGGAAGTTCGTCTAAGGTTTTCAACATCAGCGTAAAACTTCTCTCGTAAGTAGCTGGGGTCTGGCCATGTCCTTTGCCTGAGTGAGCTGTGTAACACCCAGATTGCCTACAGCGTGATGACAGAGTGTGTCTCCAAATCGCAGTTTTATCAACAGAAGTTGTGTAGTTATATTACCACCAATATACTGTGCTCATAACAAAAATCATGTAATGAGAAACCATATTGTCCTCATCAGTGTAAATTATTCTCCATACGATCACATAATCCTTCACAAATTAACACGTGAACAACTTGTTATACTTTATGAACGTCTTATGTAAAATGCAACTTCTGATGATGTATTTAACTCTTTATTGACTACTTTATATTTCATCGTTTCAGACACATCTACAAGACTGTGAGATGGAAGAGGTCAGACCAACACGTTCTAAGCTGCGTCGGTTATGTTAATATTGCAACGTGTAATAAAAAACGTTTGTAATTTTTCTGTCAAATCAGTGCATATAATAAATTTGTAAATATAGTTTTTTTGTATTTTATGTACTTTTAGTGGAAACAGTACATGACATTAAATGTTGTTGTGTTTGTGCAATAAATGCTTTGAGTTTTGACATAACATTTCTCTTTCATAGTCTCACTATTTGCCTCTGTGTAGATGTGAACTCTGTAATAGTATCCCTTAAAGATTGTGAGATGATTAGGTAGAAAACATTAAGGTTGTCCCCTTACCTTCTCCAGCTCCACCAGGTCAGAGGTTGGGCTCCTTACCTTCTCCAGCTCCACCAGGTCAGATGCTGGGCTTCTTACCTTCTCCAGCTCCACCAGGTCAAAGGTTGAATTCCTTACCTTCTCCAGTTCCACCAGGTCAGAGGTTGGGCTCCTTACTTCTCCACCTCCACCAGGTCAGAGGTTGGGCTCATTACCTTCTCCAGCTCCACCAGGTCAGACCCTGGGCCCCTTACCTTCTTCAGCTCCAAGAGGTCCGAGTTTGGGTTCCTTACTTTCTGCAGCTATATATTGGAATGTGTAGTCACTTCTGTTTGCAATTTTAAAAATCAGTGATATATAAGAAATTCGTCAATGTAAATCCTTTGTAGTTTCATGTGTTTTAGTGGAAATAGAAAATGACATTAAATTTTGTTGTATTTGTACAATAAATGCTTTGAGTTTAATCATAAAATTCACTAGATTTTTTATATTATTTATAAGTATTTATTTGTGTTTCATAATCTCAGTGTTTATCTCTTGTGTAAATGTGAAGTATAAGGCAGTATCCTTTGAAAATGGTGAGATGATTAAGGTTGAAGACATTAAGGCTGGGCCCCTTACCTTCTCCAGCTTAAATAGGACAGAAGGTGCGCCTTTAACTTCTCCAGCTCCGACACGTCAGAAGTCGTGGCCCTTACCTTCTCCAGCTCCGACACGTCAGAAGTCGTGGCCCTTATCTTCTCCAGCTCCGACACGTCAGAAGTCGTGGCCCTTACCTTCTCCAGCTCCGACATGTCACAGGCTCGGTCTTATACATTCTCCAGCTTCAACACGCCAGAGGCTGGACCCTTTACTTTCTCCAGCTCCAATAGGTCTCAGGCTGGGCCCCTTACCTTCTCCAACTCCAACATGTCAGAGGCCGAGCTATTTACCCTCTACAGCTCATACAGGACAGAGGCTACGTCCTTACTTTCTCCAGCTGCGACAGATCAGAAGCTAGGCCCCTTACCTTCTCCAACTCCTACAGGTCAGATGCTGGGATCCTTACCTTCTCCAACTCCAATAGGTCAGAGGTCTGAGTTGAGTGGAATTCAACCCTGATACTTTGACATGAGATACAAGCGCATTAATCATTTCGGTCTATAACAGCCTTTTTTTTTAAAAATCAGGAACCAGGGTATAAATTCTCCCGACTGTCTAAACCACCAAAGAGAATGCTGTAGTATATTTAAAATCTGTAACAACAAAATCATATAAGTACTGATAATGAACGATAGAAAATGAAAGAAGGTCAACGGTCCAGAGTTACTAGTTAACGATACACGAAACACGAGTGGAAGAAAAGTAAATAAATCATTTTCAATAAAGAAAGAAAGAAGGTAATAGGGAAAGAAAGAAATAAGGAAAGAAAGAAAGAAAGAAGAAAAAAGAAAGAAAGAAAGAAGGAAAGAAAAAGGCTCGGTCCTTTACATTCTACAACTTCAACACGCCAAAGTGGACCCCTTACTTTCTCCAGGTCCAATAGGTCAGAGTCTGGGCCACTTACCTTCTATAACTATAAAGAAAGAAAGAAAAAAGGGAACAAATTAAGAAAGAAAGAAACAGATAAAGAAACACTTAAGAAAGAAAGAAACAAGGAAAGAAAGAAACAAGGAAAGAAAGAAAGAAATGCTTCTTATTACAAAAATACATTATACATGATTTTGAACTCTTAAAACTTCAACTAAAAGGGAAAAAAGTGTCCTCAGTTTACGATAAAATGAACAACTTATTAAAAGAGATTTAAATTTTACATTTTTCTTCCTCAAAAGCTCATTATAAAAGCAAACATTCTCACCAAAAAGGGGGAACATGACACGGCGGTGTTTTAATAAGAAATCTTTGACTTGACCGCAACTTCCTTGTCGTGTCGGTCATTTAGTGATAAGCTGAGGGAGATATCATCTAGAGTAAACAAAGTGACCGGCAGTGATTGCTCTTTTGAAGAGCTTGCTTTGGCCACCTGGGCTACGACCTTTGTGTCCTTGAAAATGTCAATGGTGTTTTGACAAACACAGCAGGCACCAACGTTGGGTTCATATAAGCACCGCCTTGTCCTGATTGTACTATTCTAATTGGTCCGGATCGGACTGGAGGTGGAGACTACTGATTGGTCTGGGCCAATACTACCCGTTTTATCTTTTGCAGGGGCTAGAGTATAAATTAGCGTCTTCTGTTTCTACTGCTGGACTTTATTCAAGAAGCAGGGACATATACATTCAGACAACGATACAGCAGCCGTTTTATTCATTCTGAGCGTTTCAAGTTTGAATTCTCTTCGATAGTTGGATCATTTACTTTTTTGAAGAGCATTTACGTACAAGATATTAGCACAGACTTCAGTTGAGATATACGTCAGATCTTCTGTGAAACAGCAAGATATATAAACGTATATAATCCAAGATCTACTGACTGGTTTCTTTAAAGACATGGAGTTTCACGTGACATGCCCCAATGCTCAGAGCAGCTGCCACTGGTGTGGAAGCCTTCATGAACTTGAGGTAAGTTTTGTTGTTTTTGCTAACAGATAAGCATAATTTCAAACTAACTCTTACAATTTTTTACTCAAAACAAACCCATCATCATCATTTTCTTGTGCCATCTCGACTGGAAAGCTTGCCTCTTCTTTTTACCATTTGCTTAAGCTCTACCTGTTCATGTCTCTTGTAGACCACCCACGTGGTGTGTTCTTTATTTAACTTCTTTAACCTTAACGTCTATCATTATTCTGTAGTCAGGATAAATAATCTCTCTCTTCAATTCGGAGAAATTTATAATAATTTGTATATTCTTAATTATTTCTGTTTCCAATGTGTTTTTTACGCGAAGAAATTGAGTTTAGCTGTGTCGAACTTCAAGAATGTTGTTGTTCTAAATCAAGTTTAACTACTTTCAATAATGTTGTTGTTCTAAGTCAAGTTTAACTACTTTCAATAATGTTGTTGTTCTAAGTCAAGTTTAACTACTTTCAATAATGTTGTTGTTCTAGAACTGCGAACATGATGTTCTTTGTACCCAATGTCGTGTTAGTAGTGAGTACATGTAATGTGTCGGATGGGGTGTGGATTACGGAACGGCTATAATTGGAAATACGGAGTGAAACTACAAATATGAGAAACAGCGAAATGATTCTATAACGGACTCCTCTGCCACATGCCGCGGAAACCATCCAAGAGTGTGTTTACTAATAGTTCCCATCAAATCTTGATTCTTTCCGATGCGTTGTCTACCACACAGTTCAGATTTCCTACCAGCTCCCTTCATTTGTCCCAGCTCCATTCCACTGCCACCGACATACCCTCAGTTTCTACTCGCCTGCTTGATGTGCTCACTTCACATGCCCCCCGAACCCTGTGCCACTACTCTTCCATGGCGGTAGACAGAAAACACCAACAACTTCTGCTGTTCTGAATCACTGAGCTATCTGTATATATTACCTTATCGGAAGACCCACAGTGATGCTGGATGAGATGTTGAACACAAAATTCAACTGCCCCTTGTGCCCAGTCTTTACATTCGTGGCCCCTCTCTACAACAATCTTGTTAGTCCAGATATTATTGTATCCTCAGCCTCAGACATTCACCTCGTGGCCTGCCCTTTATCACCCCAGTTCCTTGTAGAGAGAATGGTCCTTCATGACATCAGCCCTGTCGTATGCCTTTACCAGAACATACTTGTGTTTTGACTTCACACTCAGCATATCAAGCATAAAGCGCATGGCCGTTACAGGAGTATTTCTGATGCAACCCAAGACCGCTCTCTTTAAAAACAGGGTCTTGGCCAGCTAAGGTTCATTAAACCTTCATCGATAAACTACAATATTTTAACCCGTCCAATGACTTTCACTGAAAATGTGCACATTTTTTGCATGCGAAGTAATGAAATTTTAAACTGTACATATACTTTGTCGGCCTGGGAGTGGGTTGTTACGGCGGCTATCATTTCAATTCTTTAGTGCAGCTAAAAAGCAAGGTTGTGGATGAATGTCAGCCACTGGAAGTCCCCAGCCCGACTGCAGACCTCCTGGAACCTAAACACAAGATGCAAATAGGCAGCTGGAATGTAAGAACACTAAACTAGACTGGAAAACTAGCACAAACCATCAAGGAAATGCACAGATACAAACTAGACATACTAGGAATACAAGAAGCAAGATGGACAGGACAAGGCAGAAGGAAATTAACAACACAGCACACAGAAGATACAATAATATGGTCAGGTAAAGAAGATCTTCATGAAGGAGGAGTAGCATTGATTATAACAAAAGAAGCATCAAGAGCATTGCTGAAATGGACCCCAATAAATGAGAGATTATTATATGCACGGTTCAACTCAAGATTCACGAAGCTGTCTATTATAGTTTGTTATGCACCAAAAGAAGCAGCTGAAGAGGAATTAAAAGAGGATTTTTACAACAGCCTCCAAGCCACAGTAGAAACAATACCCAAGCATGATATGCTACTCATCTTGGGCGACTTCAATGCAAAAGTAGGTGAAGGAAATGAAGATAGAAGAAGAATCATGGGAAGAGAAGGAATCGGAGAAATAAATGAAAATGGAGAAAGGCTGTGCAGTTTCTGTGAAGAAAACATGATGACCATTGGAGGGACAATTTTCCAACACAAAAACATCCATAAGGTGACTTGGATTTCACCAGATAAAACCACAGAAAACCAAATCGATCACATACTAATAAATAACAAGTGGAAATGGTAACTACAATATGTGCGAGCAAGGAAAGGAGCAGATGTAGGAAGTGATCACAACCTGCTGATAGCAAAAATAAAACTAAAATTAAGGAAAGCCAAAATCGGAGAACACAGAAAGATACATTTTGATACAAGAAAACTGAAAGACCAGCAAACAAGGAATGAATTCTCAATAGTACTTAAGAACCGCTTCAGTGTCCTACAAGACGAAGCAGAAATGTTCATATTAGAGTTCAATAAAACACTACAGGAAACAGCAAAAGAGGTGCTGGGATATCGAAAAAGGAGAAAAGAGGCATGGATAAGCGAGACCACATGAGAAAAGATAGAGCAAAGAAAAGAAATAAAAAAAAAATTACTGAACACCAAATCACAACGGCTTAAAGAATGAGTTTTAAGTAATTATGCACAAAAAGACAAAGAAGTGAAGGAATCATGCCGTCAAGATAAACGTCAATATTATGACAACTTAGCAGAAACAGCAGAGAAAGCAGCATATACAAATGACATGAAAACCATATATAAAATCACAAAGCAGATGACAGGTAACTTCAACACAAGATGTGAAAGTGCAGTAAGAACACAAAATGGACAACTGATCAGTGGAGAAAGAGAAAAAATTGAAAGATGGAGAGAACACTTTTAACACCCTACTAAACAGAACACAAGCATCACAAACAATAGACATACCTGAAGCAAAAACAGAACTAAACACCAATACAGGACCAATAACAATAAATGAAGTAAAGGAGGCGATAAAGAAGCTAAAATCAGACGGGGCACCAGGTGAAGATGATGTGACTGCTGAGATGTTGAAAGCAGAAGAAACAGAAACACCAAAACAACTTTGCCGGATATTACAACAAATTTGGGATCTAGAAAAAGCCCCAGAGGAGTGGTAGAACAGGCAAATGAGTGGCATAGCACAACATATGCATTATTCATAGATTTTGAGAAAGCCTTTGACAGTGTCAACAGAGATGCACTGTGGAAAATCCTAAGATGGCATGGCCTCCCCCATAAGATAGTGAATGTAATCAAAGCCCTATACGAGGGTTTTCAGTGCAAAGTTATCTGTGGAGAACATACCTCCAGCAGCTTTAGGATACAAACAGGAGTGAAACAGGGATGTGTACTATCACCAACATTATTTATCTTGGCAGTAGACTGGTTAATGAAGGAGGCAACATCAGACAAACGCAGAGGATTAACAATTGACCCTTGACACAGTGCTGGAAGACCTTGACTTTTCTGACGACATTTGTCTATTATCAAGCAGTCACAAAGATATGCAAGAGAAAATAAACAAGTTAACTCAGAATGCAAATAACATAGGACTAAAGATCAACGTAGGAAAGACAAAGTTACTGAAACAAAATGTGAACAACAGAAATGTACTCAGAGTAGATAACAAATTAGTGGAGGAGGTCAACGAATTTGTATACCTTGGCAGCAGAGTAGTAGAAAATGGAGACAGCACAGAGGACATCAACAGCAGACTTACTAGAGCAAACCAGGCTTTTGCAATGCTGCAGACTATATGGAAATAAAAAAAAACTAAGCATAAATATGAAAATCAGGATATTTAAGAGTAATGTTCTAAGTGTACTACTCTATGGAAGTGAATGCTGGAAAATCACCAAAGCCATAGAAAACAAGTTAAATTCTTTTCAGACTAAATGTTTACGAAGAATTAGAAAAATATTTTGGCCAAACACCATAAGAAATAACATCTTATTAGCAGAAATGCAGATGAAACCACTGACAACAATTATTGAGGAAAGACGCTGGCGATGGTTGGGACATGTGCTCCGAATGACTGACAACTCACTACCAAAAATAGCACTAAGATGGACACGACAGGGGAACAGAAGTAAGGGTAGGCCAAAAGAGACACGGAGAAGAACAACAGAAAGGATGTTGAGCAATAGAGGGCTCACCTGGGCAAGAGCAGAAAAAAAGGCGAAAGACAGGCATTTGTGGAAAACCCTTGCGGAAGACCCATGTGCCCTGGGCACTTAAGGTTCAGAGAGAGAGAGAGAGAGAGAGAGAAAAGCAAGGGGAGGGGGGACGTTTATTTCTTCTTTAGCAGACTCCGCTGAAATGGGGGACAATAGAAATCCTTGCACCACTAGCCAAGCTAGGGCTGTTACTTGGGGTACTAATGTAGAAATGGGACGGGTCGGGATCAGCTATGATTCGATAATACTTAAGCTAGTATGTTAGCTATGAGAGTGCAAAAATAGACAGGGTTTTCGTCATCCAATATCATCCTTTTTGCTAAATTCTCGTTTCCTAACCATTAAGGGATATTGAGGAATCAATAGAATATCCTATATATTTACTTCTATGGACATGATCTATCCATGCTGCCAACAGTAAAATCACAAGCTCATAAATATCACCATCATTATTTTCATTGTTATCTTCATCATCGTCTTGGATTAAACAACTGGGAAGTATTGTCTTTCTAATGAATCTCAAGTTCACTCTGTCTCTTGGTATCTCTGTGCAGTTTGTGTAAGACTTAAAGTTTAATAACGTATTTTTTTCTTTTGTTGTTATTTTGAAGGATCACATAAGATGTTGTATGTACAGACCTGCGCAGTGCCTGTACTGTCGAGCAACCCTGCCCTACAATGCTCTGAACTACCATTCTCAAATGTGTCTGAATGCCAAGTTTCAAATGATGGTTCAGATGGAGCTAGCAGCCTCACGCCCACATTGTCCGTCAAAACGTGTAAGTTCTGATTTCTTTTCGAACAAAATTCTCATTGTCATGTTCTGTATGTGCATAAAACAGTTCCTACCATTTCATGACTTTGTCTTAATTTACATTTTATCAGACACATAAAAGTCAAAATCTTGTTATACATTTATTATTAAGGAAATTAATGCAATTTTATTAGTTTATGTTCTAAAATGTTACACTGAGCCTATCCTATTCCGTTAAAGTGAATCAGTCAATACACCGATGGAATGATCACTAGAGACAATAAAGATCAGGTTCATTAGAAGAGTGTAAAAATGTCATGGACAGTTAAGGTGACAAATAAGGAATGCCTGATGCCCATAGGTAAAGAATAAAGGTAAATTTCCTATTTCCATGAAATTAAGGCATATTGAGCAATACGGCGTTAGGCCGTATTTTCCATGATCTTCGGCACATGAAAGTGAGTATCACGTCTGGCCGTTTTATCTTCCCAGATTTCTCTTGTACCTATTTTTAGAGGCTGGTTGAACTTCGGGCCATTTTTGGTGTGTACCAGAAAAAAAATCCCAAAGCTGGGACTGAACCCGTACCACCTGATTAGTAAACCGAGCGCCTAACCACTCAGCTAACCAGGCTGCTGATGTACATGGGAAACTTATTAAATCCACAGGAAAATGACAGTCATCGTTCACTGAACATATAAAGAAAAGAGAAGGGCTTGAAAACATTATAACAACAAAGCATATAAATCAGAAGTAATGGAGAGGAAGACCAAGATAAAGAAAATCATGGACAATCTAACTTGATATCAAAGGAGGAAAAAAAATATCTAAATGAGCTGATGGAAAATAATCAAGAAACAAAACCTGTGGAGAAGTTTCAACGCCAACACTGACCCACAAGGGACCCTAAACGTTCTACATTAAGTGTAAACTGCAAATATCGGTCGGGATACAGCCAAAATCTTTTAAATATTTCTGAATTTACCTATATTAATAAATGAAGCTGAAGGTGGGTTGTATTAGAGCCAGATCATCATTTTCTAGAAAGAAAAATGGGAAAATACTGTATAATATTTTAATACTTTGTTCTTTTCGTTTTATATAGTATGGTTTACAGTTTCCCTTATAATTATTCCATTATATGTTGTATAGTATGTAAATTCACGTATAAGTGATTTTCTTTTCAGAAAGAAGTTTACGATGAGATTGTCCGGTGTGAGAACGCAGATAAACATTGTCCCTGGATAGGACGCATCAGTGAAATGAGGGTAAGGAGATATTTGGCTGGTGTGCTTCTAAACACTAAAGTTATACATTATAGCTTTAACATATGAAATGTGTAGAGTGTCTGCCAGGTCTGCAAATATTATCCAGGACATAACGTTTTACATCTTATATATCTTATATCCTTCCCGTATCGTTAAACGTCACATAGGGCTCGCAAGGCAGTTCGCCAGGTTATCCTGTTTTCGGCGAGCTTTTCTACCTCATCAAGGGATTTTATGCCCATTCATCTGGCCTCTCTTAACAATGTCCTCTTTAGAGTTTCACGTGGTCTGCCTCTTTTTCTTCGGCCTGTTGTGTTTCACGTGATACCTTGTTTTGGTATTCTCTGATCGTTTCTTCTCATCACGTGACCAACATATGTCCATCTCCTTCTCCTGATCACCCATGAGACTGGTTGTTGTTCAGTCTTATCTCTGAATTGTTCTTGAATTTGTTCCACTTGATGCCGAGTATTTTCCTTAGGCATTTGTTTTCAAAAGAGTCTAATTTCTTCTTTAGTTGTTTTCCAGCTTTCATATGTATAAATGAGGGTGGATATAACATTTGAATTGATTAATCTTAACTTGGTTTTTGTGCTTATAACTTTTGAATGCCACATATTCTCAAGATTCTTGAAGATTGATGCTGCTTTTGCAATTCTAATTCTAACTTCCTTTCTGGTTTCACCATCCTGGTCTATGTAGCTGCTAAAGTATGCAAATTGATTGAGTTCTTCAACATCTGTCCCTTCTACGTGTATATTTCGATTCTGAGTAATGGGAAGTTTCATTATTTTTGTTTTATCTTTGTTAACTTCAAGTCCTATTTTGCTAGCCATTGAAGACAGGATATCTGTTTTTTCTTGCATGGAATTCACATTGTCACTGATAAGAGTTATGTCATTAGCAAAATCAAGATCTTCTAGTTGGGGCCCAAGTATCCAGTCAATATCTGTGTTACGTGTTTAGCATTTTTTCATTATGAAGTCTATTACAATTATAAAAAGCAAAGGAGACAGTATATATAACACAACAGTAAAAATGCAGTAAAATAATTGTTTTCAAAAAAAATTTTAATAACACCGCTCTATAGAGCAGAAGGAATATAAACGTTATAAAACGGAGCTATAATTTAACATTTTAAGACAGAAATTCATAGCAAAAAAAAACCAAAAACTCTAAGAGTGTACATACAAATCAATGGATACATTGTATTATCTCCCCTTAACTCCACAATTCAAGCAATTGATTGTAACGTTCTAGTGAAGATACTGTAAGGCAGTCTCTATGCTAACACGGGGAATGAAATTGCTCAACCAGCAAACACTTTTATTTTCTTAGAAGGACTTCTTATCAGGTTCCAACACCTTGGGAACTCTTTGACGTTTATCAGTTGGTTAGATTCTCAAATGAGTACAGCTTGTTTGTCGTATAAATCGTTTTGAAGTGGAAAAGTTATTTAACCAGCATAAATTGGTCCTGGTGGACTTAACTAGCTATTTGTGACAATCTTCAAGTAAACAGTGTGTGTATATATATATATATATATATATATATATATTCAGAGCAAAGCAGTATATTTATATTATGCGTCATTTATCTACAGTGTATCTACGATTTATAGAAAATAATAGTTTAGTCTTTCACCGAAGATGGGGTGACAGACACACCGAGGAAACATAACATGACAGCAACCAGGGCCTCTCATCGATGTCTGAAACTCCCTGCGACTCTAATAGGACAAGCTGACAGATAAGAATAAGACTCCTTATGAGAAATTTTAGTCAAACGACAGATAAGAAAGCGAGATGCTATAACCAAATATCCTGGCATGGCGTATGATAAAAGATACTTTTGAATGGTGACATGATAAATGGCAGTAACAAGTCTTGTAGACGTCAAATGTGTTAGGATGTAGTGAAGGAATACCATCTAAGTTATTTTGTTTATGGTACATGGAAATTTTAAAAGAGATATGCAGAATAAACATTGATCGACTGACTGTCGTAAAGCGACTTTTTGTTAAATTTTGTGCTAGGGGTATATTCTTTTAAACTGTTTTATTTTCCTCATTTTGTTACAATTTTCTAGTCTATGTCAGTGTTGTTTTCTTCAGTTTTGAGCTAAATTCTGTATGATATTTTTCTTCTTGCGTCCACGCACCATAAGCTTGAGCACAGTCCCGTTTATAAGAGCTGATTTTCAGTGAAAATCCGTCTATACCCCCTCCCCCCCATGATCCATCGTTATCAGGAGAATAGTGTATGACCATGTGCTTCGTCTTCCTCTCTCTCACTCTCTCTCTCTCATTCTCTCTTATACTTGTATTAAATCGAGAGCGTGGGAAGAATGAAAGATGGAGTTATCAAGGGCAGAATGTATGGCTACTGTGTGGCTACTTCTTTACCCTTTAAAAATAAAGATCATTCCTTCATTCATTCATTCTCTCTCTCTCCTTCCCTCCCTCTCTCCCTATCCCTCTCTCTCTCTCTCTCTCTCAACCTTAAGTGCTCAAGGCAAATGAAGCTTCCGTTAGGGTTTTCCACAAATGCCTGTTCTTTGCCTTTATTCCTGCTCTTGCTCAAGTGAGCCCTCTATTCCTCAACATCCTCTCTTTTGTTCTTCTCCCTGTCTGCTTCGCTCTACCCTTGCTTCTCCTCCCCTGTGTTGCCCATCTTGGTGCTGTTTTGTCTTCCACGTAGTTATTCTCTGATCCCAGAAAAAATCTCTCTGACATCCATTTTAACAATTAGATTGTCCGCGACATGGTGACAAAGTACTTCAAGTCTTCAGCTTTGGCAATAGAAATCATTTCTTAATGTTTTTTCCTACTATTATTATTACTTTGTTTGTTTATTTGTTTATTTCTTTTTCTTCTTCTTGCAAAATCATGTAATTTTTTCCTTCGTTCGTCGCTCAGACATCGGCAACCAATCTCTCTCACAAATATGGAAGTTCGTCTAAGGTTTTCAACATCACCGTAAAACTTCTCTCTTAAGTAGCTGGGGTTTGGCCATGTCCTTTGCCTGAGTGAGATGTGTAACACCCAGATTGCCTACAGCGTGATGACAGAGTGTGTCTCCAAATCGCAGTTTTACCAACAGAAGTTGTGTAGTTATATTACCACCAATATACTGCGCTCATAACAAAATCATGTAATGAGAAACCTTACTGTCCTCATCAGTGTAAATTATTATCCATACGATCACATAATCCTTCACAAATTAACAAGTGAACAACTTGTTATAATTTACGAACATCGTATGTAAAATGCAACTTCTGATGATGTATTTAACTCTTTATTGACTACTTTATATTTCATCGTTTCAGACACATCTACAAGACTGTGAGATGGAAGAGCTCAGGCCAACACGTTCTAAGCTGCGTCGGTTATGTTAATATTGCAACGTGTAATAAAAAACGTTTCTAATTTTTTTTTCAAATCAGTGTATCTAATAAATATGTAAATATTTTTTTCTTTTATGTGTTTTTAGTGGAAATAGTACATGACATCAAATTCTGTTGTATTTGTACAATAAATGCTGTGAGTTTTGTCATAAAATTCACTGGAGCTCTTATGATATTTATAAGCATTTATTTCATAGTCTCAATGTTTATCTCTATGTAAATGTGAACTCAATAACAGTATCCCTTGAAAATGGTGAGATGATTAAGGTAGAAAACATTAAGCCGGGGCCACTTACCTTCTCCACCTCCACCTAGTCAGAGACTTGGCCCCTTACCTTCTCCACCTCCACCAGGTCAGAGACTTGGCCCCTTACCTTCTCCACCTCCACCTGCTCAGAGACTTGGCCCCTTACCTTCTTCAGCTCCACCAGGTCAGAGACTTGGCTCCTTACCTTCTCCAGCTCCACCTGGTCAGAGCCTCGGTCCCTTACCTTCTCCAGGTCCACCAGGTCAGACCCTGGGCCCCTTACCTTCTTCGGCTCCAACAGGTCCGAGTTTGGGCTCCTTACTTTCTACAATGATGTTTGCAATTTTTTATTCAGTGATATATAAGAAAGTCGTCAATGTAAATCCTTTGTAGTTTTATGTGTTTTAGTGGAAACAGAACATGACATTAAATTTTGTTGTATTTGTACAATAAATGCTTTGCGTTTTCTCAAAAATTTCATGGGACTTATTGAGGTTATTTACAAATATCTCTCTCTCTCTCTCTCTCTCTCTCTCTCTCTCTCTCTCTCTCTCTCTCTCTCTCTCTCTCTCTCTCTCTCTCTCTCTCTCTCTCTCTCTCTCTCTCTCTCTCTCTCTCAACCTTAAGTGCTCAAGGCACGTGGAGCTTCCGCTAGGGTTTTCCACAAACGCCTGTTCTTTGCCTTTATTCCTGCTCTTGCCCAAGTGAGCCCTCTATTGCTCAACATCCTCTCTTTTGTTCTTCTCCATGTCTCCTTCGCTCTACCCTTACTTCTGCTCCCCTGTGGTGCCCATCTTGGTGCTGTTTTGTCTTCCACGTAGTTATTCTCTGATCCCAGAAAAAATCTCTCTGACATCCATTTTAACACTTAGATTGTCCGCGACATGGTGACAAAGTGCTTCAAGTCTTCAGCTTTGGCAATAGAAATCATTTCTTAATGTTTTTTCCTACTATTATTATTACTTTGTTTGTTTATTTGTTTATTTCTTTTTCTTCTTCTTGCAAAATCATGTAATTTTTTCCTTCGTTCGTCGCTCAGACATCGGCAACCAATCTTTCTCACAAATATGGAAGTTCGTCTAAGGTTTTCAACATCACCGTAAAACTTCTCTCTTAAGTAGCTGGGGTTTGGCCATGTCCTTTGCCTGAGTGAGATGTGTAACACCCAGATTGCCTACAGCGTGATGACAGAGTGTGTCTCCAAATCGCAGTTTTACCAACAGAAGTTGTGTAGTTATATTACCACCAATATACTGCGCTCATAACAAAATCATGTAATGAGAAACCTTACTGTCCTCATCAGTGTAAATTATTATCCATACGATCACATAATCCTTCACAAATTAACACGTAAACAACTTGTTATAATTTACGAACATCGTATGTAAAATGCAACTTCTGATGATGTATTTAACTCTTTATTGACTACTTTATATTTCATCGTTTCAGACACATCTACAAGACTGTGAGATGGAAGAGGTCAGGCCAACACGTTCTAAGCTGCGTCGGTTATGTTAATATTGCAACGTGTAATAAAAAACGTTTCTAATTTTTTTTTCAAATCAGTGTATCTAATAAATATGTAAATATTTTTTTCTTTTATGTGTTTTTAGTGGAAATAGTACATGACATCAAATTTTGTTGTTTTTGTACAATAAATGCTTTGAGTTTTGTCATAACATTCACTGGAGCTCTTATGATATTTATAAGCATTTATTTCATAGTCTCAATGTTTACCTCTATGTAAATGTGAACTCAATAACAGTATCCCTTGAAAATGGTGAGATGATTAAGGTAGAAAACATTAAGCCGGGGCCACTTACCTTCTCCACCTCCACCTAGTCAGAGACTTGGCCCCTTACCTTCTCCACCTCCACCAGGTCAGAGACTTGGCTCCTTACCTTCTCCACCTCCACCAGGTCAGAGACTTGGCTCCTTACCTTCTCCAGCTCCACCAGGTCAGAGACTTGGCTCCTTACCTTCTCCAGCTCCACCAGGTCAGAGACTTGGCCCCTTACCTTCTCCAGCTCCACCAGGTCAGACCCTGGGCCCCTTACCTTCTTCGGCTCCAACAGGTCCGAGTTTGGGCTCCTTACTTTCTACAATGATGTTTGCAATTTTTTATTCAGTGATATATAAGAAAGTCGTCAATGTAAATCCTTTGTAGTTTTATGTGTTTTAGTGGAAATAGAACATGACATTAAATTTTGTTGTATTTGTACAATAAATGCTTTGCGTTTTCTCAAAAATTTCATGGGACTTATTGAGGTTATTTACAAATATTTATTTCTGTTTCGTAGTCTCCGTGTTTATCTCTGTGTAAATGTGAACTCTATGGCAGGTGTCTCTAGAAGATGGTGAGATGATTAAGAAAAATAAACAAAACAAAATCACACCCGTGACAAACATTGCGACTCCCTACAAAATATACATGTGACAAGACTTAGGCTAAACATATCATAGTTGAACTGCACTTAGTAGTTGGATATATCATATTTGAATTACACTCTCTAGTCAGGACCCACAGGGACCCAAACCCCTCCCTTCTCCTCTCCCCTCTCCGATTAGAGGATCAGGTGTTTAATAGGGCCGAAGCACTTGTCAAGATGAGGCGGGGGAGGGGCCAGTACTTCCTCTGATGATCTGAAAGAGTTGTGCTTTTGCTCTGCTCTGCTCTCTACAGTAGAGAGTTTCCTGCGTACACTTATTGGTTGGACATCTCACTGTTGAATTAAACTTATTGGTTGGACATCTCACTGGTGAATTAAACTGATTGGTTGGACATATCACTGGTGAATTAAACTTATTGGTTGGACATCTCACTGCTGAATTAAACTTATTGGTTGGATATCTCACTGGTGAATTAAACTGATTGGTTGGACATATCACTGGTAAATTAAACTTATTCGTTGGACATATCACTGGTGAATTAAACTGATTGGTTGGACATCTCACTGTTGAATTAAACTTATTGGTTGGACATCTCACTGGTGAATTAAACTGATTGGTTGGACATATCACTGGTAAATTAAACTTATTCGTTGGACATATCACTGGTGAATTAAACTGATTGGTTGGACATCTCACTGTTGAATTAAACTTATTGGTTGGACATCTCACTGGTGAATTAAACTGATTGGTTGGACATATCACTGGTGAATTAAACTGATTGGTTGGACATATCACTGGTAAATTAAACTTATTGGTTGGACATATCACTGGTGAATTAAACTGATTGGTTGGACATCTCACTGTTGAATTAAACTTATTGGTTGGACATCTCACTGGTGAATTAAACTGATTGGTTGGATATATCACTGGTGAATTAAACTTATTGGTTGGACATCTCACTGGTGAATTAAACTTATTGGTTGGACATCTCACTGGTGAATTAAACTTATTGGTTGGACATCTCACTGGTGAATTAAACTTATTGGTTGGACATCTCACTGGTGAATTAAACTTATTGGTTGGACATCTCACTGGTGAATTAAACTTATTGGTTAGACATCTCACTGGTGAATTAAACTTCTTGGTTGGACATCTCACAGTTCAGGTATACCTATTGGTTAAAACATCTCGCAGCTGAACTACACTTAGAGCCTGGCCATCTCACGGTTGACTGACTACACTAGCTGAACAAACTGCTTGTCATGTTAAATGAAAAGCCAGTAGAGTCGTCGAACAGAACGATAACGAAAAGTAAATTCTTACATTTGAAACTGCTAGTGGAAACAAAGAACACATAAAGCTGTTCCAACTTTTTGTCCTAGTTTATACACAACATGAGATCGAGCTGTAAGTCAAAGATTTATTTGGATAACTAAAGTGAAATTACCCCAAAATTTCAACTATATAAAAAAAACTAAACAAAAAAGATTTTAACTGATAAAAGAAAAGACAACAGCGATAAAATAGGTTCTAGTGAACTACAAAAAAGCAAGAAGAATACATAGAAATGAAGAATGTGCAACAATCCAACACATTATAGACATGAAACATAGATGAACAAAAAATATAAACTTAGCTTTTTGGTCTCCTCCTGTTATGAAAGCTGCTTTTATTTGTTGTGTGTGGTTCTTGAAAACAATTTAGCCGAAATATTGGATTCGTGTATGTGCTCATCTTGCTTTCAGCCATTCCTGCCTCGTCACACTTTCCCCATTTTTTCGATATTTCTTTTTAAAACTGAACCATACATCCATCTAATTTTAACTCATAATGCAGGGGAACAAACTCTGCAAATACATTTAACTCATAAAACAGGGGATCAAACTCCGCAAATACATTTAACTCATAAAACAGGGGATCAAACTATGCAAATACATTTAACTCAGAAAACAGGGGGTCAAACTATGTAAATACATTTAACTCGTAACACAGCGGATCACACTACTGAATACATTTAACTCATAATGCAGGGATCAAACACTTCAATACATTTAACTCATAATGCAAGGGATCAAATTCTGCAAATACATTTAACTCATAATACAGGGGATCAAACTGCTCAATACATTTAACTCATTATACAGGGGATCAAACTCTGCAAATACATTTAACTCAAAATGCAGGGGATCAAACTGCTCAATACATTTAACTCATAATACAGGGGATCAAACTCCTCAATACATTTAACTCATAATACAGGGGATCAAACTCCTCAATACATTTAACTCATAATACAGGGGATCAAACTCCTCAATACATTTAACTCATAATGCAGGGGATCAAACTGCTCAATACATTTAACTCATAATACAGGGGATCAAACTCCTCAATACATTTAACTCATAATACAGGGGATCAAACTCCTCAATACATTTAACTCATAATACAGGGGATCAAACTCCTCAATACATTTAACTCATAATGCAGGGGATCAAACTGCTCAATACATTTAACTCATAATGCAGGGGATCAAACTCCTCAATACATTTAACTCATAATGCAGGGGTTCAAACTGCTCAATACATTTAACTCATAATACAGGGGATCAAACTCCTCAATACATTTAACTCATAATACAGTGGATCAAACTCCTCAATACATTTAACTCATAATGCAGGGGATCAAACTGCTCAATACATTTAACTCATAATACAGGGGATCAAACTGCTCAATAGATTTAACTCATAATGCAGGAGATCAAATTCTGCTAACACATATTCTGCTACAACTTGAATTCTTAGCAAAAACACTCTCTTTGTTTTCCTCTCTACGAACTGTGATGAAAAATTATCCGGACTGCACGCACGCAAACACGCACACACACACAGAGACACACACGCACGCACGCATATGCGCACGCACACACACAAACAAAAGATCAGTCATTGATTTAACTTCCAAATAGTCACCTTCCCAAACAACAAAGTCCCGCGCTGTTTCTTGACGTCATCTTCTGATATGGAGTACAGGTGTCTTGTTTCATTCTTTGTGTCTCCTCAACATCCTGAAATCTTTTCCCTTTGAAATGTTTTTGTTTTTGTTTTGTTTTTTAATTGGGAATATGAAAACGTCACAGGGAGCGATGCCAGGTGAATATGGCGGTTGTTGGACCTGTGGAATGCGGTGCTTAGCAACAAACTACTGAACAATTTGCTATGTATGGGCTGACGCGTTGTCATGGTGAAGCTGCTGCTCGCTACTCTCATAATGTCGGCCTTTGTGCCACGAACTGCGCCTCAGAAAGCCGCAAAACTTCACAGTTGTATTCCTAGTTGCTTGTCCGACCTGATGGAGCGTATTCATGAGGCAAAATTCCACTGTAATGTAAAAAAAAAGAACAAAAACAGTCAGCCCTATCTTGACATCGCTGTGGGTCTTTCATTCTTTTTACTTTTTCGAGGGGTCTGGTAGACAAGGGGGTTTCCACTATAAAGACTGGGCCCTAGTTTCGGCATTATACCCATAAACCCAAGATTCGTCACCAGTTATGACTGTTTACAAAACTTTTTCGTCGCTTTCGAGTCATTCAGTCAGGTCACGAAAAGTCGAAACATGGTGGGGGGGTGGGGGGTGGAGCTGTTTCTGGTCAGCTGAAGGCACTTTTGTCATAAATTTAGCTGAGACACGTCTTATGTCCAAATCATCCGAAACAAGTGAGTGAACTGAACCGAAACTAGTGCCGATATATCTTAGAGTCACTCTACCATCTACATTCGTTTAGTAGATGTCTACTTTTATGGGTTATATATAGGTCTCCACTTTGGTCATCTCTTTCTATGTCTAAAACCTTAGGCCGTGCCGCTTGGTTATAACATTTCCAACACCTGCCGGCGCAGATTCTTTTACCAGATGAGACAGACAGAGAGAAAGAGGGAAAGAGAGAAGAAAGAGAGACGGAGAGAAAATATATATAATGAATGAACGACGAAGGAAATATCTTTGTTTTCGAAGTTGAAAACTGGGCACGCAGGCCTGCCTAACATTCTATCCTACATTGCTCATCTTTCAAAGAAAATGAGAAATAAGGGGATATGAGAAAAAGAGAGAAGATGATGACATGTGATTGTCTGTTTTTAAGCAGGAACAAAAAAAAAAAAGAATTACCATGAGAATGAGAATGATTATAAAGAGAAGTACTTGAGGAATGTAAATAAAAGGGGGAAAGAGACAAAACATCATCGTTATAAAGATAAGTAATTTAGAAGTGTAAGTAAAAGAGTGGTAGTGGTGAGGGGAGAGAGAGAGAGAGAGAGAGAGAGAGAGAGAGAGAAAACATTCTGGTTATAAAGATAAGAAATTTAGAAATGTAAGAAAAGAAAAGAAGAAAAAGAGAAAAATATCAGCGTTCCACGTATGTGAGAGACAAGACAAATCAACATTGACAGCGGAGTAGAAAAGAAAGAAAGAAAGAAAGAAAGAAAGAAAGAAAGAAAGAAAGAAAGAAAGAAAGAAAGAAAGAAAGAAGAAAAAATTAGTATTAACAAACTTGTGTTGTCTAATAAGAAATCTTTGACTGGACCGCAACTTCCTTGTCGTGTCGGTCATTTATTGATAAGCTGAGGGAGATATCGACTAGAGTAAACAAAGTGACCGGCAGTGATTGCTCTTTTGAAGAGCTTGCTTTGGCCACCTGGGCTACGACCTTTGTGTCCTTGAAAATGTCAATGGTGTTTTGACACTGCTGGTACAAACGTTGGGTTGATAAAAGGACCGCCTTGTCCTAGCGTTGGATATTATTATCACTGATTTGAATATTCTGATTGGTCCCGATCGGACTGGAGGTGGAGACTTCTGATTGGTCTGGACCAATAGATACCACTTGTGTCTTGTGCTAGGGGCTAGAACATAAATTAGCGTCTTCTATTTCTACTGCTGGACTTTATTCAAGAAGCAGAGACATATACATTCAGACAACGATACTGCTGCCGTTTTTTTTCATTCTGAGCGTTTCAAGTTTGAATTCTCTTCGATATTTGGAAAATTTGCTATTCTGAAGAGCATTAACGTATAAGACATTAACACAGACTTCAATTGAGATATACGTCAGATCTACTGTGAAACAGAAAGATATATAACCGTGTATAGTTCAAGTTCTACTGTGAAACAACAAGATATATAAACGTATATAATTCAAGATCTACTGACTGGTTTCTTTGAAGACATGGAGTTTCAAGTGACATGCCCCAATGCTCAGACCAGTTGCCACTGGTGTGGAAACCTTCATGAACTTGAGGTAAGTTTTGTTGTTTATGCTAAGAGATAAACATACTTTCAAATTAACCCTTACAATGTATCGCTCAAAACAAACCCATCGTCATCATCATTTTCTTGTGCCTCTCGGCTGGAAAGCTTGCCTCTTCTTTTTAGCATTTGACTAAGCTCTACCTGTTCATGTCTCTTGTAGACCACCCACGTGGTGTGTTCTTTATTTAACTTCTTTACCTTTCATGTCTATCATTATTCTGTAGTCTCTTCGTTTCGGGGAATTTTTAAAATTTTTATATTCTTAATAATTTCTATTTCTAATGCATTTTTATGCAAAGAAATCAGGTTTAACTGTGTCGAAATTCAAGAATGTTCTTGTTCTACGTCAAGTATAACTATGTAGACTTTCAAGAGTATTATTATTGTTCTAGTACTGCGAACATGATGTTCTTTGTAGCAGAAGTCGTGTTAGTATATGTTTTCTTCATATACAGTGTCGGATGGGGTGTGGATTACGGGGCAGCTATAATTGGAAATACGGAGTGAAACTAAAAGTATGAGAAACCGTGCAATGCTTCTATAGCAGACCCCACTGCCACATGCCGCGGAATCCATCCAAGAGTGTGTTTACTAATAGTTCCCATCAAATCTTGATTCTTTCCGATGCGTTGTCTGCCACACAGTTCAGATTTCCTACCAGCTCCCTTCATTTGTCCCAGCTCCATTCCACTGCTACAGACATAGCCTTAGTTTCTACTCGCCTGCTTGATGTGCTCACTTCACATGCCCCCCGAACCCTGTGCCACTACTCTTCCATGGCGGTAGATAGAAAACACCAACCACTTTTGCTGTTCTGAATCACTGAGCTATCTGTATATATTACCGTATCGGAAGACCCACAGTGATGCTGGATGAGATGTTGAACACAAAATTCAACTGCCCCTCGTGCCCAGTCTCTACATTCGTGGCGCTTCTGTATAACAATCTGGTTAGCTGAGGCCGGATATTATTGTATCCTCAGCCTCAGACATTCAGTTCGTTTAATGCGCCTGCCCTTTATCAGCCCCAGCTCCTTCTAGAGAGAATGGTCCTTAATGCCATCAGCCCTATCGTATGCCTTTACCAGAACATACTTGTGTTTTGACTTCATATTCAGGATATCAAGCATAAAGAGCATGGCCGTTACAGGAGTATCCCTGATGCACCCCAAGACCACTCACATTAAAAATAGGGTCTTTGCCAACTAAAGTTTATTAAATCTTCAACGAGCACTCAACTATTGGCCACAAGTGAATGCAGAAATGCTTCTTAACTTCCGATGTTAAACTATGAAAATCAACGCTACTAAAAAGAAATTTCTAAATTTTAGGCCTTCAATGACTTTCACTGAAAATGTGCACATTTTTGGCATGTGAAAAAAAAAAAGAAATTTTAAACTGCAATTATACTTTGGAGCACTATGCATATCACTTATCTTTGAAATCTACATTATTTATAAATAATTTTATTTTTCAACTGCTGCTTTTTCTCGCTCTGTCTCACATTGATTTCCCTTATGACTTCTTCTTCTTCTTCTTCTTCCTCTTCTTCTTCTTCTTCATTCGCATTGTCTGTCTATACTTGCAGTCCTGTCTCTTGGATAAATTTCACTGTTTTTTGTAATTCATGTATGGAACCGTAGAGCTTATCTTCTTTAGTGGTTTCACTGGGCCAGTAATTATTTCTCAGTGTCTCGTAGTTGATGCAGTTCTGGAGGATATGTTCCACAGTTTGGGGTACCTGGGCACATGTACATAGATTAGTAGTATCAACCTTAAACTTTGTATACATATGACTTCGAAGTCGACTGTGTCCTGTTCGGAGACGGAAGATGGTGACTTGTTCCTTTCTGTTTAGCATGTGATAGTCATCATGTGGTGGTGTTTGTGGCTTCCTGTAGGTTTTTATCATGCTTTTCTTCTGATTATAGGTGATTAGTATGTCTGGTTTTTTCATTTCAGTGCCCTCTTTGGCCAGATGGTCAGCTTTCTCATTGCCTGGTATCCCACAGTGGGAGGGAATCCATTGCAAAGTGACTCAATGTTGTAAGCCAGTTTTTGACAAGGCATCCTTAAGGTCTGGTAGTTTGTTGCACTGAAGAGCCTCCAGTACTGATCTTGCATCTGTGAGAATTACTACAGGACATGTATCAATTCTGGAGTCTGATAGTTTTTCAACTGCAGCAATAATTGCCCTAACTTCTGCATCATAGTTGTTGCAGTATTTTCCAGTGGGTATGGAAATCTTGTCAGTTGTGTTGTTTGGATATTCAATATGTGCTCCTGCCCCTCCGTTCTTTATGGCATTGTGTGCAGATCCTTCTGTATACACACGTATCCAGGTGTCATATGGATATTTGTCATCTAGCACACTAAGTGTGGCTGTTGATCTTACAAGGCTGCTTTGCATCTCACCATTCTGCACACCTTTCACTTCAGTCTGAATAGTTATTTGTGTATAATCTGCTTCTTTCCATGGTGTATGCTCTGGTACAGATGATAAAGGAGCGACTACAGTTGGAATGTCAGGTATCAGCTTACGCATACGCTTTGCCTGGTGAATGAAGCTGCTTCTTTTATGTCGTCTTAATGCCAAGTTATTGAATCTCTCCTTCAGGGGATGGCTTACAGAGCTAAGGAATTTCTCTCCCATGGTCATAACCTTTGTGTCTTTACGTTCCTTTAGCGCTTGAACACCAACTATTTTCTGCATTTCTACTATTGGTGTGGACCTCATGGCACCTGTGATAATCCGTAGTGACTGATTTTGAACCTTGTCTAGATTATGCAGCGTAGTGTTTGATGCTGTGCACCAAGATGTTGAGCCATATTCTAAATGTGGTAGAATACTTTGCTGATATACATTCTTGAGGATTCTTTCACTAGCTCCCCATGTGGTTCCACTTAATTTTCTTAATATGGCTAGTTTTCTTCTGGCTTTTGCTTCTGCACTGTTGATGTGTTGCTTCCAAGTCAGTTTTGAGTCAAGAGTCACTCCTAAGTAAGTGGGTTGGTTGTCCATCCTTAAGGATATTTCATGTACAAAGATCTTACCTGCTTTCTGTTTAGATGAGAGAGTGAACAGAGTGGTACTTGATTTCTCTGTGTTGATACTTACACACCATTTGTTTGTCCATGATGTCAAGATGTCTGCTGCTCTTTGGAGTCTCTGTGTAGCAACTGTCGCATATTCATCTGTACACCACATGACCAGATCATCTGCATACAGTGCCGCTTTGATTCCATAGGGAAGTTCCTTGACCAGGTCATTAATGAATACAAGGAATAATGTAGGCGATATGACTCTTCCTTGTGGTACACCGTGTCGCAGAAGTACTTTCTGGCTTTTGTGTCCATCCATTACTACTCTAGCTCTTCTATTGTGTAAATAGGACTTTATCCAGTTGTACAGTCTTCCATTCACATTGCAGTTTCTTAGTTTCCACAGCAGACCTTTTTTCCATACTTTATCAAAGGCTTTCTTTAGGTCTATCCACGCTGCTAGTACAAGGTTTTTCTCTTGGAATGCATCCTCAATCTCTTGAGAGAGATAGGTCACTTGATCTTCCGTACTGTAGTACTGTCTAAATCCTGCTTGTTGTGGAACGAGAAGGTTTTCACTTTCTAGGTACCATTTTAGCCTCAGGTCAATGATGCGTTCCATCGTTTTGCATAGGCAGCTAGTGAGACTTATTGGCCTGTAGCTGGAGGCAGTATCACTGTTTTTCCCTGGTTTTAGCAGTGGTACCATGCTTGCTTCCTTCCAGATTTGAGGTAACTTACCTGTGCTCCAGCACATATTGAAAATATCCAACAGCTTTCCCATTGCTGCCATTCCCAGGTTCTTGATCATTTCATTGGACACTCCATCTGGTCCTGGTGATTTCCTTGGTTTCAGTTTACTAACTGCTAGGTCTAACTCACTGCGTGTGATTGGTGCATCCATGACCTCCACTTTTCTGACTTGTTCCTCCTCTTTCTGTGGCTCGATGCGCACTGTACGCTCCTTCTCTGGATGGATATCAATGTTGCAGTCCTGTGCAAACATGCGAGCAAGTGATCTGCTACCTGCTTACCTGTAAGAGTTTTCCCATCCTCTATTAGTGTAACCTTTGTACTTCTTCCAGTACTCTCATCATTTAAAAGTTTGATTAGTTTCCACAGTTTCCTTCCATCCTTTTCAAAGTTTAGGGACTCTGTTCTCTCTCCAACTTTCCCGTCTGGCTTGCAGCTTGGCTCTCTGAAATTTGGCCTTAGAATTTTGGTAATTATTGTGGTGTTCTTGGCATGGTCTATTTTCTGGTTGGTTTCGAGCTGCTTCCACGTCATCATGGAGTTTCCCAGCTCACTAGACCAGTATGGTTTATAATCCCTGCGAGCTCCTCTGGGAATGGTTTCACGAGCGGCTTGAAGGATACAAGCATTGAATTCCTTCACTATGCTGTTAATATCCTTACCTTCTATTGACAGCTGTCCCACCAGGATACCTGTACGATGTCTGTACATTGTCCAGTTTGCTTTTTTATAGTTCCATCTGGGGAGAGGGCTACTGGTGTTAAGGAGTTCATTTTCTATTGTCAGGAAGACTGGTCGATGGTCGCTACCTCCAAGTTGTTTTCCAACTTCACGTGTAATGTTCCACTTCAGATCTGGAGAGTGGAATGCCAGATCTGGTGTTGAGGTTGTACGCCAAGCCCTTGAGTAAAATGTTGGGGGATCCATTGGCTTGTTGATCAGGAGAAGTCCATTATCATCCTGCCAGCTCTCAACTTCCTCTCCTCTCTTGTCTATGTGGTCATAGCCCCAGCTCTGGGAATGTCTGTTAAAATCGCCACAGACCATCGGTCTCTCTTTGTGTGGGATTGTTCCTAAAGCAAGTGGGCGGTCATTAGGACAGTAATAGTTAAGGAGGTGGAAATCTGTATTACTACTTTTTAGATGGATCATCTGACATTCGGCTCCTTCCATGAACACTCCCACCTGATGTTATTCTTAACAAGTGTGAGTACTCCTCCTTTTCTTCTGTCCTGTCGGTCTGATCTAAAACACTGGTAGCCTCTGATTTTAAAGGTGACATCTTTGGTTAGGTGTGTCTCCTGTATGGAGCATATACTTACCTGCTCTGCAAAAAGTATGTCCTCTAGTTCCACCTTTTTGCTATAGCCATCTCTAACACTGCTGACACCCTCAGCATTCCACTGCATTATTTTAAGTTCTTGCTTTTTGGCTGTTTTCTTCCGTTGTATTTTTTGGCCAGTAGCTCTACTCTCATGTCTCCTGACTCCACAAGACGAACTGAGAGGACCTCCAGTAGCATTGGGTGGACTCTTTCGAGGCAGGGGGCCCGGCACTGCACCTGCCTGGTTAGTCTTCATAGGGCGAGTACCATGTTTGAATACTGCAGATAGAGACATTTCATTAGCGATAATGAGTGTTACCCTGATCTTTGCGATGCGCCTTTTGGCTGGGTAACTCCGACTTCAGCACCTTTCCTTGCTAGGGCAGACTGTGGTCTTGCTCGGACTGCCATGAAGACAGTTTGGCTGGCCTGGCCAAAATTTTGTTTTCCAGCCTCTGGTGGCTGTATATAAGTCCCTTCTCTATGTCAGATGGTTTTGAGACAGTTCCACAAAGACACTCTGACTTTGAGATGAGGAATCTGATGAGTGCTTCAACGATATCCATTCCATCCCCGCCACCTATAGTCTGCTGGCTCTGTTTTGTTTATATCATTCTGATAGCCATTGTTGTAAAGACCTATAGGCTTGTCACGTCCTGGATTCATTGGTTTCACCCCAGACTTTTCTCATCCCCGCCAGAGATCTCCATGTCCCCATCCGTCCACCAACCTGATATTGCATTTTACAAAAATAACAATTACAGTTAGTGTTGATTGCTACAAGTTTCTGGGCTACAGAAGTAGGTCAGAGTTTTTAAGCAAACAGATCTGTGTTCCCTGTCTCACAAACACTATGTTAAGATAAGTGTGCTCTTAACACAGTTGTTCCCAGGGGATCCCTTATGACAATTATGGAAACATTTGTCACGTATACATTATAAATGTAAATTAAGACAGAAATTAAGAATTCAAAAGAATTTAAACTGTTTTTTCAGCAATTTGTTCTTGATATTTGAAATTTGGAACGGTCTCTTTATTGTCTTGCCTTCCTTCTTTATAGCACTGCGAACTGGTGTTCTTTGCAGCCGATGATGCACGAATAACCGTGTCTGCTTGGGGGTGGGTTGTTAAGCTCTTCCTGTTCATGTCTCTTTGTAGACCACCCACCTGGTGTGTTCTTTATTTAACGTCTTTACCTTTCACGTCTATCATTATTCTGTAGTCAGGATACATAATCTGTCTCTTCGTTCGGGGAATTTTATTATAATTTTTATATATTGTTAATCATTTCTCTTTCCGATGTATTTTTAATGCGAAGAAGTCGAGTTTAATTGTGTAGACTTTCAAGAATGTTCTTGTTCTAAGTCAAGCCTGATTGCGTAGACGATCAAGACTGTTCTTGTTTTTAGTCAGGTTTACCTGTGTAGACGTTCAATAATATTCTTGTTCTAGAACTGCGAATATGATGTTCTTTCCAGCCGATGTCGTGATAGTATTAAGTACATGCAACGAGTCGGATGGAGTGTGGATTACGGGACGTCTATACTTGAAAATCCGGAATGAAACTAAAAGTCTGAGAAACAGTACAATGCTTCTATAACAGGTTCTTTCAGATGTGTTGTCTGCCACACAGTTCAGATTTCCTACCAGCTCCCTTCATTTGTCCCAGCTCCATTCCACTGCCACCGACATAGCCTCAGTTTCCACTCGCCTGCTTGATGTGCTCACTTCACATGCCCCCCGAACCCTGTGCCACTACTCTTCCATGGCGGTAGACAGAAAACACCAACAACTTCTGCTGTTCTGAATCACTGAGCTATCTGTATACATTACCGTATCGGAAGACCCACAGTGATGCTGGATGAGATGTTGAACACAGAATTCAACTACCCCTTGTGCCCAGTCTCTACATTCGTGCCCCTTCTGTATAACAATCTTGTTAGCTGAGTTCGGATATTATTGTATCCTCAGCCTCAGACATTCACCTCGTGGCCTGCCCTTTATCAACCCCAGCTCCTTGTAGAGAGAATGGTCCTTAATGCCAGCAACCCTGTCGTATGCCTTTACCTGAACATACTTGTGTTTTGACTTCACATTCAGATAATCAAGCATAAAGCGCATGGCCGCTACCGGAGAATCTCTGGTTCAACTCAAGAAATCTCTCATTAAAAGCAGGGTAATGGCCAGATAAGGTTCATTAAACCTTCTGCGAACAGTCAGCTATGGGCCACAAGTGAATGCTGAAGTGTGTCTTCACCTTCGAAGCTAAACTATGAGAATCAACGCTACTAAAAACAAACTTCAATATTTTAACCGTCCAATGAAACTGTTTGCATGTGAAATAATGAAAATTTAAACTGCACATATACTTTGTCGGCCTGGGAGTGGGTTGTTATAGTGACTATCTTTTCAATCCTTTAGTGCAGCTAAAAAGCCGGGGGAGGGGGGTGGCGTTCACTATTTCTTTAGCAGACTCCACTGAAATGTGGGACTACGGCGGTGCTTGCACCACTAGCCAAGCTAGGGCTGTTACTTCTGGTACCAATGTAGAATTGGGACGGTTCGGGATCAGCTATGATTCGATAATCCTTAAGCTAGTATGTTAGCTATGGGAGTGCAAAAATGAACAAGGTTTTCATCACCCAGTATCATCTTTTGTGCTAAATTCCCGTTTCCTAACTATTAAGACATATTGGGGAATCAATAGAATATCCTATATATTTATATCGGTGAACATGATCTATCCATGCTGTCAACAGTAACATCGTAAGCTCATAAATATCACCATCATTATTGTCATTGTCATCTTCATCATCATACCTGGGAAGTATTATCTTTCTAATGAATCTCAACTTCACTCTGGATCTTGATATCTCTGTGCAGTTTGTGTAAGACTTAAAGTTTAATAAGACGTTTTTTTCTTTTGTTGTTGTTTTGAAGGATCACATAAGATGTTGTATGTACAGACCTGCGCAGTGCCTGTACTGTCGGTCAACCCTGCCCTACAATGCTCTGAACTACCA